>JACEFZ010016906.1:0-17500 GCA_014155875.1 Cepaea nemoralis | reverse complement strand
GTTTGTCATCGATCGAAACTATCAAGTTTTTCCGCGACAATGGGGCTGGCACCATTACACGGTACGCCTCAGGGCATGTGAAAGGTTTATATACTTTACTTACCGTACACCTAATACGCCTAAACGCGAAGTGAAAGGTTCCCTCACTTTACGTACTACTTCCGTGACTATTTGCATCAGTCAAAGGGGTTCTCGGCATTCTTCTTTGCAAAGGAATATTTAGTTCGTCGTTAGTCGTTAGTCGCGATTCCAAATTCATAGCAAAGGGTCACCCCATAATGCGCCGTTCCTTTGCCAGTGAATATCACACGAAATGCCCCTTACTGTCCCATGTAAAATGTGGAACAGACAGCAGTCTGATAGATCAACAGCACTCATAGGCATACATGCATCAGGCCGCTGCTAGAATGCCAACGCAACAGTCTGCCACACAAATTGCAGTTCATCGCCTATTGAGGCGGCAGTCGTTAGAAAACCAGCAGTTGCACACAAATGACTGTATAAGGCAAAGCAGTTAGTTCAGCAACTGGTCGACAGCCATTTTTCTTAACATGCAGTTCAAAACCAAACCACCACGGACAGATGTGAAAGCGTTCCACGTGAAATTCACAACTCACAGTCTCGCTCAACGCACTTAACTGAGTAGCTGAGCGACGGAACCAAATGAATATTTACATACTGAAAAATTGTAGTATAGAAGTGTCTGCTCTGCTCTTTCAATCACTTTCGTATCTGCTGTCTCATTCACATGCGTACTCATATTCAATATCATGCGCGATACGTTTGCAGACAATGTGAGCTTACAGTTGGAAAAACAAATGCAAATCTCTCAGGACTAAGGCCAGAATGTACGGCAGACAATGAAGAATGTGCCACCAAAGTTTCTCTAGGTTAACCGATGTGTCTGTAGTCTGGCTTTTTCGTGGTGCAGCATTGGTTCATTTATGTTCCTTAGTCACTTATCTAAAAACCCAATGTGAGCACGATTGCCATTTTTATCTGTTCTGCACACGCATATGTCACATCTAGTAGTTTGCTATCTTTTTTTTTAATGTTGCATATCCCTTGCAGGACGTTGCAGTCAACACCAGCATTTTTCAGCTGCTGTTGATGTACTAGGCAAGTGTTTACGTTCAGTAGTTTGCCATTGCTTTTTGAACGACCGGCTCCCATACCAACACGTTACAACACAACGAGACACGGTCTGCTGCACAAATCGGTCGCGGCTGCATTTCGAACGCCTGGTAAGCGGCTTATGAACCGCGTTCGCAGGGCTTTGACCACGGAGACAGGCTTTCTAAGTTATTAATAAAACCATGGTTTGCTGCCACCAAATAACACCTTTAGAAACGCATCATCTCACCTTATCTCAGTAGGTGGGCAATAGGCGGTCCACGGTGGAAGCATCAGCGTGCATAAGTGTAAAAATGCTGCACCTTGTCCATTCTCTGATGTTATATGTCCATGGCAAGTGTGAAAATACTGCATCTTGTCCATTCTCTAGTGGTATCAGTCCATGGCAAGTGTGGAAATACTGCATCTTATCCATTCTCTAATGTTATTTGTCCTTGGCAAGTGTGGAAATGCTGCATCTTGTCCATTCTCTAGTGGTAGAATTCCACGAGTTTCTCTACCTCAGAAATAATAATAGCACTCTAGCTGTTAAACTACTGATGCTCTGAGGTGGGGTAACAGGATCACACCCTACACCGGTCAGTTGGACTTCAGCGATAATTTCTTATTCATAAAGTAATGGCAAACTGCTCAACGTAAAATTATCAAGAAAATCAACATGGGGTTAATCAAAACACCCCGCAAAGGACATGCAATAGTCTATCCTATTTTCGTAAGACCCCATCGTCTCATGGTGGCATCAAACATGGCGATTGTCCTGTCGTGATAAGGGCGATCGTGTGTCACTGAAGCGGTTTTTCGCAGCACTTGGGTGTTAGTCTTCTTAGCCGTCTATAGTATTCTTACCATTCAGCGAACAAAGTACACCTATGAGGCCTGTAGTGACCTTCTGATCTCGTCATTCAGTATCCATGATTCACATACGCACGGTAGTATGACCAACATCACATTATTAAAAATCCTTTTCTAACATGAAGCACAGTATAACAAATGCATATTCCATATGCTACAACTATATTTGCGTGTGCTGTGTTAATGTATTAGTATTTATGTGTACAGCAGTGCATTCATTTGTTTTATTCTTGCTGAAAATACTTCTCTCTCTCACTCTCTCTCTCTCTCTCTCTCCTCTCTCTCTCTCTCCTCTCTCTCTCTCTCTCTCTCTCTCTCTCTCTCTCTCTCTCTCTCTCTCTCTCTCTCTCTCTCTCTCTCTGTCTCTCTCTGTCTCTCTATTGTGTTCACATATTGCAGTCATAAAAATCTGACATCGCTCTCGCCAAATTATCCAATTTACATCGCATAAAGCAACGATATAAATAACATGAATATATGCATGAGTATATGCGGAAATGTAAATATATAGGGCACACGTATGTTTTATAAATACGCGTGAACAGATTAATTTAAGAAAGCGTTGGAAGTTAATCATTAAAGTCTGTCCATTAAGTCGCTACAATGCTTAGGCGTCCAACATTATTATTTTATTTTGGCATAACTACACATACATGGCCGTCGCTGTGGCTAGGGGCAGTGAACGTGTTTCACAACTCCTCAGCACACAGAGTCGGGGGTTCGAAATCAGCTGCAGACCATTTGGAATCAGACAGCCTTGCGTTAATTTAGACGATATGAGCGCCGTTCGTTCAGAAATAAATGGCAAACTACTGAACGTAAACATTGCCTAATAAATGATTAACAGCTGAAAAAAATGCTGGGGTTGATTGTGACGTCCTGTAAATGGTGTGCAACTAACATAACTAACATGTACATGACCAGCTCGGAATAAACCTTGGAGATATAGGTTATTATCAGGACGTGAGATATAATACAGAAGAGAGGGATGTGGTTGGGAGGTTTGCCCGTAACCTCCGCCACAAAGACCCTCATCGGGTAGTTCTGGGAAGCAAACTCCAGCATAAACGAGAAACGTCCTTCTTAAGAATACGTTCCGAGGAAAAAGCAGAATTTCACAAGATGAAGAATATTATCTGCAACATATTTTTGTCAATTCATGAGAGAAAAATAGCACGTAAGAGCTATATCGAGACTTAGTTAATTAGTTAGTTAGTCGCAGTTCCAACTTCACAGCAACGGGTCGTCCCCATTATGCTCCGTTCCTGTGCCAGTGAATATCACACAAAACGCTCCCCACTGCCCAATGTGAAAAGTGGAAAAGACAGGAGTCTCGACAAACAACAGCCCGCACAGATACACTGTGCATAATGCCACCGCCAGAATGTCAACACCAGTCCCCCACGAAACACCCAATTCATCTCTGATGGAATCGGCAGTCATTTTCCCATCTGGATGTTTCCTAGATGTTCACCCACACAGTCCACGAAAATACAGTTCATCACCGACGGCAGTGGCAGTCAACCAGAAGCCCAGCAGCCACGCATTTCTGCATAAGGCAAAAACCGGTCAACTCTGGGACATAGCCACCTGCCATTGCTCCGAACATTCAAGTCACGTTCCAAACACAACTTGGGCAAATTCAAACGCACTTCACACGAAACTCACAGCTCACAGTGTCGCGCCATGCACTCACTCAGTAGCAGGGCGACGGAACCATCAAGCCTCCTTAGTCGCCTCTTACGACATGCGTGGTAGGCTACAGTGTTGCTATTCTTTGCTTCCCTTATGGGCCCCGGCAACACACGGGAGTTCGAGACTATTCTGATGTACAGTGAATCATGGACAACTAGGAGACTAGCCATGGGTTATGGAGAAACTTTACAGGTGTGGTTTTAGAGAAGAATGATGATAACACCACTTACAGATACAAGGCTTTGGTGTGTGTGTGTGTGTGTGTGTGTGTGTGTGTGTGTGTGTGTGTGTGTGTGTGTGTGTGTCCGCTCGCTTTGAACTCAAGCGTAGTCCTTACACGAGCTACTACTAATTGTGCACTAAACCAATTGTGCGTGTGGATTGGTTTTTCCTATTACTAGTGTTCCTCGCCATCAGGAGAACCCACTCCAACTTCTGGGGGTACTTGTAATTTACGTCCCCAAGTCAAGAAGTAGAAGTCAACTTTTCAGTCCAACTGACTGGTGTAAGGGTATAACCCGCTACCTTGGCACCAATACACCTGAAGTTTAAGACCATAAAACAGCTTAATGAAGATCCCTTGAAAGACGTTAAACCACTAGAAAATTGGTTGCTAGAATCAGAAGAAGACGGTCTACATTCTTTCAGCACATAATTAGAAGGGGAAAGTTGGAAGTGTGTTGTGATACCAGCAAAGTTGAAGGGGAAGAGAGACAGGGGTAGACCAAGATAGTAGGTGCTGGACACTTTGACATCATGGCATAAAGAATTAACGTTATCAGGAAATGAATGGTGCTTCACGAGCAGGAAAGCTGTGGACAGACATGATAACCAACGCGACAAAGCATGGATTTTAAAAAGAAAGGGTAAATTTGCTTTATACAAATATACACAGATATATTAGCAGGGACAAATGAAGCCATCAGGAGAGTAACAGAAATCAATACATCTTTGACGAGACGTAACTCATTGTTCATGGCTAATACTGCCATAACTATGATGCAGAAGTCCAGGCAATCAAGATAGCAACAGAGAAATTACTAAATACCAGCCATGGTACACAACCTGTGGTGCTATTGACCGATGCAAAACCAGTACTCTATGCGCTCTTGTCTGGGAAATTGTCAATACTACGCACACTCCTTTCTGAACGTGGCTGCCAGCGTAAGGTCACCATACAGTGGATACCATCTCACTGTGGAGTACCCGGAAACGAGAAAGCTGATAAATTGGCTAAGGAAGGGGCAATAAATAACAGCCTGATGTACCCGTTACATACCACCAAAAGAAAAGAATTGTTAAATCAGTCAGAAAGCCATCAAAACCTGATGAAGACGACTACCACCTTATGGACAGATTATTATTCTGCGCCTCAGAGCAGGACACAAAAGATTACGCAACCATATGTATATAAATTTCAAGATAGCGAATCAATCATGCGCACATGTGGAATCGCTCCGCAGACAGCAGATCACATACTCCAAGAATGCCCAAAACATGACATTCGAGTATATAGGCAAACTTTCTGGTCTGGAGAAACAACAGTGGAAGATAAACTATATGGACCATTGAGTGATCTTTAAAAGACAGTGAAGTTCATACAAAAGACAACATTGCCGTTATAGACATATTTCAAGGGAAGGAAAGAAGAAGAAGTTCATGGCTAATGCATAATCCACATCGCAACACTTCAGGCCAACCCATGGATGCTCTATTTCCGTCAACAGTTTGTAGCAAAGTGTGGATGCTGTTAGTTCCTGTACAACGCTGGCGATGAACACTTCGGACTCGCCTTCGCATACCCTTCTCCTTTGGGGAACCACACTTAAACCTTCACTTGGACATGTTTCCTTAGTGACTCAATGAGTATGCCCAGGAAGATAGAAATGGGATGGGTCCGAAGACAGTGATTGTTGTCTCTGGAGCGGTCACGGCTGGTAAAGATTAGTTTCATTTTCGTGCCAGGGCATGCGGGTGTACAAGGAAATCAGCAGGCTGACAGGCTTGTAGGTACGGCTACTGTGAAGGGCGGACGAGTCATGGACCAGGCTGATATACTGAATGCTTTATGAGAAGTAAGTCGTTTGCAAGAACCAGGTGATGACTGTGAATCTACAACCATGGTCAGACTGCGAGAACAGCAAGTTAAAAGAGGTATGGTTAAACAAGAATACTATGCAGGAAGCCAAAGAAGATTAATAAACCAACACAGAACTGGTGTCGTGAGCCGCTACACGCTGCGGGATTTGCTGAGGAGGGGATCCGAGCACTTATGGACTGAAAGGTTCGATGTGCAATGAGGATGATCTGTCGACTGACTAACTAACTAACTAACACTTAAACCAAACTGAAACATTGTTAAATTGGTTGTTTCATCTGCTAGTGTGACTTCAACTAGCAACCGAATTGTGCCCAAGCAGTTTCTTGCTATGAATAGGCGACGCGTGGAGTTGTCGAACCCGTGTCCAACCGTGCTCATGACATCATCAATAAACAAAATAACACCAAGTAATGCAACTTTACAGAACACATTCACGGAAAGCATAGGACGTTGCGGCGACTAGCCTTCATCAGCAAACAAATACACAGAACGCAACTTATAGACACGGGGAAGACACTACAGTGACTACATTAAGGCAAAATAACCAAATAATAAGAATGGAAAGGTGGTGGGGGGAATGGTGGTGGTGGGGGGGGGGGGCGCAAAGAAAAGATAATGAAAACAATGGAAAAAATGTGCTACTTATCTCAGAATTTACGTGGTTGTAGAAAGTGAAAAATTGGGCCTTAGTTTAAATAATAGAAAGACAGAAGTTATAGTCCAACATCATAAGGGAAGAAATACAAATGATCAGCCTGTAACATCATCTATACTAAACTACTAAATCAATGGCGCGTTCTAAAAGCCAAAATACATATCAACAGGATCAGACATTGTGTGTATGGCTCTGAAACTGATACAACGAAATGGCGAAGCCTTGTACAACTTGAGAAAAAAATTTTAAGACGCTCTTTAAATAGGGATACACAGAGAGTAAAAGAAGAAGTAAAACATTATGATTTGTTAAGTCAATCAGGTATCATGAAGCTAATAGACTAAATGCTGGGCTATAGAAAGATGGAGATAATAGGGAACAAAACTCGTTCTACTCAGAATAAATGACCGTAGACCCGGGAGACCAAGCCGCGTGAGAGATAATATACATACAGACTACAAGCTTGGAATCAACGACTGGCAAGAGAAGGTCCACCAGAGAGACGAATGGAGACAGATTGTATTTGCAGCAAAGAACCTCAATGGCTCGGAATGCTGAAGAAGAAGAAGAAGAAGTTATAGTGATATCAAAGAAGCAGATTAAGCCTGTCATCATCTTACTCTTATCTAAATAATGGTTCGGGTTCATACAGGCAACAATACACTGTTCGCTAGGATATAGAACATTTATTGTATAAAGTGTACAGTTGGCGCAGTGGGTAAACAGACCCGCGCTCTCTTATAATACATATCACAGATAGTTAAACATCAAACATATAGTTGTCATACAACAATCTAGCACACTATCTAGCCTAAGTATATCTATGAATATCTGAGTCCCTCTCAGGCAGGCCTTGTTGTCTCTCTCCAGTCCGTTTGTCCTCTGCCCGTCTCCGCGTGTCCTAACTCGACACGGGCGGTAACTCTGTCCGAGTTCCTCGTGGACCCCGCATTAGGCGGGCCACATCAGTGTCCACGGAATCATGGACTTGGTGACCAGCTCTTTCGAGAAGGTTCTAGATTACTCGGGTCCTGCGCGACTCAGTGGTATCCCTTGGGCTGGAGTTGCAGCCCTCTACTATATGTGAAAGTGAGGCGGTGACAGTGCCTAAATGTGCAATTAAAGTAAAGGAGGTTATTTTGAGGGCACATCCAGAAATTCAAATATCCAGGCACATAGATAATATCAGATGGAAGATGCATCACTGAGATAAGGAACATAATAGGAAAAGCAAAAACTACATTCTATCAAATGAAGAAAGTTTTGTGCAATAAGTTACTGTCTTTGAAAGTTAGAAAAATAGTTCTTGTATGTTACATAGAACCAATTTTAACATACGGCTGCGAATCCTGGACAATTAGTAAAAAGGCTAAATGTGGCTTAATAGAAGAATGCTGAGGATTAGTTGGACAGCCAAAATAAGCAATCTGGACGTTTTAAGACAACTTATCACAAATATTAGAAAGAGGGGGTCATCATTTTTTGGCCACGTTATGAGAAGACAAAGACTGGAAAGTGTTGTGACAACTGGAAAGATTTGCGAAAAGAGAGATAGAGGAAGACAACTTGAGAAGAGTCTTGACAGTTTTGTGTCATGGCACGGAAGGTAGTTAACATACGAACTTATCCATGACGTCGGAGATCGTAATTTGAGGAGAGGCATAATCGCCCACACCAGACGACAAGGCTGTATGACGATGGGATGTCATGACAGTATCAGCGCACTTCGATAGCGCGCCTGCTGCAATCGTTCAATGTTTTCAGAACATTTCTTTTGTTCATCGCAGCTGTTCTAATTACCTACGCCTGTGAAGTCTGTAGATCCGCTCAATCATGTCATCGGACTCTAGCATGACTCGGCCAATATAGAGATAAAACTTCGATTAACCGTCACCTTCCGGACCAGGGCTGTGCCGGATAACCGAATAGACGGATAATTCTTAAATTTAGTTGCATGTTCTTCACGGGACGCAGCAGTCAATCCCCGCATTTTTGCTGTTTGTGATTCCTTGGGCAAGTTTTACGATCAGTTGTTTGCCATTGCTTTCTGAACGACAGGCACCTATACCCTTTTCGTAAAAACCCAGCACCGCTCTAGAAATCTTTTAATACATATGTAACGAAAATGAACATAAAATCCTTTGAAAGTGAATAATACATAAATATTTTATTTAATTTTACAAAACAATCATTATAAACTTCATTTTAAGAGTAGTAATGTACAGGCATGTAACGTAATATTGTAAACCTGCGTTACTTTAAAATAATCTGTCATCTCCTTCTGTGTCTTTGAGGCTCGAGTTTACTGCACAGGTGATGTTCCGTATCTTACGCGGAAGTAGAATCTGTATTGCATTTGCCTCCTCTTGTATTTCAAACCAGTCGATGCACTTTGATAACATCGTTTGTGCTTCTGAGTGGCTACTTGTAGGTGTTTATTTGTTTAGACGATGAAGGATAACAGAAACTGACAGTTACGCGAGTGACGGTTAATTGAGGTTTCACTGTATCACTACAAGTGAGAGCGAATGGTCTAAGTTTAATTAATATCCATTCACGCCACTTCTGTACAGTTTATGTTTTAAGAACTCTAAATCAAACACCATGATTGGCCTGGTAACTTCAGTGCCAGTTGTCCAACTCAAAGCTGCAGAGATTGCAGCCACCTCCACCTTCATACTTTACTCTTCATTCTGCTCAGCAACGACCTTCCCTTTGACTGCAGCAGGGTTTTCCACACGGCGCACAGAATCATCGGTGTATATTATTGCGTCATCTCTGCACGGATTACCATTGATTAATTATAGGACACCGGTCGCCCAGGCCAAGGAGTTAAGGGATGCTGTTCGTAATCCCGTATGCCCACGTAAGAAACACAGCTGCGCGAGAGTCGGCAGCGGCTCGCGTCGAGTTGGTTTCTTACGGATAGGTATGTGAGCCGGTCGATCAGAAAGCAATGGAAACTACTAAACTTGAAACTTGCCAAGACATCAACAGCAGCTGAAAAATGCTGGTGTTGACTGCAATGTCTAGTAAATAGGATATGCAAAAAAAAAAAAACATTATAGGACACTCCAGTTATGGTAACCCATTGCGCCACTCTACGTTCTCTTCTCGACATGGTGATAACTTGATGGAATTCAAAACAATGTAATCTCTTAGTGAATGTAAACACAGGAGCCACAAATCAATATGGTGCACTATTTTGTGACTTCTATGTTTAAGCCTGATGGAAGCTGTGTTTTGTGCTTCATTTGAAAACAACCCAAGGGCAAATAACTCATGCATATACGAACACTTATAATGACTTCTGTTTCCGAGCCAAATATATTGTTATTTTTACTAATAGTTAGTTAGTCGACAGATCATCCTCATTGTACATCGAACCATTCAGTCCATAAGTGCTCGGATCCCCACCTCCGCTTTTTTTTATTAAGGGCTCGCGGTTCCTCCAGGGATCAGAGCCGCCAGATGAGAACCCCATCCCTTCTGTGTCATTTGAATGACCGCCTCTGCTAGTGGCACTGGCAAGATCAAGGTTTGATACTACACTCTGATTTTAACTTAAAGTGCGTCAAATACAGGCTGACTTCTCAAGGGGGAATTGAATAAACGCCGTACTTTCATGGTAATAAGTCAGCGAATTAACACACAACCATATATTATAATTAACCCACAACCAAGAACACATTTGGAATATATGATTTATTAACAGATTGAAAGACTGACCACTTGTTCTTCCGTGCATTCAGACCTACAACATATGGAGAATCTGTTGTATCACATACATATAGCATGAAAAGCATCTGATAGCTGTAGAATTGTGGTTTCTGAGGAGAATGCAAAGAATGCCATGGACAGACAGAAAAACCACTGACCAAGTACTACAAGAAACAAATGAAAATCGTAAATTGATTAAAGAAATTAGACGTAGAAAGTCACAATTTTGTGGACATGTTATGAGAAGAAATTAATTGGAGAACTTGGTGACAACTGGCAAGATCGAAGGGAAGAGACCAAGGGGAAGACCGAGAAGTAAATACCTGGATGGCTTGGCCACATGGCATGGTCGAGACAGGAACAATGAGCTGATCCACGACTCTGGTGATCAAGTGAAATGGTGAGTCATGACCGCCCACGCTTACCGGCATGGCACATGATGGATGGATGGATAGCAAGAAACTACTTCTGTACACAATTAATTAACGGGAGACATTATTCACAAACGTTTGTATATTATTCACAAACGGCTGGTCACGTGACGTTTCTAACGCCGTCGATTGGCTTCAGAAGACTCTGTTATTCTCTCTTCTTGTCTGTCTTTTGTTTGCAAGTTCTTTTTCTTCAAACCTCACAAAGACAATATTTGTCGACAAGGACACACTCTACGTACAGTGATATTTTATTTGGCTTTAAAAACGAAATGCACATTAAACAAAGACATCTATTGGATCCATCGGTTCCGACACTCGATCATTCCGGCGCAGCCCGGGCAGCTTCCGCAGATCCATAGAGCACACTCTATTCACAAGCTTCCAGTTTCCCAGTTCTTTATGTTAGTTCCTAATGTTTAAAATGTTTTATTACAAATTATATATATATTTATTGTCGGCGGTGAATCGAACCCCAGTCTCCCGTTGACAGGCAGAGATACTAACCGCTACACTGCCGAGGGCACAATGATAGTTCCACAAACATTAATAATGTAGTCAAACGTACGTTACGTGATGAGCCGTTTGCGAATAATGTCTCGTACATTATTCACAAGCGTTTATGAATAATGTCTCCAGTTAATTAATTGTGTAGAGACAGATAGATTAGGCGCTCGACTCCGGTGGTAAGTGATTCGAGTCCGCATCGAAGCTGATTTTTATTTTAATTGTATTAGGCTCCCTGGTCGACCCAGCCTAAAATGTGTACAAGGAATTATCAGGGGAAGTACATGCCACCAGCTAGATACTGACCACATCAGCCACCTTGCCGCTATATAGAAATACGGATCTCGCACCATATACCCAATGACCTTTAAGGCAAGTAAGAGGGTCATTTACCTCTTACTTTTACCATCAGAAGAGGCAGGGGTCGTGGCAGCTGAACCAAACCTCAGAGACCTATATGACACCACAAGAATCATATCACGAAAATATAATCAATCAAACGAACGTATCCAAAATAGTAGTGAGAAAGTTCTCACCACAATTACAAATCAAATTAACAGATGGGTTGAATAATTTTTGAGGAACTTCTGGGTAGACAATTCTCTCTCTCTCTCTCTCTCTCTCTCTCTCTCTCTCTCTCTCTCTCTCTCTCTCTCTCTCTCTCTCTCTCTCTCTCTCTCTCTCTCTCTCTCTCTCTCTCTCTCTCTCTCTCTTTCTGTCCCCTTTTCCTCTCACCCATTCCCAAAGATATACAGCCCGTAGAAATAGAACTAGATACTGAATGCGTGAAACTATCTAAAGAAGAAACTGGAAAAACTATCAAATTACTGAAGAATGGGAAAGCTTGTGTTCTATATGGTATCTGGCAGATGCTATTAAAGCCAACAGCAAACATGGAGAGAAAGATATCTGGAGAAACAGACCAAAAGACACAATTATGGCTACGCTCCAATATGAGATAAGGAAAAGAGGATGATGAACATAACTTATACCTAGTACCAAACAGAATATTTAACTGTAAAGTCAAGTCATTTCTACTGTGTGGGTTAGAAACACAGAAACAGATACTAACATCAAATATTAATAAACTACAAGCTTTATTAATTGGTACCTGCAGAGTAAGGCAGCAATGGTATGAGAGAATCAGTCATGCGGAGGTTATGGAGACATCTAAACAAAATCCAGCGAATCAAGAGGTGAGGAAAACCTGTTGCTGGGAACGATCATCATCATCATCATCATCATCATCATCATCATCATCATTATCATCATCATCATCATCTCTTTTTCCACTGATCTCTCCAGTTGCCACGATGTTCTCCGATGCCTCTCTTCTCAACACATCATCATCATCATCTTCCACTTCTGCCGTCAAGCGACGTGGGGAGGAATAATTTGCGTTCCAGCCAGTGTCATTCCGTGTGATTGTACAATGTCTCTGATGTCGTCAATCCATTTTCTTCTTGGACGTCCTCGTGGTCTCGTCACAGATGATCTTTGATGTAAGGCCAGTGATGGTAGTTGCTGGTGTTGCATTCTAACGACATGGCCAAACCACTTGATCTTCTGTCTTTCAATAAATGTGGCACAAGGTGTTGATCCCACAATCTGTCTGATAGTAGCATTTCTTACTCGGTCTCGGATTGTTAAGTTGGCGGCTCTCCTCAGGCATCTCATTTCACATGTGTTGATTTTGCGAAGGTGTAATTTGGATACAGTCCAGGTTTGAGATTGGTAGCATAGGGTTGGTGTGAATATGCTGTTTATTATCTGTCGTTTTGCGAACATGGGTATGTTTGGATGTTTTAGTAAGGGTGATAGCTGATATGTAAGTGAACTAGCTTTTTGACATCTGATTTCAATTTCTCTGTCCAATCTGCCATCTTCTGTGATCATACTTCAAAGGTATTTGAATTCTTTAACTTGTTTCAGAGTTGTGTTATTTATCTGTATACTTAGTGGGTCTGGCTGGCGATCTGCTAACTTGCATTACTTCGGTTTTGGCTGTGTTTATACTCATATTGTATCTGCTGCAGGTTGAACTCAGATTAGTAATATTATTTTGTAGTCTGCTATCATCGCTGTAAAACAGGCACTGATCGTCTGCAAATAGAAATTCATTTATTCCCTGTGGGTCAGTTGTTTCATCTGGTGTAAAGAGTTCTAAACTTTCTGAATAACATATGACTCACAAAATACAGTTTGTCTCTCTTATGGTTGTTGAGTATGATACGTTTGAGAAAACCTGATAATATAATGACTGGAACGTCCTTTCTCTAAAACCTACGGGTCACAAGAAATAGAAGGAGAACATGGCAGGGGGTGCCAAAAGATAGGAGGACCTGGCAAGGGTTGGTTGAGGGCTTATGCTCCATTTGGGGACACAAGAGAAAAGGAGCAATGTATTCTCTGATATTATGTCCCATTAGATGGCTGCCATGTCATATTTTCTTCGGTGCCGTTTAGTTTAATAGTGGAAAGGAACAAACTAAGCAAATACACAGGCGGACAATGTAAGAAAGGGGAAAACAAAGAATGAATATAACAAACTGTGAAAAAGAAAGAAAGAAAGAAACACGGATAGAAAAGAGAGAAAGAAAGAAAGAAAGAAAGAAAGAAAGAAAGAAAGAAAGAAAGAAAGAAAGAAAGATGAATTTAGACACAAAGAATGAAAGAAAGAAATAAAGAAAGTGAGAAAGACAGAATTAAACAAACAGTGAAGGAATATAGACACACAGAAGAAAAGATAAAAAGTAAAATAACAAACAAAGAACGTGAGAAAGAAATACTTCTCCTTCGTAATTAAACAGAAGGATCTCAACACAAACCAGAACCTAAGTCTCATATTTCAACTCGTGTCTCACCACAGCAATGTATTCCTCCGCCGGCAATAATCGTTTGCTATACTTAACTTTTAACTCTCCTCATTAGCTTCCCCAATGATTTTCAAATGCGTACGGCTTGCTACATTACACATGATTATCATTCAGTCGACACTGCGTGAACCCTATGCTGCCCTTGCTTCCATTCAGAACTGATTACGTATGCGAGGCTGGCCGGATCTGTTATTAAGCTGTGTTGTGGCGGTGCACGATTTTCTGTTTGCACAAGCACTGTTTTCACTGGAATAATGTGTGTTCAATATGTGCATTTACCACTGTAAACGTCACCTGTACACAGTAAGTATAACACAGTGGTATTTTTTTTTCTTGTTATGAAAACCACTATTATCAATATTGCGTTGCTGCAGATATACTTTTTGTTCATCGTTGGATATTGAAACATAAAGCTGGTGATGTTTTTGTGTTATAACTTTCGTGACGGATTAGATCACTGGGCATTTCTTTTAACAAATTGTAAACATCAGTACCTGTAACGTAAGTTGTTAATGTTATACAATTATGACACACTGACAGAGCCTTGTTACGTTTCTTCTTCTTCTTCTTCTTCTTCTTCTTCTTCTTCTTCTTCTTCTTCTTCTTCTTCTTCTTCTTCTTCTTCTTCTTCTTTCTTTTTTTCTTTCTTTCTTTCTTTCATTCGTTCTATCTTTTAACTACTACTACTACTTCTACTGTTAACTTAGTAGTCTCAGTAGTAGTAGTAGTAGTAGTAGTAGTAGTAGTAGTAGTAGTAGTAGTAGTAGTAGTAGTAGTAGTAGTAGTAGTAGTAGCAGCAGCAGCAGCAACCGTCAAAGATACTAGCATTTTATTACTGATGTATGGAATCTGCTGACACCGATTCTAGACTAGTTCACCCCCACACCCCCGATTTGTTGTTGTTGTGGTTTTGTGTTATCGAATATAAAACAAAAGCTACAATTAAATCTTCATTTTCCACTTCACGCTGCGTATTCGGCACATGATGCTAATCTCATATTTATATAGAACATCGATACTCGGTGTGTAATAGATATGATCAGTATTTGTATAGAACATCGGTACTCGATATGTAATAGATACGATCAATATTTGTATAGAACATGGGTACTCGATATGTAATAGATACGATCAATATTTGTATAGAACATCGGTACTCGGTGCGTAATATATATGATCAGTATTTGTATAGAACATTGGTACTCGATATGTAATAGATAACGATCAATATTTGTATAGAACATCGGTACTCGGTGTGTAATAGATACGATCAATATTTGTATAGAACATGGGTACTCGATATGTAATAGATACGATCAATATTTGTATAGAACATCGGTACTCGGTGTGTAATAGATACGATCAATATATGTATAGAACATGGGTACTCGATATGTAATAAATACGATCAATATTTGTATAGAACATCGGTACTCGGTGTGTAATAGATACGATCAATATTTGTATAGAACATGGGTACTCGATATGTAATAGATACGATCGATATTTGTATAGAACATCGGTCCTCAGTGTGTAATAGATATGATCAATATTTGTATAGAACATCGGTACTCGGTGTGTAATAGATATGGTCGATATCACACCGGTCGCCTTTACTACCTGTGACATTTCCCGGTACCAATTTCAGGCCGGATGAACCTGGGAGTCAGGATTAATTTTGTTTTTAATCCACCTCGACCGGGATTGGAAAACATGACCGCTGGCTGCAGGTTGATCTTTTAGCCACTACCCTACCTCGGCTTCCGTCATCACGTTTGCTCAAGGTCACCCCCCCCCCCCCCCCCCCCTTGCTGTCTCACTGATTTTAACTGATTAAGTGTCATGGGATGATTAATAGTCTTAAGCGAATTTCCAAATCTGCCATGGGTTTATATATCACCGAAATGTTGTCATTGCGTTATAATACAACATGTCTGCTAACATATTAGCAACTTTTAAGTAATAACTGCGATACACACTTAATTCTTATTTTCCAATATCCATTGTTTGTTTGGTCAAACCCTACTTTTTGTTTGGCACAGATTATGTCATTTAGTGCAATCAAGACTGTGCGCGTGTGCATACGTCTATGCATGTGTCGTAATATCAGTGGGGTGAGCTGAACTATTACTACACTCTATGACGTGGGATATGTTCTGGGCTTTAGGTGTAGGTGCACTCAGTCTATCCAACTCCTCCGGCCCCTGGTCCCTCCTTTCTCTCAATCTCTCAACCTAGGAGCGTTAACCACTAGGGTTTACTCCAGACATGGCTCAACTCTGGTTTTGTCAAAAGAATGGTGCAAAACTGTATTATATACAACAGTAGAGAAGGAGACAGGTATAGATCAAGGTATGAAGTTTCGCAGCTAGACAGACACAGAATCAGCAGGGTAGGATCAAGGTAATCATCCTCGGGCAGCGCCAGGTAATGTCAAAACGGTCAGCTGTGTCAGTCACCTCACTGGGCTTCGACAGATCCTCCCTCGAATGGACTTGCGTAATCGCTGGACTTGAGTAGTCAGCCCTTCTGGAAACAACGTCTGTTCCTGGCAACCCATATCAGTGACTTGTCTATGTCGTTGAAGGCTGTGACTGGAAAGTTCATAACTGGACTGGACCCAATGTTCATGTTGCAACTCCTAACCAGCTTACAACAAAACACTGTCCCTGAAACTTCAAAGGCCTGACTGCGGTAATGACCGGGTCAGGTTGGATCATACAAGTTCAGAAGATGTGATACTATCGTGGGGGATCTACGGCTCAAGGCATCAACAATGTCTTTTGGACCTCAGTGGTCTGATAGTGCTCAGAATAAGTCATCTTTACCTTGTAAGGTGATGTAGGTTGTACGTGATCGATGATGATAAGTAGTAGGTACTCGAAGAACCTTCTGGCCGGATAATAATCTGGTCGACGGGAACGTATCAGGTGTAAAGACAAGAGCGCTGACTCCAACCCTGGGGAGTTCACGCAGATACAGGTAATGTTCGCGCCATGTTCCTCCGTCGGTTGCCAGGCCTAGGATATCTCCTTCATCACACTCGAAGATAGGTTCTTCTTAATGAAATACACCCTGTCTAACCTTGCTCTAGAAGATGGCGAGAAGATTTGTATTCTATAAAGACACTTCGAGCAGCTCGCCAGGCGTCGCCACGGTAGCACAGAGAACAAACAACTGATGAATGTTGATAACACAACCTTGGACCCCGTAGTTAATCTCGCGGTCTCGGAGAATTACCACTTTTACGTGGGCCTCGACTTTCTCGAAGGTTTCGTGATCTCCTCACGAGAAAGTTGAATTCATCTAAGTCTGCTCATGCAAACTAGGAAAGAACTCTCTAGAACAGACCTTCTGGAAGAATTTATAAAGCTACGGAAAGGGGGTCTCCCTTCAGGATTCTACAGCTAAAAATAGCGCGGTGATTCCCTGTCATAAATAAACTTGAGGTCAACATGCGGGCTATCTCGCGACAGTATGAATGTATGTGAGTATGTGTGTAGTGTTTGTATAGTGTGATGTATGTTGT
>JACEFZ010016905.1:5000-85075 GCA_014155875.1 Cepaea nemoralis | reverse complement strand
AATAAATTTTGGTTTTTTCCCTTAAATCGGGCGGGGGGTTGGTAAAATTTAAATTGGGGGAGGAGGTATAACCCCTTTTTTAAAAAACTAATCTGTGGGGGGAAATGTGGCAGTCATTTTTACCTTTTGGGAGTATCCCCCTTGCATTTAGATATTCTATTGTCAGATCACCCCTCAACTACCCATCAGGGTCCGGCGGCAAATAGTACCAGTTCTGTGTTGGTTGACGAGGCCCCTCATATTTCCTATGTGCCTTCCGTGTCTGGGCGTGCCAATTCTTACTCCAAAGTGTCTCATTCTGGACAACGATACGGATTCACTGGCGCCAAAGTCCTCCGCTCTCCACATCTCCCTAAGGGCATTAATAATAGCGGTCCGGTCCATAGGCTGGCCATCTGCACAGGGTGCAGTTGCAAGCAAGTTTATCAGCTCGTTCGTTTCTCTCAACTCCCGCATGTCCCGGAACGAAGATGAAGGTGATTCTACGAACAACAGACCTCCACGGTGATTCAATCCACTGTCTGCCTACAGAACCGCCTCGAATTACCGGATCACTGTAATTGAATCACTTAGGACACAAACATGTTGCCCGGATGTATCTACGGATACATCCAAATAACATCATAGATCTAGAAGAAAAAGAACCGATCATCGAAGAAAACTGTGGTGGAGTGTCATAGGCTGTTTTCCAATCTATCTCTCTCAATCTCTCTCTCTCTCTCTCTCTCTCTCTCAATCTCTCTCTCTCTCTCTCTCTCTCTCTCTCTCTCTCTCTCTCTCTCTCTCTCTCTCTCTCACTTTCTCTCAACAATCGTGCTTCTCTGTGCCTACCTATACCATGTGTGACGGGTCGTAGGCTCTGTTCCAATCTTCTCTCTCTCTCTTTCTCTCTTCCTCGGTCTCAATCTTTTTACCTCTCTCTCTCTCTCATTCTCTCTCACCAATCTGGCTCCTCTGTGCCTACCTATGCCATGTGTGGCGTGTCGTAGGCTCTCTTCCAATCTCTCTCCCCCTCTCTCTCTCGTTCTCTCTCTCAATCTCTCTCTCATTCAATCTCAACGATTGTGCTTCCCTGCGCCTACCTATGCCATGTGTGGCGTGTCGCCCCTATGCCATGTGTGGCGTGTCGTAGGCTCTTTTCCAATCTCTCTCTCTCTCTCTGTCTCTCTCTCAATCTCTCTCTCTCATTCTCCCTCAACAATCGTGCTTCTCTGTGCCTACCTATGCCATAGGTGGAGTGTCGTAGACTTTTTTCCAATCTCTCTCTCAATCTCTCTCTCTCTCTCTCTCTCTCTCTCAATCTCTCTCTCTCTCATTCTCCCTCAACAATCGTTCTTCTCTGTGCCTACCTATGCCATGTGTGACGGGTCGTAGGCTCTGTTCCAATCTTCAATCTCTCTTTCTCTCTTTCTCGGTCTCAATCTCTCTCTCTCTCTCTCTCTCTCATTCTCTCTCAACAATCGTGCTTCTCTGTGCCTACCTATGCCATGTGTGGCGTGTCATAGGCTCTTTTCCAATCTCTCTCTGCCCCCTCTCTCTCTCTCTCTTTCTCTCTCGCAAAATCTCTCTCTCATTCAATCTCAACGATCGTGCTTCTCTGCGCCTACCTATGCCATGTGTGGCGTGTCGTAAGCTCTTTTGCAATCTCTGTCTCTCTCAATCTCTCTCTCTCTCATTCTCTCTCAACAATCGTGCTTCTCTGTGCCTACATATAGTCATGTGTGGCGTGTCGTAGGCTCTTTTCCGATCTCTCTCTCTCGATCTCTCTCTCTCTCTCTCTCTCTCTCTCTCTCTCTCTCGATCTCTCTCAATCTCTCTCTCGCTCATTCTCTCTCAACAATAGTGCTTCTCTGTGCCTACCTATGCCATGTGTGGCGTGTCGTAGGCTCTTTTCCAAACTCTCTCTCTCTCTCTGTTTCTCTCTCTCTCTCTCTCCCTTCCATCTTGCTTCTCGGTGTCTACCTATTCCAAATATATTGCTGGTGGTCTGATGTTACACAGCCTCAATAACACAACCACTGGGGGGGGGGGGGGTTGATCCACATATACGTTGTATAAAAATCAACCTTGCTGGCTCTATTTCATAGGGTACAGTATGAGTGAAGCCTCGTATATGTAGACCGATCGACCCCATACACATCCGGTGGCGTGCCGTAGGCACTTCTCCAATCTCTATCTCTTTTCCTCTCTCTCTCTTCTCTCTCTCTCTCTCTCTCTCTCTCTCTCTCTCTCTCTCTCTCTCTCTCTCTCTTCCATCTCACTTCTCTGTGCCTACATATTCCAACCATATTGCCGGTGGTCTGATTTTAACACAAATACTGGGTGATTTGATCCTCAAATACGTTGTATAACAATCAACCTTACTGCCTCTATTCCATAGGGGACAGTATGAGTGAAGCCTCGTATTTGTAGACTGACCGACCCCGCATACATCAGGGGCGTGTCGTAGGCACTTTTCCAATTTCTCTCTCTCTCTCCTCTCTCTCTCTCTCTCTCTCTCTCTCTCTCTCTCTCTCTCTCCTCCATCGTGCTTCTCTGTGCCTACATGTCCCAACTATATTGCCGGTGGTCTGATTTTAACACAACCACTGAGTGATTTGATCCTCAAATACGTTGTATAACAATCAACCTTACTGCCCCGAATCCATAGGGAACAGTATGAGTGAAGCCTCGTATTTGTAGACCGACCCCGCATACATCAGGGGCGTGTCGTAGGCACTTTTCCTCTCTCTCTCTCTCTCTCTCTCTCTCTCTCTCTCTCTCTCTCTCTCTCTCTCTCTCTCTCTCTCTTCCATCTTTCTTCTCTGTGCCTACATATTCCAACTATATTGCCAGGGATCTGATTTTAAAACTACCACTGGATGATTTGATCCTCAAATACGTTGTATAACAATCAACCTTACTGCCCCGAATTCATAGGGAACAGTATGAGTGAAGCCCCGTATTTGTAGACCGACCAACCCCACATACATCAGGGGCGTGTCGTAGGCACTTTTCCTCTCTCTCTCTCTCTCTCTCTCTCTCTCTCTCTCTCTCTCTCTCTCTCTCTCTCTCTCTCCATCAGGCTTCTCTGTACCCACATATTCCAACTATATTGCCGGTGGTCTGATTTTAACACAACCACTGGAAGATTTGGTCCTCAAATTCGTGGTATAGCAATTAACCTTACTGCCTCTATTCCATAGAGAACAGTAGGAGTGAAGCCTCGCATTTGTAGACCTACCCACTCCGCATTCCTCATGCGGTATATTGCATGCAGTTTTCCTCTCTCTCTCTCTCTCTCTCTCTCTCTCTCTCTCTCTCTCTCTCTCTCTCTCTCTCTCTCTCTCTCTCCTTACATCTTGCTTCTCTGTGCCTACCTACTTCACTTGTATTACCAGTGGTTGGATCTCACACAGCCCCATCAACTCGTACACTGGACGAGTGGCTCCTGAAGTGTGCTTTGTAACAATCAACCATACTGACTATTTCATAGGGTACAGTACGAGGGAAACGTCGTACGTGTAGACTGACGCGCCCCACATGCCTCATGTGGTATATCACAGGCACCTCTCCTCTCTCTCTCTCTCTCTCTTTCTCTCTCTCTCTCTCTCCTTACATCTTGCTTCTCTGTGCCAACCCACTTCACTTGTATTACCAGTGGTTGTATCTCACACAGCCCTAACAACTCAATCACTGGGCGAGAGGCTCCTGAAGTGTGCTGTGTAATAATCAACCATACTGACTATTTCATAGGGTACAGTACGAGGGAAACGTCGTACACGCAGACCGACGTGCCCCACACGCCTCATGTGGTATATCACAGGCACTTTTCCTCTCTCTCTCTCTCTCTCTCTTTCTCTCTCTCTCTCGCTCTCCCCTCTCTCGCTCTCTCTCCTCCTCTCTCACTCCCTCTCTCTCGCTCTCTCTCTCACTCCCTCTCGCGCTCTCTCTCCCTCCCCTGATCTCTCTCTTGCCCTCCCCCTCTCTCGCTCTTACCCTCCCTCACTCTCTCCCTCTCTCTCTCCCTCTCTCTCCCCCTCTCTCCCTCCCCTCTCTCTCCCTCTCTCTCCCTCTCTCTCCCTCTCTCTCCCCCTCTCTCCCCCATTTCGCGCTCTCTCTCTCACTCTCTCTCTCCCTCTCTCTCTCCTCTTACATCTGGCTTCTCTGTGCATACCTTCTTCACGTGCATTGCCAGTGGTTGGATCTTACACAACCCCAACAACTCTAGCACTGGGCGAGGGGCTCCTTTAGCGCGTTGTATGACTAGCAACCATACTGACTATTTCGTAGGTTACAATATACCCCATGTGGTAGGTCGCAGGCACTTTTCCTCTCTCTGTCTCTCTCTGTCTGTCTCTCTCTCGCTCTCCTCTCTCTCTCTCTCTCTCTCTCTCTCTCTCTCTCTCTCTCTCCCTCTCTCTCTTCTTGCATGTCCACATACACTAGCATTTTGTCTGTTGAAGTGTGTCTATGTAAGTACGCGTGTTCATGCACACCAATCCACCCAGACTAACAACACAATGGGGTCGTGGTCAATTTTACACGCCTCCTACCCCGCCCCCTTCTTTCTATGTGCTCACTGTACCGTAACATCCAGCACCGTTATACAAATACACCCGAGTTTTCCGTAGTCAGTCACAGGTCCGTGCGTGAGGTGAGTATACAGTTTATTTCTCTATAAACAGTTTTTCTATTAAACATTTTCTTCGACTAACATTCTTTTTAATTAACATTTTGTCAATTCTCATCTTCTCTTCATTGCTTCCATTTTTCCATGCATTTGTTCCTCTCGTCCTGTCATCACCTTCTAATGTAGTCACAGGAGTTCTCCTTGACTGTATGTTGTGTTTGTGAATGTGTTTGTTTGCTGATGAAGGCTAACCGCCGCAACGTTCTGTATGTGTCGTAACTCTGTTATGTAAAGCTGCACTACTTTGTGTCATTTTATATTGTTTAAACTTTCACAGCTTTACCGCAGTTCCACCAAATTTTACTCATAATCAGTAGCATGCTTCTGTAACTGAAACACTTTAGCTACACCGCAGTGGTTCAGAAAGAACAGTAAGAGAAGACATATATCTTGGAAGAAAAGGCAGGGATCGATCAGTGCGACAACGGATAATATAATTTATACTCAAATTGGGATTAAAAGTGGACGAGGAAGAACTGACCAAGGATCTAAAATATTTCCAGCTGGTTGTGGGAAGCTTTCCTTCGTGCACTCTCATATCCTTTAACTATGCTGTTGGATGTATGGATTGATGGCTCAACCCCAAAGGGAGAAAGGATACTAAGTTCCTCTTTCTCAATGTGATCCTGCCTGTTATAATCAATTAAGCTAGCACTGGCTCAAATGCTTGATTTAATATATAGAGTTTCGGAGAACCAAGGAATTCCTACAGGGAACAATGCAACGTTTCCTATTTTCCACTATCTTTTTGGGGGTTCCTTGTCTCTCTTCTTTCAGCTAATTGGTTAATATCTATGGTGTGTCTTATTGAACTACTGACACGACAAGAAAACACTGAAAGGAGGAAATGTACCTCTTACATAATTTATTAAAACTCAAACATGGATTATGGTCATTCAATACATCAACAACATCAATTTCAATTGGTATTATGCATCAATAGGTGTTAATACAAATACAAGATATTTCATATCCTTGGATGCCTGAAATATACATTTTAATGACATACTTTCATTTCACTCGGGATAGACTGTCTGAACCTTCTTATAAACATAGTTGTACTTAAGGGTGACTGGATCCCTAATGCCATCAATTTCTTGAGCTTGTGTTAAGTTCTCCTAATGAGTGATAATTATCTCCCTGGATATCGGATAGTATTTTTGTTTCCCTACACTGCAGTTAAGTTACCTCTATTACCGGGCTAGGAAACTGCTTGCGGGTGAGTTCTGTTTTGGGATATTATTCTGCATCACTTTGTCCAGATACTTCACTCATAAAAGAAAAGTCAGGCCTGGATCTAGATTCAGTCTAGCTGCTACCTTCACCAAGTCCTGCATTCAACCTAGTTAGGTCTGGATCTAGCGGTACTTAGCCACTATCTGAAATTTAAGCACCAATCATAAATCTAATGATATCATCACCATGAACATCAGAAATTAAATGTTGTACCTTTCAAGAAAAACAACAAAGAAAATACATAAAAGAATTCTGATCCTAGGAAAATAAATAGTGGAGGGTAAAGAGTCTTGGTGCTCTAATATAGTTATCCACAATATAACTGGTTGTTCTCCATCCAATCTTCAATTACAAGGTGTTCAAGGTTTAGACTAACAGAAGTGCAGTTTCATCGTCACCTAAGCCTGTCCTCATGGTTTCCGGGTTTAGTAATGCCTTGATGGATTTGGAATTGGACATCTAAGTTTCCTCTTCTGTGCCTAGTTATTTTCTCTACATCTTCTTCCATTAAAGAAAAAGGGCCTCATAAATTAAGGGTTTTAAACACCATTTCCCATTGTAATGAGTATTTGCTTACAAACATTACAAGTACACCATGGTATCAATTCATGTATAGTATTCAGGTGAATTCTTTTCTAATCAAACGTTTCAAGGCGAGTATATTCTCTCCTCTTCACCGAGTCTGTAATATGCGTGTACTTCATTCATCATCATCATCATCATCATCATCATCATCATCATCATCATCATCATCATCATCATCATCATCATCATCATCATCATCATCACCATCATCATCATCATCATCACCATCACCATCACAATCATCATCATCATCATCATTACATTACATTATTATCATCTTCATTGCAATCATCCTCATCATCAGTGTTATTACATTCATCATCCCCATAATCCTTACAATCATGAGGACACTAGACCATATGTTGTAACGGGAGTGACATGAAATACAAAGTGATGTCTTGCTTCAGATACAAAGCCAGATGCCTTTAGTACGCGTAATGGAATATGGGTTGTGTCATGCTTAGGGCACAAAACCAGATGATGGTACCATGAATGATCTGTAATACAAAGTGGTGTCATGCGTCGGAGTGCACTAAATTATTACTTAGTGTATGGATTATGCCGAACATGTTCTCTTGTGATATACAGGAGATTCCACATCAAAGCTGCCTTCTATCGTGAGATTGACTGTTAGCTTATACTCCTTCTTAGCATGTCACTTCATTCACTCATTCTCCTCATTCCTCAGACAAAATATTCATATGTTCATCCATGCACATATGACATGATATTCTATGTGCATGGATGATCATTTCACTCATTCATCAGAAATCATTCTCATACGTGCATGTAAGATAAGTAATTATACTTATGTGATTTCCCAATGATAACTTTAAATATTAACACCACTGACATAATGAAATCTCAATCATTCCTCAGACACAATCATACCTGAGTAGATGACAATAAAGCACATGTATGTGCTTTACCCATGATAAATTCACAAATTCAACAACCATGATAGTACAATGAAATCTTAATCATTATCATCCTTCATAAGAAATTATAATATTTCCTGGATGATAATTAAGCATACTGATGTGATTTTACAAATGTTACATTCACATCTGTTTAACAACAATGAAATCACATGAATCACCCCAGACATGCTCTCATCAATGACATAGACTTATGTGATCATAAGGCATACTTATGAGATTCACAAAGGATGATTCCTCATGTGTAGCATTAATGACTTACACATGGATCCCCATATGCTCTCGTAGATTTATGTGATATACTCAATCCACATTCATTCATTATGATTCCTATCCATTCTTTCATGGTGGTTGATTAAACATTATTATGTGGCACAAATATAAATTCGACATATTTAACAATAATGAAAATACATTTGCCTAACCATATGGTTGCTTTAACCCACCACACAAAATTATGATACCTATAGACATCTATTTACCTCTCATGTGCTCATGTATGACACTAATTTCTCTTACCAGTGTTGGCACATGTAAAATAGTTTCTTCTTAGTGAACTAAGAATTCTTAGATTTCTAAATCTTAAGTTACTCACCAACTTCTAAATCACCGCTGATTGAGTTTAACTACTTAAGAAATAAAATTTACAACGTAAGTCTAATGCTTACACATTAAATAAGTTGTTTACCTGGGATAAAATTAAACTCACTGTGGTTTTTCCTAATGTACAGTTTATCCATAGATTATGATAACTGAATATAATATTTACTTTTTACTAAATTAATTTCTTAAGAACTAACCACATGGTTTACAACACATTGACTTACTAACTCTTCTGGGAAATAGGCTCACAGACTAAACTAATCTAAAACATTATTGTTTTACTTTCATTCTAATTGAATGGCTTCCAAAAACTTCGGCGACAGGTTTCTGAATCTGAATGTGATGTCGTTGTTGGCTGAGGCTTTCCTTCTCTTATTAATCAAACTATGTTAAATTTTACTATTCGATTAGGAGGGTGCTCTCGGTCCAGCATCTGCATCTGATCTTCCTGCCTTGTGTGTGTGTGGGTTAGCGAAAACCAGGCCGTGTTCCGGTTGTTCGTCTTTTTATGTAGCTTTTTCTCATTTCGAGTTTTTGGTTGAATCGCCGACAATGAGTTATTGTAAATTTTGGATTGTAGAAGTAGGGAACAAACCCGCACTGTTGCGGTGTCAATCTTGAATTGTTGTAGGAGGACTAATTACAGCACCGTTACGGCTTCCGAAAATATATTACATATGCCTCTTTATATATTCATATACATTAATACTCGTACCTTTCTCTCATTCAGTTCTCTCCCCTGGGCATTTGGTCAGTCTCTTGACAGTCTATTCGGTCAAACTATTGAAACAGGGAGCATGTGTTGAATTTTGTGTCCCAAGACATGCTGGTGTGATGGGAAACGAAGAGTGGGGCAGATTGGCTGGGTCTGCACCGCTGGATGGGGTATTGGTGCATGATAAGGCTGATGTGGTTAGGGCAAGTTGAGATCATCTGTATACTGCAGCAGTACAGATAGATTATCACAGCCTGGAGAGAATCTTGATGCAAGGAGTACCAGAGGATCTGTCAGATATTCGGGGCTTCGAGGAGAGGCCAGACGAACATATAATCAGACTATTACTGGTACCATTAATATTAGGACTCTTCGCAGGCTGTTTAAGATGAGGACGGAGCACGCAAAGGAATGTCTCGAATGTTATGACGTCGGTTATTGACTCAACTCGGTAAAACATCTAAACATCCCGTGGAAGAAACATGACCAACCTGGACTCAACACCAACCAGTCTGTGCATACAGTGCTGCATCTTGACCAGGTTACATGCTAATATCCCTCTCCGCCACTGTGATGTGCCAGTACCAGTTATTGCACAGGTTTCTGAGCTTGGTGAGGAAAGAAAATTCTGATACACAATTCTCTTAGATATGGTGCTTTGATAGTAGTGACAGTGAGAAAGGTTTTTAAATGAAAATCACACTCCGATATATATATATATATATATATATATATATATATATATATATATATATATATATATATATATATATATATATATATATATATATATATACCCATCGTACTCCGAGATATATACATACCAATTATACTATGAGATATAGACATACCAATTGTACTCCGAGATTTTATGTGTGTGTGTGTGTGTGTGTGTGTGTGTGTGTGGTGGGGTGTGTGTGTGTGTCGGTGGGTGGGTGGGTGGGGGCATAATAATGCATAATACATGGCATAGTAATGCACAACCATAATGTGTTTTTTTTTAAATATATAATTAATTAATTTATCGGTTCAGATGTCTTGATGAAGGAATTACATTAACACCTTCCTAGCTCCATTGAGATGCAAAATGTTTTTAAGATCACATCAGATGGTGTCTCCAAGTTTAAACTACACAGATAAAAGTCCATTGTTTAAACTACACAGATTCATATTCATATGTATGAGTCCATTCATATGTATGAGCCAGAAATGGAATTACTGGGTTCAGAATCCTACGGGTGTATGCACGGGGAAAACATGATACAGTACCAAAAGAGACCTAGTGGCGTCTATCATGCTGGGGTTGATTTTCGGACAATTGAGCGGCCAGTGAGGATTAAGGGAGAGCCACTCTTCCCGCATTGGAAAGGCATTCTCCTTCTCCTGCCTTGAGGACTACGACCCTCCTGTTGCCATTCTTCACCATTTTTAAAAATACTCCATTTTCAGCCAAACAAAGACCTTTTCAGCCCATTGAAGAAACCATCGTTCCATGTAGAAACTATTTGTCAAATAATATAGCCATACCCACAAAGACAACTGAAAAAGAAAAGGTGAAAGGAGGAAGAGGGAAAGAAAAATAAAGAGAGTGAGAGAGAGAGAGAGAGAGAGAGAGAGAGAGAGAGAGAGAGAGGGGGGGGGGATGGCGAAGTGATTATGACACAGGATGGGTCACTTAGACCTGACCCAATCGGACTCCATCACTTGAACATCTGACGCAGTCCCTCACTCCCTATATTGACATGATATGTCTTCTCTCACGCCTGCCTTATGGAGGAGAATCACTCTCGTTCTTTCAAGGCTCTAGCGCTGAGAACAGCTGAAGAGGACAGGTTGAACGAGGCTGAATTTGGGATTTTTGTTTTGAAAATTGGAATTGAAATATCTGGTGGACATCAGCAAGGGTGATGCCATTTCTCCATCTTGACAGTTGAGTTGAGCTTAGTTGCGTTAAGAACTGACATCACTACACTCAGGACATTCCCATACGTGCTCCGTCCCCTTGCTCAACAGCCAGCGAAGAGTCATACTATCAATCGTTCCCACCGCTATCTGATTAAAAGTTCTCCTGGTCTTCCCTCGCAGTTTAGAGATTCTTCCAGAACCCCTGCCGATCCCCCGCAATCTTATTCTTTCCACATACGGGTTCTCAATCTGTTCCTCCGCCATATCCACCTGGTCCCACAAGCGCATGACCACCTCCGCCTTGTCCATAGGCACGATACCACCAAGAGGTACAATCCCTGCTAGCCTATCAGCCTGTTCATTCCCCCGTACACCCCCTTGGCCAGGGCAAAATATCCATACAATTCTCACAATCTGTGACCTCTGAAGCGACGAGAGCTATTCCACACGAAACATTCCTTTCTCCACCTTACTAATCATACTCTTTGGATCCGTAATGAATACAACGGATGTTGCAGTAGTCTCCTCTAGCCACTCCATCTTGACAATGCTTCCCTTTCCCGTATAAGTGTATAGGCAACCTTACGTCAAACGCCAGGTGTTCAGCTATTCTTAGCTGTTGTTTTCAACTCCGGTCTTTGCCAATTTTCTAAAAGCAGACAAATTCTATCTTTAGTTGCAGTTTTGTTACGTTTAGAAATCAGGGTGAGCCCTGCCCTAACACGGTGAACTTGGAAACAATGTTTCTTTTCTATTCGGAAGGGGGCCGGGCTCCCTGGTCTAGACGTTACACGACTTTCTCAGTAATCCCGTATACTCTCTTGAGCAACGTGACGTTTACGAGAATCGGTAGCGGTTCTCTCCGCGTCAATAACATATGGGGTATGTGAGCCTGTCTCTCAGAAAGCAATGACAAACTACTGAGCGTAATCTTGCCAAGAAATCAACAATCAGCTGAGAGATGTTGATGTTGACAGCGATGTCTTGTAAAGGATATGAGGGGAAAAAAGTTTTCGGAAGGGTGATGTGTGGCGTGTGACATTATAAATAGAAATTCACAAGGAGTGAAAAATTTGGTTTCTTTGGCAAAATGCAATAAATACCATGGATAGACAGAAAAAGCAATGAGCAAGACCTACAAGAAGCAGATGAAAATCGTAAAATTATTAGAGAAATTAGATGTCGACAGTCACCATTTTTGGACACGTTATGAGAACAAATAAACTAGAGAACTTGGTGACAACTGGCAAGATTGAGGGGGAAAGGACAAGGAGCAAGCAGAGAAGTAAATATCTGGATAGCTGGGTCACACGGCATGGTCGAGACAAGAACACGGAGCTGATCCACGACTCTAGTGATCGTGTGAGATGTCGAAACATGATCGCACACGCTTGTCGACGTGGCATAGGATGATGTTGATGACATTTTTCAAGGTTTATGAGTGCTGTAGTACCAAAGGCACTTGTTTATTTATGTAAATTTTTGTGCTTGTGTATTTCTATAGTCGTCTGTCTTTCTGTATGTTTGCATGTTTGTATTTATCTTTATGTATGTATTTCTTTGTACCAATTTCACTGTATTTGCATATGTCTGTTTCTGCGTGTTCGTACTTGTGTTTGTGCTTGTTTTGTGGCCTCAGTTCACGAAATCAACATAACAGTTGGTCTTGTAATTACTTTCAGCAAAACAGACAATCAATCACGGACATTTTTGCACAGTTGTTGATCTAACTTAATTTTCACTACGCCATTCGCTCTCCCAATATAATTGAGTGTTGGCGCAAACAAACCAAACAAATTAACGCTAAAATAATTCATGTATTGGTATCAGCGTGTTACATTCTTGTCAATCAATCAATCATGTGCCATGCCGGAAAGCGTGGGCAGTCATGGCTCGCTATTTCACTCGATCACCAGAATCAAGGATCAGCTCAGTGTTCCTGCCTCGACCATGCAATGTGGCCAAGCCATCCAGGTATTTACTTCTCGGTCTTCCCCTTAGTCTGTTCCTTTCAATCTTGCCAGTTGTCACCAAGTTCTCCAATTCATTTCTTCTCATAACATGTCCAAACAATTTTGACTGTCTACGATGGAAATTAGTGAAGAACAGTATGGTTTTATGGAAGGAAAGGGTACAAAAAATGCAATATATATATTACGAACACTAATAGAAAGATCAATAGAGAAACAAAGAGACATATATTTATGCTTCATAGATTATACTAAGGCATTTGATAAAGTAAAATATGATGAGCTGATTAAAATGTTGGAAGATATCAACATTGATGGGAAAGATTTAAGAATAATAAAGAATATATACTGGAACCAAGTAGCAGCAATTAAAATGGGAAATAAAGAGGGTAGTTACGAACAGATAAAGCTAGGAGTACGACAGGGGTGTGTCTTGTCACCCGATCTCTTCTCCCTGTATAGCGAAGTAATAATGAGAGAGATCAAAGAGAAGCCAGGAATACTAATCGGAGGATATAATATAAACAATATACGCTATGCAGATGACACAGTATTGGTAGCGGATAATGCAACAGACCTACAACAATTGTTGGACAGTGTAGTAACAGAGAGTGCACAGAAAGGACTGTCCTTAAATATCAAGAAAACAGTAACAATGGTGATATCAAAGAAAATGGGGACGCCAAAATGTGACATAGAAATAGAAGGGGAAATTCTCAACCAAGTGGATAATTTTAAATACCTAGGGGCACTTATAACATCAGATGGAAGATGTACAAAAGAGATTAAGAGCAGAATAGGGCAGGCAAAGACAGCATTTCAGAAAATGAAGAGTATCTTATGCAATAAGTCGCTATCAATGAATGTAAGAAAGAGAGTACTAAAATGCTATATAGAACCAGTTTTGCTGTATGGCAGCGAATCTTGGAATGTAAATGAACAAATTAGGAAGAACTTAGAAGCAACAGAGATGTGGTTTTTAAGACGAATGTTGAGAATTCCTTGGACTGCCAGAGTAACTAACAACGATTGCCTGAAAGAGGCTAAGAAACTAGAACACTATATACAACAATAAGAAAGAGACAAACATCTTTCTTTGGTCATGTGATGAGAAGAGAGGCATTGGAGAACATCGTGACAACTGGAAAGATCGAGGGGAAGAGAGGCAGAGGCAGACCAAGAGAAATGATGCTGGACGGACTGAGACGGTGGCATGGAGGAATATCATCAGCAGAGTTGATCCAGAACACCAAAGACCGAGATCTGTGGAGAGCCATGAACGCCTACGCCAGCCGGCACGGCACTTGATGATGATGACGTCTAATTTCTCTAATCAGTTTACGATTTTCATTTGTCTCCTGTAGTACTTGGTCATTGAATTTTCTGTCTGTCCATGGTATTCTTTGCATTTTCCTAAGAAACCACATTTCTGCAGCCATCAGATGTTTTTCAGCTTGACTGCTCATTGTCCAAGTTTCACATCCATACAAAAGAACAGGCTCTATGTATCCCCTCAACACTCTTTTTCACGTTTCAATTGACATCTTTTTATTGGTCAGAATGTTTTTCATCTTGCTAAAGGCTACTTTCACCTTGGCGATTCTTGTTCTAATCTCTTCAAGGCATCTCCCATCGGATGTTGTTACTGTTCCGAGATAATTGAACCGATTCACTTGTTGAAGAATAGTCCCATTTACTTGTATATTACATTGTGGTATTTCGTTCTTCCTAGTGACGACCATAACCTGTGTCTTCTTACAGTTTAATTCTAACCCCAGTTGTTCACTGTGTTCAACAATCGCATCCACTAATTGTTGCAGATCCTGCTCATTGTCTGCAATCAATACTGTGTTATCTGCATATCTAATGTTATTGATGATTCGTCCTCCAATGCTGATTCCTTTTATATCTTCTACATTTCTGAAAATATGTTCGCTGTATAAGGAAATAAAGATCTGCAGACATTACACATCCCTGCCTAACACCTTTCTTAATAGGCTGATTATGGCAGCTTGTTTCCAATATATGTTTTGTATAAGTCTAATATCTTTCCTATCAATTTGTAGATCTGCAAGCATATCTACCATGTTGACATGTCTTACTCTATCGAAAGCCTTTGTGCAGTCAATAAAGCATTCTTGTACTTATTCAAAATAAATACCACCCAGAAGAACAAGGACAGTGTTAAGTTAAAGGTGCGATGCAGCAGATACTTGTACTTTGTACACGCTGGTGATCCAGGGCAGAGACAGTCATTGCCACCTGGTCTGGCAGTGAAAGAACTTAAGTGACATTAATAAATTAAGATATTATGAAAAACAAGACAATTAAATTATAACTGACCAGAAAAGAACCCAGGTCTTAGAATTAAAGAAGTAGAAAATAAAGAGCACACATAAGTACTTTAATTCCCTGAGAAAAGGGGAATCGAACCCACGACCTCCTAACAATGTTCTCTTTTTAACTGAATTGCTACGTTATTTTTGGATTACTAACGTGTAAACCTTTAGTGCTCTGGCGGCAGGGGACAGGGTCTTGTTCAATACCGATAAAATAGACTTTAACATTAACTTTTCGTTAAGAAAGTAATGGCAAACTACTGAACTAAACTTCCCCAGTAAATCAACCTTTGCTTAGGCCGTCAGGATTTAAGGTTTAAGGGGACCTCACTCGGGACAAGCTTTCCGACTAAAACGTATTTTTCCTGTAACGGAAATTTCTGCTTCCGTTTTCGTTTTCAGATGACGGATAGTTTATTATGGTTTCATTTTTGTATGTCAAATAGTAAATTACTGTCCAGGATAGGATCTTCGTGCTAGTAACAAGGTAATAATTGAAATTAGACGCAGATATTAGTTCACATCTCTGTGATTTTGTTTACTTTAGTAGTTAATCACGACTTGTGAACCTATTCAATAGCTGGGTTGGACCAAACAAACATGAAAAAAATGGATGGCAGAAAAGTCCAAAAGGGGACGAAGGGGTGTGTCATGTTGTCTTGAGTTGTTAATACGGTAGCAAACATGTTGTTAGCAATTTTACTCAATATTTAAAAATTGGGTTTTTACTTATGAAATCAGGCACTCTTCCGAATTGCGGTCCCAAATAGATCCGCAGTGAATAGGTCAGGGGTAAGGGTTAGGGTCAGTGTTTAGTTAACAACTAACCCTAACCCTTAACCCCTGACCTATTCACTGCGGAACTATTTGGGACCGGAATTCGGAAGAGTGCCTGAAATCATACCAGTTAGATAGAGCTTGACAAGACGAATCCAACTCAACTGTATCTCAACGAAGAGTACGTTAATTCTAAGCGAAGTTAAGTTATGAATTTTTTAGTGACGTAATTTATTACCAGAAAGTGCAATGATGACCTAACAGATAAATAAGGAAGATTTTATCGTGGCCCTAAAATTGGAAGCTGAGAAATTCTGCCTTCTATTACTGTGGCTTGTTTATTTTTAAACGGACAACGTAGTGCCATATATCATTGCGTCCGGGGCGGCGAGGCCTAACTTGGCGTATTATTTATTTTTCGATAGGATGTGCCGTGATCTAATTAACAATTAATGATCCTCCCTCAAAAATATATGAAAATGTACTTACATTTCCTTGATCTGTTCACTATACACTGCATTATCTTTCTATTGTTGATAACATTTCCTGCAATGTATTAGTTAGTCTTTCCTCTTGAGCCCAAGGCGGCACATAGGGCAGTAGTCCCATTTATATTAATTAAATGCCATGTGAAATGTTTGTCGTTAGTGAAAGAACAATTCATGAAAATGTACTCATATTGTCTTAATGTACCAACTGCATTGCGACAGTTTTCTTTTGTTGATTAAATATCATGCATTAATGTTAGTAAATAAGTTTGTAACTGCTGTATAAATTAAGCAGTAGTTAATTAATTATTAAAATATTAAATTTTTTTTAAAAATAAGTAAATAAAATAATCGCTAATAATGGATTTCTACTTCTGCTCAATAATTACACTGTTCTGTATCTAGAAGTGAGCAATTAATAATTAAATACTAACTTTAAAATAAAAAAACCATAACTTATTTCACAGTATTTTATTTAAATTTAAATAATTAAGTACTGATGCTCTGCTAAGAAATAAGTTAAGTACTCCAGGTTTACAGAGACAGGTCCGAAAACTGGCTTTCAAAATTATTTTCAGTCATGTCAAATGCTGAAATATTATACAAGTACACAGATACATTACTGCTACAAATGACACTTGTATTCTGTTTAATTGTAGTAGTTAAATTACCAGTTCTAATTATAAATAAATATAGGTCCGCTAAAGTTTAGTACTATTGTATTGTATGGGCACCGCCATCTTGAATTTTGTAATTATGACGGCGATGTCACGAAATATTTTGTCCTGAACTCCAGCAAACACCAGCTGTGTTGTTCACATTTATGTAAAATTGAACAAGGGATTCAAAAATGGATTAAAAAGTTAAGTCTTCTTTTTACTTCAGGAGTTATAAGACAGATTAGCTTACTATTCGTGAACAGACTCAAAAAAAAAATCCAGAAAAAACACTTTGTCGGCCTAAAACTTTTGGCGTATAACAGAAGGTCCAATATTACAAAGATCAGAGTAGATTCCCCTTTCGTCGTACCATGCTGCTTTCGAAGAATTAAATTCTTAGAAGACATGGAAACAACTGGAAGTGATCGTTGGACGCAACTAATTGCGCGCAAAATCAAGATCGAGTCCCAAGACCCAGCCCGGAAAGTTCGATAGTTCTGAAATTGCTAGTTTTATACCAAATTAAAGACAACTGTATATGAAAAAGCTGTATTGATATTTTCTTTATATATATATATAGTGTAAAATGCATCCCTTACAGGGCCTCATAAGATCATTTCCGAGGCGATATGTTGTCAATCTCTTACGTTTGGTCATCTGCTAGACACTAGACTGATCACCTTTTGAGTGTATGGCGTACTGCTAGACCGATCGATGGATACAATAAATGTTTCTGGGCCTGGAGGTCCCTAACTGTTGTTGGAGTGTATATCCATATCTTGTAGTACTGACGGCAGTGAGGGCCCTCCGGGCCCAGAAACATTCAGTCCATGACACACTGAACTGGAAGTGATCGACAACATATTCAATGCTCGTTCCGGTATGTATAATATTTTTCCCCGCGGATATACCGATACAAAAGTTTAGAACTTGTTTTTGGACAGTATTTGCAACTTTTGTGCAACAATCCCACATATAACTGTGAAATATTATGTAATTTTTACAAAATTAAAAAAAAAAAAAAAAAACTTTACAGATTTGAACTCATTAGGTGAGAGGTTCCGGAAGCAATGACAAACTACTGAAAATAAACTTACCAAGAGATCACAAACAGCTAAAAGATTCTGGGGTTGACTGTGATATCATGTAAAGGACATGCAACTAACTAACTAAGATTGAGAATCAATTTAAAATGTTGCTGTATTTTGCAGGACGTTACGTTCAATCCCAACCCTAGGTTTATTTTCAAGGCAGTTTTACATTCAGTATTTTGCCAGCTCCATGGCAAAGGGGTTATGGATGCAGTTCGTAATCCTGCATACCCACATTCGAAACACAGATGCTGGCAACTTGGCAGAGACCGCCTTGGTTTGGTCTTTAGCGAAATGGTATGGGTGCCGGTCGTTCAGAAAGCAAGAGACAAAAATGCCCTCTTGAAGCAGAGTTGAAATAATAACAGAATTGCATAAAGATCCCAAGTCTGTGTTACAAGAGCAGCCACAATGATGTAGTTGTAACTTAATGCACGTGCCTGCTAAGGCAGTAGTCTAGGTTCGATTCTAAGCAGTAGTTGGATTCCCCAACCTGTATAGCTCTGGTGTTGACCCAGCTTCGACAAATGGGTACAGGTAATTTTCTGGGATTGTATTTTGTCATAATTTCATGAGAAAAAATAAATTATAGAACTTAGTGACAACTGGCAAGATGGAGGGGACAAGAACAAAGGGAAGGCAGAGAAGTAAATATCTGGATGTCTTGGCCATGTAGCATGGCCAGGACAAGAACACAGAGCTGATTCACAACTCTGGTGATCGATTAAGATGGCAAAACATGAACGCCCATGCTTACCATCATGGCACATGATGATGATGATTAAATTTCTGGGAATTGTTTGGAAAGGAAGGGAACTGTATAACTAACCTTCATTATGTCATGGTCTAGAATATGTTTATGCCCATGCCCCAGCAGCACTATCTGTCGTAGGACCTTTTTTGTGTTACAATAAGATCATTTACAATCTGCTAAACACGCATTATTATACAAAAATGTGTTGCGTATTCCTTTAAGGGACGTTGCAATCAACACCAGCATTTTTCAGCTGCTGTTGATGTACTAGGCAATTGTTACGTTCAGTAGTTTGCCATTGCTTTCTGAACGACCGGCTCCCATACTAGCACGTTATAACACAACGCAAAACGGTCTGCTGCTCAAATCGGTCGCAGCTGAGCTTCGAACGCCTGGTACCCGGCTCATGAACTGCGTTCGCAAACCTGTGGCCACGGAGCCAGCGCATTATTATAATATGTTATTTAATCTGAGGAGCTCGTCCTTTTGTCTGCATTACTTGTCTTGCCTGTCTTTAGCTTTGTGTTCAATAGCTACTAAGTATGTTGTATCCTGTTATGAGTCTAAAATTAGCAACTTACTGGTTCTGTACAATAGGTAATATTCATCCTTGTAGTTTTATGTGTGTATATCATCATCTTATCTTATCTTATCCCCTTTCTAAAACACAATTTAAACAAATGTATGCACTTCATTCAGCTGGTTTTTTTTTTTTTCAGCATTAATTATATTTGAAATAGTTTAAATGTGTGTCTTTTTTTTTTTTTGCCTTTTTTGTTTGGTCACTTGTAGCTAAATTCTTTTTTATGTTGCTCACTTAGCAGGTACTTCTGTTATTTTCTTCGTTTTGCAGGTTTTTTTGTGTGCGTTTGTTATGTATATTCAACACTGCTATATGGTGGGGAAGCCTGGACATTGAACAAGCAATTAGAAAGTCATATAGATACCCTGGAGATGTGGATATACTGACGAATATGTCGTATTTCATGGAAACAAAACCAATCAAATACAGAGGTTCTAGAAAAACTGGGAATGAAAAGAGGGTTGATGAAAGAAATAAAAAAAGAGGCAAGTGAAATATTTAAGCCACGTTAAAAGACATATCACTCTTATAAAAACCATACTGGAGGGTAAGGTTGAGGGCAAGCGAGCAAGTGGTAGACAAATGATACAAGTGGGGAGATAATATCAAGAGATGGACAACAGCAATCTGACAGAATGTAGTCAGGGCGAGAGACAGACAGTGTTGGAGATCCATTGTAGGCAACCTTCATTGTGGAGATGGCAGTTGATTGATTGATTGTGTGTAATATAGATTGAAAGATCTGGTTACTGCGCTGCAACCACCTAATGTACTTATTTATCAGCATTTCCATGCAACAAATAATTACATTTCTTTTTTCCAATTTCAGAATGAGTTTGACAAACACAAATTTTGGTTTGAACCATCATTCTGAGGAGCTGGTATAATTCATAATGAATTATGATTCATTAAATGTGAGCATCACCAGGTATCTGCAAAGATCTCTGCTCACAGACTATGCATTCTCTTCACTCACTTAACCCTTGTCAGATCCAGATACAGGCATAAAGATAGTGACAGATTATGCATAACATTTAAGTTTGCTTGACAAATGTCAGCGAGCAGTAGAGGACATGAAGATCCATGTTATAATATCTGATCAAGATGGTACGACATTGTTCAACTCTGAAAGATATCTGCAGATGCTGTTTGTTGAGGTGTATGATAATTGTGGTAATTTGATATTTTCGTCAAGGGAATATTTCAGTGAAAGAAACAAGCAACTTTTGGTAACTAAACAAACTGTGAAAGAAATAATTAGGCACAGTATAACAAAGAAAGATAAGAAAGTCAAACATGAATGTGCAATTGGCGGTCACTCTGTGGATGTAATTCAGGAATTACTTGGGGAAAACAGCATTGCTAACATTCAGAAAGAAGACATAACAAACAGAAAGAAAGGTAATATTGCTAATGTTCAGAATGGAAGTATAACAGGCGGTCAGAAAAGCAAAATTACTAACATTCAGATTGGAGACATAACAGTCAGTGAGAAAAATAACAATGCTAATATTCAAAATGGAAACATAACGAATTGTGAGAAAAACAATGTTGCTAACATTCAGAGTGGAGACATAACCAGCAATAGAAACAGCAACATAATTGATCTTGAACAAATAGACATAACAAACAGTGATAATAAGAACACAGTGAACAAGATAATTGTTCAAGAATGTCATCCTCAAGCATTTGAAGAGTCAGACTTGAAACATGTGATAAACGATTTTGTTTCTGGAAGTGATGTTGAAGCAGTTAATACATCAGTAGACTACAAACAGGAAACAAATTCTGATGTTTCATTAACTTTGTCAAAAACAGAATCTAGCAGACACAATGAAAACCAAATTAAGCGGGTTAGAAACAAAACCAAAGCTGGGAAACAAAGCATATTAAGTGAAACAGATGTGAAGCGGTCTCTAGGATCAGAAGATCCACTGAAATGTGATGTTTGTGGAATTCTATATAAGAGTGACATCATGCTTAATAAACATAAGCAGATGCATGAAATTGAATGCACAGACAGCACAAATCCCTTGCAGTGTTCAGTTTGTAAGAAGGTGTACCCAAACTGGAAGTCCCTGACAATCCACAAGCGAAAGCACAACTGCGGCTAAAGACCAGGTGTGTGAAAAATGTGGGAAAGCTTTTCGAACCAAGCAAGAGCTGATCAGGCATGAATTTGTGCACACAAAAGCCAAATCAACCCCTTGCCATATTTGTGGAAAGTTGTTTAAAAACAAAGCTTATGCTCAGATGCATTCCAAACTTCACTCAGCAGAAAACCGTAAACATATCTGCACATTGTGTGGAAAACATTTTCTACGAGGCCCAGATATCCAAAAGCACATGCGGATTCATACAGGGGAGAAACCATTCATTTGTTCACACTGCGGTCAGTTCATTCTCTGAATCCAGCCACCTTATACGCCATGAACGGCTTCACACCGGCGAGAAGCCATACAGATGTGATAAGTGTGGCCTTACATTCACACACAAAGAAGTTTTATTACGACACTCTTTTACACATGTGAAATTCCTCCCATTTTCCTGTGAAGTTTGCCTTAAAGGATTCAAAACAAAGCGAGAACTAAATCACCATTGCCTAACACACAAGAAGCCTGCTGAGACACCCACGAAGGAAATGTGCAAAATGTGTGGTCAAATCTTTAGTCATGGTTTGCATTTCCATTACCATCAGTGCTCTCAAGATGTAAACACACTTCAGTTCCCACTTAGTTCTGAGATATTCAACAAACCTCTGCATTCAAAACAGCAGACCCTATGCAAACATGAAGGTGTAGCCATGCCACTAGATTCAGGTGCAGGTTTATCGGTGAAGACTGTTTCGGAAGTGATTAGTTTTGAGGTCAATGGAGTTGGTGATCCCATGAGTTCTGATACTAACGGAATTGTTAATGAACATTGTACAGATATGAATGTTGAATTAAATCACCTTTTGTTATAACATACAGTAATTTGTTTGCTTCAGATAGGTACTTCAGAATGAATGTTGCTTTAAACAGATATTTATTAACAAGTGTTGTTTGGAGTTTACCAGCAGATTTATATATTTCTATGAGATGGGTGTTTGTGTGAAACAATCACACTCACAATTCTATGAGTTTGGTGGTTTGTCTGAAACCATCAAAGGTCTATACGTTTGGTGGTTTGTCTGAAACCATCACAGCTCTACACATTTGGTGGTTTGTCTGAAACTATTATACCTCTATACATTTGGTGGTTTGTCTGACACTATCATACCTCTGTACATTTGGTGGTTTGTTTGAAACTATTATACCTCTATACATTTGGTGGTTTGTTTGAAACAATCGCAGGTTTATACATTTGGTGGTTTATCTGAAACTATCAGTTCTATACATTTGGTGGTTTATCTGAAACCATCACAGCTCTATACATTTGGTGGTTTGTCTGACACTATCATACCTCTGTACGTTTGGTGGTTTGTCTGAAACAATCACAGGTCTATACATTCTTTGGTTTATCTGAAACCATTACAGCTCTATACATTTGGTAATTTGTCTGAAACTATCACAGGTCTATACATTCTTTGGTTTATCTGAAACCATTACAGCTCTATACATTTGGTAATTTGTCTGAAACTATCACAGCTCTATGTTTGGTAATTTGTCTGAAACTATCACAGCTCTAGACATTAGGCGGTCCCTTTTACATGCTCTAATTCAAATTGGGCATATTTTGCTGGACCCATACCTGTATAGACCAAATGGAACTAATGGTCAGTGTGGTCAGTATGATGCCGGTCACCTTTGCTTCTCAAGACATTTCCTGGTACCCCTTGTGAGCTGGGTCAACCTGGAGCCCAGGTCACTTTAAGAAATGTGAATCCACCCCAGTGTGGATCTAACCCCTGGCCACCAGAACGGCAAGACATGTCTCTATCCACTATGCTACTGGAGCTCCCATATATGTTTATGGTTTGTCTGAATCAATCACAACTCTATGAATTGTGTGGTTTGTCTGAAACAGTCAAAGCTGTGTTTGGTGGTTTGTCAAAAATAAGTCACATCTCTATGAATTTGGAGGATTGTCTAAATCAATCATAACTATATGAATTTTCTGGTTTGTCTGACACAAAGCTCTGTCTGGTTTGTCTGAGACAGTCACTGGTGAGCTTGGTGATTAGTCCGAGACAGTGACTGGTGGTTTGTCTGAGACAGTTACTGGTGAACTTGGTGATTAGTCCGAGACAGTGACTGGTGGTTTGTCTGAGACAGTTACTGGTGAGCTTTGTGATTAGTCTGAGACAGTCACTGGTGGTTTGTCTGAGATAGTTACTGGTGAGCTTGGTGATTAGTCTGAGACCGTGATTGGTGGTTTGTCTGACACATTCAATGGTGAGCTTGGTGATTAGTCCGAGATTGTGACTGGTGGTTTGTCTGAGGTAGTCACTGGTGAACTTGGTATTAGTCTGCGACCGTGACTGGTGGTTTGTCTGAGATAGTCACTGGTGAGCTTGGTGATTAGTCCAAGACTATGACTGGTGGTTTGTCTGAGACAGTCAATGGTGAGCTTGGTGATTAGTACGAGACCATGACTGGTGGTTTGTCTGAGACAGTCAATGGTGAGCTTGGTGATTAGTACGAGACCATGACTGGCGGTTTGTCTGAGATAGTCACTGGTGAGCCTGGTGATTAGTCCAAGACTGTGACTGAAGGTTTGTATGAGATAGTCACTGGTGAACTTGGTGGTTAGTCCAAGACCATGACTGGTGGTTTGTCTGAGATAGTCACTGGTGAGCTTGGTGATTAGTCCGAGACCATGACTGGTGGTTTGTCTGAGACAGTCACTGGTGAGTTTGGTGATTAGTCCGAGACCATGACTGATGGTTTGTCTGAGACAGTCAATGGTGAGTTTGGTGATTAGTCCGAGACAGTGACTGGTGGTTTGTCTGAGACAGTCAATGGTGAGCTTGGTGATTAGTCCGAGACCGTGACTGGTGGTTTGTCTGAGACAGTCACTGGGGAGCTTGGTGATTAGTCCGAGACTGTGACTGATTTATGAGTTTGCTAGCTTGCCTGAGTGAAGCGGTGAGCCACAAGTCATGAACATTTTGTCATGAGCATAAGACATTTTGATTAACCAACACAGAACTCATGCAAGTCAGTGGATATACACTGGCAGAGATGTTATGGAGGAGATCACAGAGCACATGTGGACCTGTCCGGAGTATGATGATGATCCTAACTAATCACTAATTAAAGCTCTATGAGTTTGGTGGTTTGCCTAAAAAAACCAAAGCTTTGTGAGTTTGGTGGTTTGCCTTAGGTAATCAAAGCTTTTTGCATTTCTTTGTTTGCCTGAAACAATGAAAGCTGTGTGAGTGTGGTGGTTTGTCTCAAACAATCACTGCTGTATGAGTTTGATGGTTTGTCTTAAGCAATCACATCTCTATGTGTTTGGTGGCTTTGGAATCAATGAAAGCTTGATTACTTTGGTGGTTTGTCTCAAACAATCAACCCACAACCAACAATCGAACCCACAACCTTTGGATCATGAGGCAGACAGCATAACCATTTTGCCACAGAGGCTTCCGGTTCTTGTTAAATCACTTCTACATTTAATCAGGCCAACATATTTTAGTTTTACAGATGAAATCAAATGTAAACTTGAAACTCTGCAAAACCCTTTGGAGGAAAGCGTTGACCAAACTTGGTTGAACATCAAGAATACAATTCAATCTACCACAGAAGAATGTCTCGGTGTGTTAACCACGCATAGAAAGAACAGATGGTTCAATCAAAAATGTGAAGAAGCAGTCATTAAGAAAAAGAATGCCAGACATTTATGGTTAAATGACATCAACAACATCCAAAAGGAAGAGCATTATAGAAATGAATGTAAAGAGGCTACAAAAATAGTCCGACAGCAGAAGCGAGAATATGTGAGTAATATAATTAAAGATATGGAAACTAATCACCAGAAAAATGAATCCAGAAAATTTTTTAAAGAACTGAAGTCAATGAAACGAGGGCACCAACAAAATACATATGGTTTAAAAGACAAAAATGGGAACATGATAAATATCAATGAGGAAATGTGCAACACATGGACAGAATATTTTATTGAATTACTAAATTGAGAAGCTCCAAGTAACACTTTCCCACAGGAAGAGGTTCTAACATGTGAACCACAAATTGAAGAACCTGCATTTGAAGAAATCCTATATGTAATCACACGACTTAAAAACAATAAGGCAACTGGGACTGATGGAATTGCTGCTGAATTTATAAAGGCAGGTGGCCATGCATTACATCTAAAGCAATACGAACTAATAATAAAAATCTGGAGGACAGAAGAATTACCCCATGACTGGAAAGAGTCATTATTGATACCTATCTTTAAGAGGAGACAAGTTCCAATGTGGAAATTATAGAGGAATATCACTACTGTCCTCAAGCTATAAGATACTATCCGCAGTATTACTAAATAGACTAATACCATATTCAGAAGACATTAGGTGACTATCAGGCGGGTTTTAGACAAAACAGATCAACAATAGATCAGATATTTATCTTACGACAAATAGCCGAGAAACATTGGGAATATAAAAGAGATCTCCATAACATTTTTGTGGATTTTAAAAAGGCTTATGATAGTGTCCATAGGAATAGTCTATGGAATGCAATGCAGGAATTTGGAATTCCAAGGAAGTTAATCAACATGACCAGACTATGCATGGAAGATACTTATAAACTTATAATATAGTAACATATAAAGGCAGGAAATCAGACCCTTTCCAAATAACATCTGGCTATCGCCGCTACTCTTCAATCTGGCTCTAGAGAAAGTTGTAAGGAAGGTAAAGGAGGAATGTGATATTGGAGGAACATCCAAGCTGCTTGGTTATGCAGATGATATAGATATTATAGGGCAAAGTGAACAAAAGACATTGGAAATATAGGTTGTCATTTACCTGCCATCCCACAGAACTGTGTGACTTACTTATTGACTCACCGTAGTATATTTTTCTACCCAACTATGCACCGCTTTACGGGAAATCGCTAGGGGCTAATTCCACTGAAAACCCAACTTAGCGGGAGACATTTCGAGAATAACGCCGAAGTTGAATGTGAAGTGAAAACGTGGTTTAGAAAACAGAACACGCAGTTCTATGCAGCCGGTTTGGGAGGACTGATAAAACTATGGGATAAGTGCATCAATGTTGGTGGAAATTATGTCGAGAAATAAAGGGACAATGTATGTATACAAATAAACTGGTTTCAAGTTGTTATCCTAGTTAGCTATTTTTCTACAGCCAGTTGTGACTTAATTATTAACTTACCCTCGTATTATGAGAAGACAAAAACTAGAGCGTGTTAAGAACTGGTAAGATTTGTTGAACGAGAGAGGAAGGCAGAGAGAGAAAATGCTCGCGTGTCTTTTGTCACCACACGGAAGGGAGTCAACACACGAATTGATACATGCCGTTGGAAAATTCAAGATGTGGAGAAGATTGAGCATTGACCCCAGTCGGCAAAGCACTTGATATGATGATGATAATGTTTTCACGTTTCTTTAAAATAAAAAGCCCCTAAGCAGTAAGCTGTTATGGATCTGTGATGTGCTAGAACCATCACATGTTGTAGGCTTGAGTGCATCGAGGAATAGGTGGTCAGTCTCTCCCTCCCGTGGTGAGCGGCGATCCCAGGAAGCGAACTCTCGTCCCACTGCGCTCATGCCATTACGCAATGTCATAACCGTTACACCAACGCAACTTATTCAAGCTTCTTAGGTCAGGTGTGCTGGTCTCCATGGCGAAGAGTTTTCGAATGAGGTTCGTAATCTCGCTTACCCGCTGTCAAAACACATCTGCACGCGATTTGGCAGCAGACCGCGTTGTACTGGGTTTTAACGAATTGGCATGGGAACCGGTCGCCCAGAAAGCAATGGTAAACTACTGAACGTAAACTTGCCAAGAGATCACAACAGCAGTAAAATGCTGGTGTTGACAGCGATGTCCTGTAAAGGATATGGAAAAAAAAGGGTCTGGTGTAATTCCTGTTACCACTGGGCGCCTCAAATCTATATTTTGCCTAGAACCTTGTCAATCCTGAATAATCCAGGCGCCGACAGAATGTGAACACCCACAACCTAGCCGATCACTGACATAATAAGTGTATCACCGCATATTTCCTTTTCACTAACCGGTGTAGCGGCTTTTTAGCCACCCTCTGGGTGTGTCAGTGTTTATGCGTCACATATTTAGCACATGCTTCAAACGTGACTAAACTGACAACGTATATAACCCATAAACAAGCTGGAAAGTCACCCGTAGTTGATACCTTTAACTCATTGTGCCCCAGGCAGCCTGATCTGTCCAAAAAATAGAAAATCATACGAAGTAATGCAGCTTTACAGAACACTACTGAAAATAACAGGGCGTTTCGGTGACTAGCCTTCATCAGCAAATGCATAAAACACGACATATAAAAACGGGTAAGACTACAGCGACTACATTAAGGCTTAATTTATTAATAGCCGAATGAGAAGAATGGAAAGATGAAAGCACATTTAAACAATGAATGAAAAATGACATAAAATGTGACACTATCTCAGAATCCCAGGGTGATGTAGGCTAGTCCCCCCAAATGTCCGTTTTCCGTAAGTGTGTTCTGTAAAGCTGCATTATTCATTCATTCATTCATTCATTCATTCATTCATTCATTCAGCAGCATGTCCTAAGCAGAACCTCGCTCCCATAACAACCTTCCTGGAAACTGCTCGGTCATAAGCAAGATGTCCCGCGTTCAATACACTCATCTGGAGATCGTCTGCCACATCCTTCCCCCATCTTCTGTTTGGTCTCTCTCTTCCCGGGCATAGAATGCCATGGACAGACAGAAACAGTGAGCAAGTCCTACAGCAACAAAATGAAAACCGTACATTGATTCGAGAAATTGGACATTGACAGTCAAGAATTTTGGAGTTACATTATGAGGGGGGAAAAGGCAAAACTTACTGACAGCTGGCAATATTGAGAGGAAGGGGAAGACAGATAGATAATCGGGACACGAACGTGTGAGATGACAAGCGTGTGCCGCACACGCCTATTGGCATGGCACATGATGATAATAACATAACAGATTGGGTGCAAGTGTAGGCTGTATTTGTAATGACTGTGCAGTGTTTTAAAATATTGCCGGTCCAAGTTTTGTATTTACCCTCTGTAAAGTTCATGCAACATAACAGTTGAATGTAAAACCTGGACCGGCAATATTTTCAAACACTGCACAGTCATTAAAAATACACCCGGTATCACATGTCTGTAAGAAAGTAATACCTTTAGCTGTGCGAGTTACTGTCACATATCGCCAGGGCAGAAGGAGTTAAGGCGATTCAACATTTCACCACCGTATTTTGAAAAGACATGCTTGACTTCAGTGGGCTGTCAGAAAATAAATAGGTGACTAGTTCTTCATTCACTCTGACGACAGCGGCTGATATGGCCGACGACGTATCTGCAGAGCTGAGTGGGTGTTGATAGCTGCAAGAAATATTCTCCACATTTGTGTTCGGAATTTCTAGCTTAGAGAGTGGTTCTGTTTGTGGAAACGGGAGTTAGTGAAGGCTGTTCGTCTTGTGTTATACGTAGGTAAGTTGTTTCTCAGTGGAGGGTTATTTATATTGTTCAAAGAATATTGATATCTAATTATATTTTGTTGTTGTTGTTGTTGTTGTTGTTGTTGTTCTTCTTCTTCTTCTTCTTCTTCTTCTTCTTCTTCTTACTTCTTCTTCTTCTTCTTCTTCTTCTTCTTCTTCTTCTTCTTCGATGTTTGAGAACGTGATTGCGCCCAACAATGAAGCAACACTAATTCCATGTACACTTGTGAGCTCTGCGCACAGGTAGGTGTACAAGACTCTGGCCTTGACCATCTACTATCATCCTGGTGAAATCGCTGTAAATTTTGTAGTCTGACAACTTGCACAGCATTTAGTTCTTGGCAATCTCCTCACCGGGAAAAGAGGGAATGGTTATGATAAATCTTTCTTTCGTCAGCTGGACAAACATCTGTTTTAATGACTCACAGAGGGAGATATAGAGTGTCCAACTTGCAAGAACGTGTAATGATACTTAAAACAGACTATAAACACGGTACCTTTTATCACCCGAGCGTGTCAGCATATGCACGGACACATTACTCACAAAGAGCCAACAAGTGAAGCAAAGAATCATAACACGGTGACTTAAATGCATGTCGTAAGAGTCAGCTCTGGAGGGTTGGCGTGAGATCTGAACACCTACAACAGTGTGGTTGCGAAATGAAATCCATCCTGAGCAAGTCTACAGAACCTTTGGTGTGTTGGTCTGCGGCCTATGCTCTATTGGAGGATGAAGGACAGAAGACGAGGAAGAAGGCGATGGTGACGACGACGAAGAGGAAGAAAATTAAGATGTACTCAAATAAATAGAATCGAACATCTTGAGGAAGTTAGAGTCGAAAGATAAATTATAAACAATCTGCAAACCATTCAAGACAAGGTGAGTGATCAAAAGGCAGAAAAGTATGCAGGGTCATAATTGTAAATGTCGGTTCTAAAGTGGAAATATGAAGGAAAATAAATATATTTGCAGTAGGCAAGTCGGAAGTTGATGTAACCATTTTGAATGTCACAACTCTGCCGCACCACTGCCCGCCCTATTTGTATATGAAACTGTTATTTCAGCTCCATTAGCATGATAGTGATTGATACACGTATTTGCGTCATTTCTGGACATTGTCATGCATGGTGGAGATCACGTGTCTTCTAAACATTTGATTGGTTGGTGAACCTCCAGAAGACTCCGCCATAACTCTAGAATCTGAGGTATTATGGTTCAGGATGTCTGGGCGGTGACAAGGGCTCGTATCTGTCAGTGTGAGGTACCGACCCGGTACCAAAACACCATTTTCACATTGACTATGTTACAGAACTCTCCTTCCCCTCTCCAAATTCAAAAAACGTCGGGATGTGTAAGTTTGGTACTTAAATTCCACATCTTCGAAGAGACATGGGCATGTAACCGGGTTATAATTCAGCACAGCATGTGCAGACTGACGCGGGTTCGAAGCTTAAAATCTGACCTGCATTCCCAGGTCAACCCAGCCAGAAATGGGAACCAGAAAATATCTTGGGGGGGGGGAGGGGGGTAAAGGCGCTCGGTGCGACACTGACTACATTACCCAATCAATGCCGAAATGTCTGTATACATTTGAGTCTAGCATCATTTACCAAATGCGCCTAAGGTCTGTAAACATTTTAGTCTTGGACCATTTACCGAATGCGCCTAAGGTCTGTAAAAATTTTAGTCTTGGATCATTTACCAAATGCGCCTAATGTGTGTAAAAAATTTGAGTCTTGGACCATTTACCAAATGCGCCTAAAGTGTGTAAACATTTGAGTCTATCATCACTTACCAAATGCGCCTAAGGTGTGTAGAAGTCTTCTACATGCAAATACAAACTAACTGAGATTAGGCCTAGGTTTGTAATGTTTCTACCAGAGATTTTAAATGTTTCCTGGTCCGCAGGCTAAGATCCGATGCTCTCAGGACATACTCATACGTGCTTCCTCCACATCTGCAACAACCAGCGTAGAGTCCGAATACTAATCGTACCAATAGCGGTCTGATTATATGTCCGTCAGGCCTTTTCTCGGAGTGTTGAGTAGATACCAATGGATGGACACATGGGTGTGTGTCATAGGCCATTTCGCGAATCACTACAGAAGAAGCATGAGTTTTTGAGCTTAAATGTCACAGAAACATTCTTAGAATAGTGTGGAGAAGAAGAAACATTTTGAAATGTTACATAACCTGAACATTGAAGAAAACTGGCCAGTTAACATTATCATGTCTCAAAAATGTAAATATTTTGATCATTTTAAAAGTCTCAGTGGATTCGAGAGAACAGTGGTGGAAGGCAGAGTTCCTGTAATAAGAGATACGGGTCGATCAGTCGAAACCTGTATACTTGAATGTGACACACGCAGATACTATATTTGTACTGAATATTTGAATGTGACAAACAGACATACTATATTTGTACTGAATGCTTAAATGTGACAAACCTAAATACTATATTTGAATTTGTACTGAATACTTGAATGTGACAATCATAGATACTATATTTGTACTGAATACTTGAATGTGACAAACAGAGATACTATATTTGTACTGAATACTTGAATGTGACAAACAGAGATACTATATTTGTACTGAATACTTGAATGTGACAAACAGAGATACTATATTTGTACTGAATACTTGAGTGTGACAAACAGAGATACTATATTTGTACTGAATACTTGAATATGACAAACAGAGATGCTATATGTGTACTGAATACTTTAATGTGACAAACACATATGCTATATTTGTAATGAATACTTGAATGTGACAGAGATGCTATATTTGTCAGCTTCCAAGCAGCATTAACACACCCTAGTAGCTTTCTCTTTCCTTTCAAGCTTTGAAAAAACATTAATTACAATGTCTTCGGCTAAATTCCAAGTTACTGTTCGTGTTCTTAATAAACGGATAAATTAGGTCACGATTCAGTAGCTTGCTAGTTATGCTGAATGGGGCTATAGAAAAGAAAATTGAGGTGTATCAATAGGCTCATAGACCTGTGAAATTGATTTCTTTCATCGTTAGTGGATATTCGTATATTGCTATTCTTATCTATGTTAACATGCCATTTTCTTGTAGTTAACCTAGACAAATGTGAAGTTTAGCTGTATGCAGTTATTTGTTGTTGACTTTGTGTTTACGTATAGCTGCACCCTACGCCATGTCTTTTGAGAAAATGGGTATTTCCACGCACCTGAGCAAAGTTCGGTTGTTATTCCCGATTTATATAATTTTCTGGTTGTATGAAAAAAAGAAGTTATATAGACGAGGGGAATCTATCCCACATGGCTCGGTTTCTTTCTACGGGGCGCCTACCGAAAACGTAACACTGAGCACGAATTCCGTAGCCCCAACGTCGAACCCCAGGAGTCTCCGAGAACATTTCACCTCGTGAACCTAATAACGGAGTCGGGAATCGAATCCACAACCTTCGGAGCGCTAGGCAGGCAGCTTAACCACTTCACCACGGTTACATACATTCCCATGTATTGATCGGCACTCATAGTGAGGAAAGGAAAGAAGCTAGAGATTAGCGGTAAAAAGTTAAGAACTCTTTTACACACCCTGTAGCGTGTTGGGTATATGTTGTTATGATCATATGTTTATGACACTCGATGACTGATATGGTCAGTACCAAGGCGGCCGCATAGGACATTCTATAGTTTCAATCTAAGCCTGCGTGGACCTGGGACCTAAGGTACATTTTTAAAAATCCATCAAGGTGGTAATTCGAACAATTGACCATCATGTCGACATGCAAATTTGCTAGCCACCTCGCTATTGCAACTCTGAACCCTTCAGTAAATTCCCCCATCATATCATCTCATCTCATCTCATCTCATCATGTTCCTCTTGTACCTTGTGGTGTCGAGGTGAAGTATAAACAGCGAGAGAGTGTCCTCTTATGGGCTTCGTGTATCGATATTCCCATGGACTCTGTTATCCCCTGCATCCATCGTTTACGTGGTCGGCCTCTTCCTCTGCTTCCAACAGGTCATGTGCCGTGCCAAACTACGTTGGCGGTCATAGTTCACCATCTCACACAATCACCGGAAGTTCGGAACGGGTCTGTGTTCCTGCCTTGATTATGATATATATGACAAAACCATCCAGACATTTATCTTCCTGCATTTGCCTTTCTATTGTCCCATCATTTTTGTCAGTTGTCACTTAGTGTTTTAATTTATTTCTCCCCACAATGTGCCCAGAAAATCTGTACTGCTTATGGATAATTTCTATAATCAGTTTATGGTTTTAACTGATTAAATGCTGAAGGATAATATATCGCAAATGTGACATCCTATTTGGAGAGAAGGACGATATATCGCTATACATGAGTCATCGTTTTATTTATTTTGATTCGTGGTATCCTCAGTTTCAATGCTCAGTGAACGGAAATTTACATTATATCTGTTGAGTTGAGTTGAGTTCAGTTCAGTTGAGTTGAGTTGAGTTGAGTTGAGACAAGAGCTGACATCACTGCACTCAGGACATTCCCATAAGCGCCCCGTCCCCTCGTTCAACAGCCAGCAAAGAGTCACACTATTAATCGTTCCCACCGCTATCTGATTGAAACCTCTCCTGGTTTTCCCTCTCAACCCTGAGATTCTATCAGAATCCCTGCCAACCCCCCGCAATCTCATCCTTTCCACATACGGGTTCTCAATCTGTTCCTCCTCTTTCTCCATCTGTCCCACAGGCTATCAATAGTTATTCATTTGATAGTGTGCTATATTTGGTTCAAACGTATTTTGTTGATAGGCACTGAATCAGTTAGCTTGTTTCTTGTAGAACTGTCTCACTCGGTTTTTGTCCGTCTATGGCAGTGGTTCTCAACCGGTGGGGAATTCCCCCCCCCCCCCCAGGGGGGAATTTTAGGGTTTCCAGGGGAGAAATTAAGATTATTTCAAGATCGCGTTAATACAAGAACCGATTACTTAATATTGTTTTTCCCTTCATACTTTACGGTTCTGTAACTCTCATCCTTCTAAAATTAATTTTATAAAGTAGACCCATAAATCACGTTTTATGTGGACATCTAGACTTGTTTTAGTATGTGCTATTACATTTAGCTTCCATTATTACGTATACCGTGTAGAGGCTGGTGGTGGTGGTGGTGGTGGTAGGGGGGGGGGGGGTTTCGATAGGAAATACAAAAAAGGGGGGTGGAATGGCGTTCTGAAAATATGGTGAAGGGGGGCACGGGCCAAATTTTTAGGTAGGAAATACGAAAGGGGGGGGGGGGTGACGTTCTGAAAATATGGTGAAGGGGGCACGGGCCAAAAAAGGTTGAGAACCACTGGTCTATGGCATTCTCTGCATCTTCAATAAATTACACACTTTAATTTCGTTTGTGTACAATACGTCTTTTTTTTATTTTTACCCGCCTAAACAGATTCAAGACACTAACTACCAAGAAATATTAAGATACCATGGCAGACTGGAGCACAGTCGACTTGGATGACATTACCACCAACGGATATAACAACAACAGTCGAAAAAGTTCCACTCAAAGCAATGGGTTGTCGGAAAACAAGGAAAATAAAAGACACAGCATTGGGAATATCCAGACTTCGATAGACACAGCCAATAGCCACGAACTTATACTGGCTAGAGGCAGCGAGCTGAATGGAGAAAGCAGAACGGAGCTGTCTCCAACGTGTGTGAAGAACCAACTGTAAGTTTAGCTTGTCATTGTGTGTTTGTGTGTCTGTCTGTCCGTTGGTCTGTATGTTCGTCGATGTGTCTGTGTTTAATTATCCGTCTGCTTGCCTGTCTGTCTGTTTTCTACCTACCTACCTACCTGCCTGCCTACCTGCATGTCTTTCTGCCCGTCTGCCTACCTACCTGTCTGTATGTATGTATGTGTGTCTGTCTGTCCCTTTTCTTAGTCTCCATTATACTATTTATAATAGTTTTAGTCATTATCATAATTGTGTTTTCTATTATTAAACCTGGGTCCTCCTAACCTATATGCAAGTGTGTGTGTGTTTTTGTTAATTTTTTTTTTTTCATGTACGATCTTAATACACCTTTATGTTTCATTGTATATTGCCATACTCTCCTATAGACAGGATCTGTTTTCTTCTATATTTCAGTGTGTAGACAGGATATGTTTTCTTGTATGTTTCAGTGTCTAGACAAGAACTGTTTTCTTCTATGTTTCAGTGTCTTTCTCGAGCCAACAACAAAACAGGTCTCACAAACTGCAGACTCAGGAATCGCTAACGTCAAGTCTAACAAAAGCCCAAACGCACAATCACGTAAGGGTTTGTCTATACGATAGCTAACTGTTAATTTACTTTTTATGCTTTGTTAATTAACATCAAAGACGTCGTTATATTTTGGGTATATCGTTTGTATTCCTCCAGAGAAGTTAGAAATACATTCACGAGAATTAATTAGCACCCATGTGTAGAGGGGAGATGGAATATGATAATTTCTCCGATGAGGTGGATAAGGATATGTGTCCACATAATCCCAGCGAATCATAGCCGAGGAGGAAAAATTTACAAATAGGTTCAATACTCACTTGGTCAGTAGATCAGAGTTTTGGCTGAGAGAATTACACCACATTTACCCTATAGCTTCAATTCTCTGTCTTTATTTATAATGTTTCCGTATGTAAGAATGGCTTTGGAAAAGGATGTCGTTTGCAAGATGAAAAACGTACTAATAAAAATCTGTCAATGAGAGAAAGAGTTTTGAAGTGACACATTAACCTCTACTGTTGTAGGCATGTGAAACATGGACTAGAAGCAGACAAGTTAAGAAACGTTTAATGAGAGTGGATATTTGGTTTCTGAGGAAACTGCAAAGAATAAAATGGAAGAACAGAAAAATGAACGAAACAGTTCGTTAAGAAACAAAATTAAAACCGTAAAGTCGGTTCTTGACTTTTGGCGTAGACACTCGAGATGTTTTTGGGGCATTTTATGAAGAAGAATAAAGTGGAAACATTAGTGACAGCTGGCAAGATTGATGGAATCGGAGCAGGGGGAAGCCAGTGAGATACATATCTGGATGATTTGGCTACATTAAATAATCGGGACAAGATTAACTATACTATTATCAGATTTTCTCAGTGTATTCCCCACCCCACCCCCACCCCATACCCCTCTATCCACCTTATCCAACTCCAGTGCTTTTTTCTCACCGCTTGATTCGCTGCAACCGGCCTACTTCTATCCCTAAGAACCGCATTAGTGATTTTGTCATGCTTTTTAAGTCCATCCATTCTGCAATACTGCAGGTCTCCTTTCTTTGGCAGCTTTACCAGATATCATTCCCTCGTCTCTTGGTATTCTTCATTCTCCAGACACTTATCAGTCAATCAATACATTCAATCAATCAGGTGCTGCCTCCACAATGAAGGTTGGCTGCAATAGATCTCCAATACTGTCTGTCTCTCGTCTTGATTGTACATTCTGTCAGATTGTTGTTCTTTCATCTCTTGATGTTATCATCCAACTTGTATCGTTGTTTACCCCTTGCTCGCTTGCCTTCATCCTTACCCTCCACTGTATTTTTTATTAGAGTATTATGTCTTTTGCCGGTCTCCGTGGCAAAGGCGTTACGGACGCGGTTAGTAATTCCGATTACCTGCGTTCGAAACACAGCTGTAACCGATTTGGAAGCAGACCATGTTGCGCTAGGTTTTAAAGTGTCGATATGGGAGCGGGTCGTTCAGAAAGCAAAGGCAAACTACTGAAGGTAAACTTGCCAAGACAATCAACAACCGCAGTGCTGGTGTTGACAGCGATGTCCTGTAAATAGGATATGCAAATAAAACAAATATGTCTTTTAACGTGGCCGAGTTTTTACTTCTTTCATCAACTCTCTTCTCATTCACAGTTGTTATAGAACATCTGTATTTGATTTTTTTTGTTTCAATACAATGCGACAAATCCGTCTATACAGTCCGTACCTGCAGGGTCTCTATTCGACTTTCTAATTGCTTGCTCGTTGTCCAGGCTTCTGGGCCATATAGTAAATGTTTTTGCATATCTGTACAGGATATGCTGTCAATATCAGCATCTTTCAGCTGGTCTGTTGATTTCTTGGCAAGATTACCCTCAGTATTGCAAGCTTCTGAGTGGCTCATTATCGCAAGTCACCAGCGGGGGTCAACCGCTCCTAGCTTCGACCTGCTACGATTACGTGATAAACGGGATTACGGAGAAGTGTTGTACCTCGGCCAGGAGCGCGTGCCATATAGTACATAACACATATAATATACATAACATTTGAGCAATTCTAATTTTAATGCACTTTCTCTGGAAGATAATACTGATTTTATGTTATTTAAAAAATGTTTGACTATTCCTATTCTCTTTATTATTTATGTTTCTTCTAAATAATTTTTGCAGTAATTCAGTTGAGGAGTTTATATTTCACATCTTTTAATATGGTCTAAACATGATGTCGTTGGTAATAATTACATCTTTTTAAAAGTAATGTGTTGTATTTTAACTACCATTTTTTCAGCTACGACAGATTCGAACCCTGCCGAGAATATCACAATACCTATTGATGCCAACATATCTGCCTTTACTCACGACCAGCTCGCCATCTTTCTGCGTTGTCTGAAAATTGACGACAGAATTATCTCCCATCTACACCGGAAGCAGGTGGACGGGAAGCGGTTTTCCAAGTTGAAGGACGGTGATCTGGATACTTTGGGCATCAACAATCCAGTTGTTGTTTTCTTCCGAAATAAGAGCATTGTCAAGGGCAAAGGAAAGGGACCGTTTATGTTGTAGTGTAAGGGGTTGTAACGCAGTGGTGTGGGAATCGTTGAGATTGGTGGGGAGTGTAAAAATAAATGTGTGAGAACTGTTGATATAAGAGTGGAATATAACAAGATATGTGTGGGACTCGTTGAGATAAATGGGAACTATAACACGAAAATTGTGGAAATATATGATAGGGGGAAAGTATAACAATGTATGTGTGGGAATCGTTGAGACGAGTGGGGAGTATAACAATAAATTTGTGGGAATTGTTGATATAAGTGAGGAAGATAACAAGAAAGTTGTGGGAATCGTTGAGATAAATGGGAACTGTAACGAGAATATTGTGATTGAGATAGGAGGGAAGTATAACAATGTATGTGCGGAATATTTGTGGCGAGAGTGGGGTATAACAAGAAATGCGTGTGAATCGTTGAGATAAGTCGGCTTCATTGCACCTGATTGTATCCCATACTACTCGGTCTGTTTTCTCAAAGAGGCCTGCCAAAAGCATCGTACAGTGCACGAACTCCGTAGTTATAGGGACGTCCCACTTGGGCCTACAGGAGAATAACTAGTGTGTTAGCAATTACCTACTTTCATTGAATTGGCTTAAGGAGAGTGCTAAATAGTATATATAAACTATCGTGTTGCGTGGCAGCGAATCTTGGAACCTGACTGAAAATAATCACAAACAATGTGGTTAAACGGAGGTGAAGTTTCTGAGAGTAGATTCGCGAATACATTGAACAGCCTGAGAAGGTTTATGTATACCTGTGTGAGAACTATTGAGTTTAGTAAGTGTATACTAGTTTGGGACACTTGAGTTGAGTGGGTGTATAAAGTGTGGGAATACTTGTTATTTAGTCGTGGTTCCAACTTCACGGCAAAGAGTCGCCCCATTATGCTCCGTTCCTGTGCCAGTGAATATCACACAAAATGCTCCCCATTGTCCCATAAAACAGAGGAACAGACAGGAGACGACAAACCAACAGCCCGCATAGGTTTACAAAGCGTAATGCCGCTGCCAGAATTCCAACACAAAAGTCCGCCACGAAAAATACTGTTCATCGTCGATGGAAGCGGCATTTCATAGAAAACACAAACAGACATATATTAGTTGAGTTCAGTGGGTGTATACAAGTGTAGGAAATGTTGAGGGGAATGCATGTAAAACATCGTGAAAACTGTTGAGGGGACTGTGCATAAAACAACGTGAAAACTGTTGAGGGGACTGTGCATAAAACAACGTGAAAACCGTTGAGTGAAATGTGTGGACAGTGAACACTGTGGAGGGAAATGTGTGTACAGCAACATGTAGACTGTTGAGTGAAATGTTTGTATAACAACATAAAAACTGTGGGACAAAATGTATGTAAAACAGTGATATGAAAACTGTTGAGTAAAATGTGTGTAAACTGCAGGGAAACACCCCTGAAGTCGGAGTGGGTTCGCCTGATGGCGAGGGACACTGTTAATAGGGAAATCTAATCCACACGCAAAATCCAGTCTATTGCTACTATAAATAGTGTGTATGGTCTACGCTTGAGTTCAAAACGAGCGAGCGCAAAAAAAAAGGAGGGAAACTATTGAGATGACTTAAATGCCTAGTTGTGTGAATATTATCGATAGCGTATGAGAATACACCCGTTTGAGAATTATTGCGACACGGTGAATTTTCAACAATAGCATTATGGAGAATTGTTGGACTGTTGTGGCTGTATGCCATTGTTGGGATATTGTGGATATATGACATTGTTGGGATATTGTGGGATGTATTGCATTGTTGGGATGTTGTGGATGTATGACATTGTTGGGATATTGTGGATGTATGACATTGTTGGGATGTTGTGGATGTATGACATTGTTGGGATATTGTGGGATGTATTGCATTGTTGGGATGTTGTGGATGTATGACATTGTTGGAGTGTCGTGGCTGTATGCCATTGTTGGGATATTGTGGATGTATGACATTGTTGGGATATTGTGGGATGTATTGCATTGTTGGGATGTTGTTGATGTATGACATTGTTGGGATGTTGTTGATGTATGACATTGTTGGAGTGTCGTGGCTGTATGCCATTGTTGGGATATTGTGGATGTATGACATTTTTGGGATATTGTGGGATGTATTGCATTGTTGGGATGTTGTTGATGTATTGCATTGTTGGGATGTTGTTGATGTATGACATTGTTGGAGTGGCGTGGATGTATGCCATTGTTGGGATATTGTGGATGTATGACATTGTTGGGATATTGTGGGATGTATTGCATTGTTGGGATGTTGTGGAATGTATTGCATTGTTGGGATGTTGTGGATGTATGACATTGTTGGGATATTGTGGATGTATGACATTGTTGGGATATTGTGGATGTATGACATTGTTGGGATGTTGTGGAATGTATTGCATTGTTGGGATGTTGTGGATGTATGACATTGTTGGGATATTGTGGATGTATGACATTGTTGGGATATTGTGGATGTATGACATTGTTGGGATATTGTGGGATGTATTGCATTGTTGGGATGTTGTGGATGTATGACATTGTTGGATGTTGCGGATGTATGACATTGTTGGGAATGTTGTGGATGTATGACATTGTTGGGATGTTGTGGATGTATTGCATTGTTGGGATGTTGTGGATGTATGACATTGTTGGGATGTTGTGGATGTATGACATTGTTGGGATGTTGTGGATGTATTGCATTGTTGGGATGTTGTGGATGTATGACATTGTTGGGATGTTGTGGATGTATGACATTGTTGTGATATTGTGGATGTATGACATTGTTGGGATGTTGTGGATGTATGACATTGTTGGGATATTGTGGATGTATGACATTGTTGGGATATTGTGGATGTATGACATTGTTGGGATATTGTGGATGTATGACATTGTTGGGATATTGTGGATGTAGGACATTGTTGGGATATTGTGGATGTATGACATTGTTGGGATATTGTTGATGTATGGCATTGTTGGGATGTTGTGGATGTATGACATTGTTGGGATGTTGTGGAATGTATTGCATTGTTGGGATGTTGTGGATGTATGACATTGTTGGAGTGTCATGGATTGTGGAATGTATTGCATTGTTGGGATGTTGTGGATGTATGACATTGTTGGAGTGTCGTGGATGTATGGCATTGTTGGGATGTTGTGGATGTATGACATTGTTGGGATGTTGTGGAATGTATTGCATTGTTGGGATGTTGTTGATGTATGACATTGTTGGAGTGTTGTGGATGTATGACATTGTTGGGATGTTGTTGATGTATGACATTGTTGGGATGTTGTTGATGTATGACATTGTTGGGATGTTGTTGATGTATGACATTGTTGGAGTGTCGTGGATGTATGACATTGTTGGGATGTTGTTGATGTATGACATTGTTGGGATGTTGTTGATGTATGACATTGTTGGGATGTTGTGGAATGTATTGCATTGTTGGAATGTTGTTGATGTATGACATTGTTGGGATGTTGTTGATGTATGACATTGTTGGGATGTTGTTGATGTATGACATTGTTGGGATGTTGTTGATGTATGACATTGTTGGGATGTTGTTGATGTATGACATTGTTGGGATGTTGTGGAATGTATTGCATTGTTGGGATGTTGTTGATGTATGACATTGTTGGGATGTTGTGGATGTATGACATTGTTGGGATGTTGTGGATATATGACATTGTTGGGATGTTGTGGATGTATGACATTGATGGGATGTTGTGGATGTATGACATTATTGGGATGTTGTGGATGTATGACATTGTTGGGATATTGTGGATGTATGACATTGTTGGGATATTGTGGATGTATGACATTGTTGGGATATTGTGGGATGTATTGCATTGTTGGGATGTTGTGGATGTATGACATTGTTGGGATGTTGCAGATGTATGACATTGTTGGGATGTTGTGGATGTATGACATTGTTGGGATGTTGTGGATGTATTGCATTGTTGGGATGTTGTGGATGTATGACATTGTTGGGATGTTGTGGATGTATGACATTGTTGGGATGTTGTGGATGTATTGCATTGTTGGGATGTTGTGGATGTATGACATTGTTGGGATGTTGTGGATGTATGACATTGTTGGGATATTGTGGATGTATGACATTGTTGGGATGTTGTGGATGTATGACATTGTTGGGATATTGTGGATGTATGACATTGTTGGGATATTGTGGATGTATGACATTGTTGGGATATTGTGGATGTATGACATTGTTGGGATATTGTGGATGTATGATATTGTTGGGATATTGTGGATGTATGACATTGTTGGGATATTGTTGATGTATGGCATTGTTGGGATGTTGTGGATGTATGACATTGTTGGGATGTTGTGGAATGTATTGCATTGTTGGGATGTTGTGGATGTATGACATTGTTGGAGTGTCGTGGATGTATGGCATTGTTGGGATGTTGTGGATGTATGACATTGTTGGGATGTTGTGGAATGTATTGCATTGTTGCGATGTTGTGGATGTATGACATTGTTGGAGTGTCGTGGATGTATGGCATTGTTGGGATGTTGTGGAATGTATTGCATTGTTGGGATGTTGTGGATGTATGACATTGTTGGAGTGTCGTGGATGTATGGCATTGTTGGGATGTTGTGGATGTATGACATTGTTGGGATGTTGTAGAATGTATTGCATTGTTGGGATGTTGTGGATGTATGACATTGTTGGAGTGTCGTGGATGTATGGCATTGTTGGGATGTTGTGGAATGTATTGCATTGTTGGAATGTTGTTGATGTATGACATTGTTGGGATGTTGTTGATGTATGACATTGTTGGGATGTTGTTGATGTATGACATTGTTGGGATGTTGTTGATGTATGACATTGTTGGGATGTTGTTGATGTATGACATTGTATGGGATGTTGTGGAATGTATTGCATTGTTTGGGATGTTGTTGATGTATGACATTGTTGGGATGTTGTGGATGTATGACATTGTTGGGATGTTTGTGGATGTATGACATTGTTGGGATGTTGTGGATGTATGCATTGTTGGGATGTTGTGGATGTATGACATTATTGGGATGTTGTGGATGTATGACATTGTTGGGATATTGTGGATGTATGACATTGTTGGGATATGGTGGATGTATGACATTGTTGGGATATTGTGGGATGTATTGCATTGTTGGGATGTTGTGGATGTATGACATTGTTGGGATGTTGTGGATGTATGACATTATTGGGATGTTGTGGATGTATTGCATTGTTGGGATGTTGTGGATGTATGACATTGTTGGGATGTTGTGATGTATGACATTGTTGGGATGTTGTGGATGTATTGCATTGTTGGGATGCTGTGGATGTATGACATTGTTGGGATGTTGTGGATGTATGACATTTGGTAGGGATATTGTGGATGTATGACATTGTTGGGATGTTGTGGATGTATGACATTGTTGGATATTGTGGATGTATGACATTGTTGGGATATTGTGGATGTATGACATTGTTGGGATATTGTGGATGTATGACATTGTTGGGATATTGTGGATGTATGACATTGTTGGGATATTGTGGAATGTATGACATTGTTGGGATATTGTTGATGTATGGCATTGTTGGGATGTTGTGGATGTATGACATTGTTGGGATGTTGTGGAATGTATTGCATTGTTGGGATGTTGTGGATGTATGACATTGTTGGAGTGTCGTGGATGTATGGCATTGTTGGGATGTTGTGGATGTATGACATTGTTGGGATGTTGTGGAATGTATTGCATTGTTGGGATGTTGTTGATGTATGACCTTGTTAGAGTGTCGTGGATGTATGACATTGTTGGGATGTTGTTGATGTATGACATTGTTGGGATGTTGTTGATGTATGACATTGTTGGGATGTTGTTGATGTATGACATTGTTGGAGTGTCGTGGATGTATGACATTGTTGGGATGTTGTTGATGTATGACATTGTTGGGATGTTGTGGAATGTATTGCATTGTTGGGATGTTGTTGATGTATGACATTGTTGGGATGTTGTTCATGTATGACATTGTTGGGATGTTGTTGATGTATGACATTGTTGGGATGTTGTTGATGTATGACATTGTTGGGATGTTGTTGATGTATGACATTGTTGGGATGTTGTGGAATGTATTGCATTGTTGGGATGTTGTTGATGTATGACATTGTTGGGATGTTGTGGATGTATGACATTGTTGGGATGTTGTGGATGTATGACATTGTTGGGATGTTGTGGATGTATGACATTGTTGGGATGTTGTGGATGTATGACATTGTTGGGATGTTGTGGATGTATGACATTGTTGGGATGTTGTGGATGTATGACATTGTTGGGATGTTGTGGATGTATGACATTGTTGGGATGTTGTGGATGTATGACATTGTTGGGATGTTGTGGATGTATGACATTGTTGGGATGTTGTGGATGTATGACATTGTTGGGATGTTGTGGAATGTATTGCATTGTTGGGTTGTTGTGGATGTATGACATTGTTGGAGTGTCGTGGATGTATGGCATTGTTGGGATGTTGTGGATGTATGACATTGTTGGGATGTTGTGGATGTATGACATTGTTGGAGTGTCGTGGATGTATGGCATTGTTGGAGTGTTGTGGATGTATGACATTGTTGGGATGTTGTGGATGTATGACATTGTTGGAGTGTCGTGGATGTATGGCATTGTTGGGATGTTGTGGATGTATGACATTGTTGGGATGTTGTGGATGTATGACATTGTTGGGATGTTGTGGATGTATGACATTGTTGGGATGTTGTGGATGTATGACATTGTTGGGATGTTGTGGATGTATGACATTGTTGGGATGTTGTGGATGTTGGCATTGTTGGGATGTTGTGGATGTATGACATTGTTGGGATGTTGTGGATGTATGACATTGTTGGGATGTTGTGGATGTATGACATTGTTGGAGTGTCGTGGATGCATGGCATTGTTGGGATGTTGTGGATGTATGACATTGTTGGGATGTTGTGGAATGTATTGCATTGTTGGGATGTTGTTGATGTATGACATTGTTGGAGTGTCGTGGATGTATGGCATTGTTGGGATGTTGTGGATGTATGACATTGTTGGGATGTTGTGAAATGTATTGCATTGTTGGGATGTTGTTGATGTATGACATTGTTGGAGTGTCGTGGATGTATGGCATTGTTGGGATGTTGTGGGTGTATGGCATCGTTGCAACTGTTGCGATGATATATGGAAATGTGGAAACGGTTTAGACAATGCAGATGTAAATTAGTACATTTGTGAACAATTTTGTTTATTCCAAAGTATAAAAACATTACAATTCAGATAACATACGTGGAAGTAATGTAAGGGATCTTTGCCAGCCTTGTTTATTTAATCTAGTTATGTGACTGATTCAGGAATAGTTTATGTTTTCCTTGGATCGCTTTGGACGCAAACGTAGTCCATACATGTGTTACTACGCGTAGTGCACTGGACTGATCTTTGCGTGTGAATTAACTTTTCTTATTACCAGTGTCCCTCGTCACCAGGCGAATCCACTCTGACTTCAGAGGCGTTTGTTATTTAAGTCCACAAGTCAAGGACGAGAAGTCAACATGGCCAACTGACCGGTGTAGGGTATGAACCCACTACCTCTGTATCAGTACACTGGATGTTTAAGAAGAAGCGTTCTTATCCAGTCAGCATTGCTGATCTCCACACAGGAATATGTCTTTGTGTGAATTAATTATGTGCTTTATTCATAAACATGCCATCATATTATTTATGCAGTGTTTTAAATTGCTTGTCTTTATATGAATTAATTTTTTTTTTAATCATAAATTTTAATTAAATAATTGATTTTAAAAACTTGTCTTTTTGTGAATTATACCTGTCTTTCTGTGAAATAGACATTTGATTAATCAACCTGTCTTTGTGTGAATTAATTATGTACTTGATTTACAAAACCTATCATTTTGTCACATAAATATGTAATTGATTTATGCATCTCCCTTTCTGTGAATTAAATATATTTCTTCTCATGTCCTTTATCCTCCACCTAGGCCTTCTATCAATTCATTCTCAGAACCCATCCACGTGATGACTCCTTGGGTGAACCCAGTACGAGAGCGCTATGTGTCGGTTCTGCAATTATGGATGCCTCCTTGGATGGCGGGGAATGCCCATCGTCAGCCCCTGCCTTCCCTTGAGCATGACCGTGATGCCTTCTGGCCGTTCTAACTTGGCCAGCTGGAATGCGGACGGCACCACAACAGTGAGAGTAGAAAGTCCTTCAAAACGCACGGGAAGGCTAACCCGATCAACAAAACGCCCGCTAAAGCCGGATGTGTCGGCCTAAGGGCGAAAATAAAACATGCACAACGCAAAAACGTCCGGTGAGAGTGGAATGTCCTTCCTGAAAAGTCCGAACTGAAAGCTCGCTGAGTGGATGTCGTCTGCAGACTGACCGTTCCTGGTTTGCGCTGGGAGCGGCCTGTGGCGAACGAAATGCCCAATACATAGAAATGAGGAATTAAAGCACCCATGTGCAGTACGTGGCGATTCCTTGAGTGAGCCCAGTACCAGAGCGCTATGTGCCGGCTCTGCAATTATGAAAGCCCCCTTGGATATCGGGTAATGCCCATAGACTGCCCCTGCCTTCCTTTGAGGGCTTACCGTGAAGTCTTCGACCGTTCTAAGTTGACCAACTGGGATGTGGACGGCACCACAACAGTGAAAAACACCCGGGAAGGCTAACCCAATCAACAAACGCCCACCAAAGTCGGATGTGTTGACCTAAGGGAGCATAACTAGACACCCCGCAATTACGCCTGAAATAACACTCCGGATAAACGCAGAAGAAGAAGAAGAATCCCTACCTTGTGCTATGTCATGCAGCTCCATCTATGTCCTCCCCGTTGTATTCATCTCTGTCTCAACTTCACCTCACCGTGTATTTCAGCCTGTCCTCTAGTTCTGGTGCCCCGTGGATGGATTCCAGACAAAGAACTTTGTAATTATACCATTTTCAGGTTTTGCTAATGTGCTTTCCATGCAGGGTCAACGTCCTTTCCTCACCTCTTGATTCACTGATACTTGTTTAATTCTCTCCATGAGCTCCACATTGGTGATATGTAATGCCATTTTAGCCGTCAGTTCTTCCCAGGCACCAATGAAGGAACGCTTGTAGTTTGTTAGGAATTGTTTCTCTGCGTTTCAAACCCTTACACTTGTAATCATTCAACGTTAAAGTTAAATATTATAAGTGAGGTGATACATTACATTTCTTGTGATTTCCACAAATGTATTGTAGCTTTGTTTAATACATTTCATTTCGTCTGAACCATGCAATTCCTTGGGTATTATATCTCCTTTTGTAAACATTAATAACATACTTGATTATTGATCATCTATTTGTATGAACTGACTTTTAAAGAATGGGCTAGATCATGTATTATTTAAGGTGGACATTATCACATCATAGGAGACCAGTATTTTTGTTATATGAACATGATGGTATGTTTATGCTTGCTTGTGTTCGTTGGCTTGAGCTCCAACGTGAAGTCCTGTATGTCGGATGAAGGCATCCTGGTGTCCAACATCAGTGTGATGTCATACAGGACCTGAGGTTTGCATGAGTATCCGTTGTCCCATGTCTGGCTTATTGGTGTGCAGACTGGTGGTTCCTCGCCGTACAGGCAGACACTCCGAATTCGGAGGAGTCGGCGAACCTACTGACTTTATCCAGGACCTCGAAGGGATCTGTTGCCCAGGACGCTCGACGAGGACGTGTCAATAGGTCTTGGCCAGTATATAACCCGGCCCTGGTGCCTTGGAAACACCTCTGCGTCCCGGTATGTTTATTATTTTAAAATAGTCATTTTACAGCGGTACCGCGTCAGTACCAACATCAGGAGTATGTAAAGTCTGTGTACATTCATTGCTGCTATTTACCTCTTTCAGTCTCACTACTTGATAAATCTTTATCAGTATTAGAGATCAATCTGACAGGTGGGTTCAAGACTTTGAGGAACTTCTGTATAGACCAGTACCTGAAGACCTAACCAGACGTCCAACCTGAAAAAGTAGAGCCTGGTATCGACGGTGAGACACCAACTAAAGAAGAAATTAGTACAGCTATCAATACATCTGAAGGACGGGAAAGCTGCTGGTTCTGATAGTATCCCAGCTTAGACTATTAAAGTCAGTATAACACCTCAACTGAATTACTGCACAACTACTTGGCAGACAGAAGAAATACTAGCAGGTTGGAGAGAAGGATATTTTGTGAAGCTGGCAAAGAAAGTGGATAGAGAGACTGACAGAGATAGAGATACCGATACTATTGAAACAGAGAGAGAGAGAGAGAGAGAGAGAGAGAGAGAGAGAGAGAGAGAGAGAGAGAGAGAGAGAGAGAGAGAGGAAACAACGACTGAGACAGGGAGAGGCATAGAGATAAACCTGTCTTTGAATGGATTATTTAGGATCATATTATTGTGTGACTGCGTGGTGAAGAGGTTACGGACGCGATTCGTAATCCCGTATACCCGGGTTCGAAACACAGCGGTGCTGGTTTTTCGCAAACGTTATAGGTGCCTGTTGCTAAGAAAGCAATGGCAAACTACTGAACAAAAAGGTTGCCCATGAATCACGAACAGCCAAAATGCTGGGGTTGACTGCTACATACTGTGAAGGACATGCAACTAAATTTTTAAGTATTTGTAAAATATATTTAACGATCTAATTGTTGTTTGAGAATTTCCGGTAGCGATGCTTTAAGTTGAGAGTTAGAAACACGACGAGAAAGGGAACCTAGCACCTCATCTAATAATGTTTTGACTAAGTGTATAGGTATTCATTAATAAATCGAACCTGTATTGTAAAAAGTAAAGGACCAGTTTTACACGCCTTGAGGCTGAGACATTATTGCATTACATTAATTGTCGTTTTCAAGCTAAAGGGAAAGAATACGAGTTTGCGTCTGAACGTATGGCGATATTTCTTTATTTGATGCTTTCCCTTGATAGCTAAGACTAATGACGGTTTTTTTTTTTTTTGCATATCCCTTACAGGACGTTGCAGTCAACATCAGCATTTTCAGCTGCTGTTGATGTACTAGGCAAGATTACGCCCAGTAGTTTGCCATTGTTTTCTGAGCGACCGGCTCACATACCCAGTAAGTTACCAACGCGGCGAGAACAGCTACCGATTCTCGCGCAGGTTACGTTAACGCCTCGGCCAGGTAGACCGGTTACTCCAAATATATGAGTTAAATCCGCATGTTGAGCAAATTAATTTGTAGGTATACCACTTCAGTGGGGGGAGGGGGGGGGGGGGGGGGAGGAGCAGGGGTGTTGCAGAGTTTTCTCTTCCTTCTCTAAGATCGGTTCTGGAATTTCACACCTACAGAAAACGTAAACAGATAATGATACAATACAACAACATTCAGATTGGCTAGGGTTATGGTAAACGATCTTACAAATACAAATTTTCATTAATTTATTCCTGCTCAAATTAGAAGCATTAAATTGGTATGATAGAATCGCCAATGTGGAGCGCACGGAGAGAACTAGACAAATAGCAATGAACCAAGCAGTTATAAACATATTTCAGGCGAACGAAAGAAGAAGAAAAAGAAGAAACCAAGCGGTGAAAAAAAAAAAACGCTGGTGCTGGATAGATCATTCACTGAGAAAACCTGAGAATAGTATAATCTAAGAAGGTTTTTTTTTAAATTCACAAAGCAAAAGAAATAGAGGAAGAACCAATAAACACACAGAGAGGAGAAGGGACAGCATGGGGAGAGCATAGAGGGAGTATAAGCCCGGGAAGAGAGGAAGGCCAAAGAGAATATGGGTGTAGGATCTGGCGGATGATCTCCAGATGGGGTATCTGACGCGGAACACATTGCTTATGACCGAGAAGTTTTCCGGAAGTTTGTTATGGGAGCGAGGTTCTGCAAAGGACATGCTACTGAATGAATGATTGAATGAATGAATGAATGAATGAATGAATGAAGGGAAAGGGCTGTGTGGGATAGCTAAGGCTAGGATTGCTTGGAGTGAGGTGACTGAGTGTCCATTCCTCTATGAAGGATAAATGGCGAAAGATGAAGAACAGGGCTAGGCCTAGTCTGGTAGGTTTACTCCAGAGGTTGTATGTGTTTCATTGTCGAGCAACTTCGACCCAATGCCCGGATGTAGCGTTTCCATGATACATCAAAAGCTCTTCCTTAGTCGATTCATTGCCAATCACAAAGTAGGTGTGGACCAAAAAAATATGGATGGCAGAAAATGGGAAGTACAGTTATGACCTAAACGTTGTTAATATGGTAGCAGACATGTTGTATTATATTATTTTATTTATAGATATATAATATATAAAATATATTAATTATATCTATTTATCAATTAATTTAATTATATTATTACAATATTAAATCAAAGAGGGTTGTAAAAGGAAAAAAAACTACTGTATTGATATGTAAACTATTATATTAAGTTGCATGTTCTACACAGGACGTAGCCGTCAAACCCCAGCATTTTGGCTGTTCGTGTTTCCTGGGCAAGTTTTACGTTTGCCATTGCTTTCTGAATGACCGGCATCTATATCTTTTTCGAAAAAAAAAAAAACCAGCACTGCTGGAGAACTTGGTGACACCGTCCCTTGGAGGACATGCAACTAAATGTACCCTTTAGTTTGATTTATAAGCCCAAGGCAGTTACGGGAAGTTTGAATCAGACGTTTTATAATCCCATGGCATTTAATCAGTTAATGTATGGCACAGAAACATGGTTAACGTAACCACCGAGATTGAACAAAATAAAGGTTTAAGAAATGTGGTTAGAACCACAAACTGGATGAATGCCATTATAAGAGAAGGCAACCAAGACCTCTCACAGAAAACGGAAGTGAAGAAAGCGTTTATTATCATCATGTATTATCATCATGTATTATCATCATTTATTATCATCATTTATTATCATCATTTATTATCATCATTTATTATCATCATTTATTATCATCATTTATTATCATCATGTATTATCATCATTTATTATCATCATTTACTATCATCATGTAGTATCATCATGTATTATCATCATTTACTATCATCATTTATTATCATCATTTATTATCATCATGTATTATCATCATTTATTATCATCATTTATTATCATCATGTATTATCATCATGTATTATCATCATGTATTATCATCATTTATTATCATCATTTATTATCATCATTTATTAATATCATTTATTATCATCATTTATTATCATCATGTATTATCATCATTTATTATCATCATTTATTATCATCATTTATTATCATCATTTATTATCATCATTTATTATCATAATTTATTATCGTCATTTACTATCATCATTTACTATCGTCATTTATTATCATCATTTATTATCATCATTTATTATCATCATTTATTATCATCATTTATTATCATCATGTGCCCTGGGGTCAGCTAGCCGAATGGATAAGAGCGCTTGTTCTTAAACATCCGGTGTGCTGATGCTGAGGTAGGACGTTCAACCCCCTACACCGGACAGTTGGACTAAAATGTTGACTTCTCGTTCTTGACTTGAGAACGTAAATTACAAGTACCTCTGAAGTCAGAGTGGGTTCGCCTGATGGCGAGGGCTACTGTTAATAGGGAAAGCTCATCCACGCCCAAAATTAAGTCCAGTGCTACTAGACATAGTGTTTGTGGACTACGCTTGAGTTCAAAGCTGGCGAGCGCCCAAAAAAAAATGTGTCATGTCAATTGAAGTAGGTGTTTTTGTCTCTTAGTGAATCTTCTCAGTTAGGATATCTCTTGATGAATCTTATTGATTGCAACATCTATTGATTAACATTCTCCATTCCATTCATTATGTGCCATTTCACTCGATCACCAGAATCGTGGATAAGCTCAGTGTTCCTGCATCGGCCATGCCACGTGGCCAAGCCATCCAGGTATTTACGTCTCTGTCTTCCTTTTGTTCTCTTCCCCTCGATCTTGCCAGTTGTCACCAAGTTCTCCATTTTATTTCTTCTCATAACATGTCCAAAACATTTTGACTGTCTTCTTCTAATTTCTCTAATCAGTGTAAGATTTTCATTTATTTCTTGAAGGACTTGATCATTATTTTTTATTTGGTCTGTCCATGGTATTCTTTGCATTCTCCTCAGAAACCACATTTCCACAACCATCAGATGGTTTTCAGCTTGATTGCTCATTGTTCAAGCTTCACATCTATACAACAGTACATTTTCTATGTAGCACCCCAGCACTATTTTTCTCGTTTCAATTCACAGTTTTTTATATTGGTCAGTATAGTTTTCATCTTGCAAAAGGTTACTTTCGCCATGGTAATTCTTCTTCTAATCTTTTCAAGACATCTCCCATCAGATGTTTTGACTGTTCCGATATAATTGTGCCGATTCACTTGTTTAAGAATATTCCCATTTACCTGTATAATGCATTATAGTATTTCATTCGTCCTAGTGACGACCATAACCTGTGTCTTCTTACAATACAATTCTAACCCTAGCTGCTCACTGTGTACAAACTCCGCATCTACTAATGGTTGTAGATCCTACTCATTGTCTGCATCAATACTGCATATTTAATATTATTGAAGTTTCGTCCCCCAATGATGATTACATTTATATTTTTTTTTTTTCCGCGTTTCCATCCTGTTTCAGGATATTGCGGTCACCACTAGCGTCTTTCAGCTGTATGTTTATTCCTAAGCTAGATTACACTCATCAGCACGCCACGACTTTCTGAGCGACCGGCTCCATACTCTCATAAGTCACTTTTGCGATTCGAACCACTGCTAATTCTCGTCGCGTCACGTGACGAGAGTATTCGGGGTTAGCAAAGAAAGCTGCTAACCCCTCGGCCATGGAGCCGGCTATTTATATCTTCTACATTTCAGAAATTATTTTCACTATATAGGGAAACAAGATCTGGAAACATTACACATCCCTGACTCATACCTCTCTTAATTGGCTGATATTGACCTACTTTATTACAAATTGTTATGGCAGCTTGTTGTTTCCAATATATGTTTTTATAAGTCTAAGGTCCTTCCCATCAGTTTGTAGATCTGTAATCATCTCTATCATGCTGGCATGTCTTACTCTATCGAAAGCCTTTGTGTAGTCAATAAAGCAAAGATGTATATCTTTGTTTACTTATATAGAGCGTTCAATTACTGTTCGCAGCATATACACAACATTTACTGTACCCTTTCCTTCTGCAAATCCACATTGTTCTTCTCCTATTTCAGGTTGTAATTTCTTCCTAACGCTTTGCATGATTATTCTAAGCAAAATCTTCGTTATACTAATTGTTCGATGTTGATCACATTCAAAGGTTTAGATTTCTTTGGGATTGCAATAAATATAGTATTACATAATTCTTGAGGTATAACTCCAGTATCATATATCCTGTTCAGCAGTCTGGTGACTTGATTTCATCTATTCCATATTCTTCTAAAGTATTAATCATTTCTGTTGTTATGTTATCTGAACCGGGGGTCTTGCCAGTTTTCATATGGTTAAGAACATTCTGAAACTTCATATTCTAACTTGATAGTCCTTCATTATTAATTCGAATATCATACTGTTCATCTCAGTTATCATCATAAAGGTTTTTCACATAATCTGACCATACATAGTAAAATCTGATCTTTTTCTATTATGATTTTGTCATGTTTTGTTTTTAAACAGCATGCTGATGTACGTTTTCTTTTATTAGTAAGCTCCTAAATTCTTTTGTGCATTAACTTGGTATTTTTACTGTTGTGTTGGTTTTCAATTTCTATGCAACCTTTTTCAAGCCACTGCCTTCTTATGTCTCCTTACATAATGTTCTGACTTGTCTGTGAATTTTTCCATATTTGTCAAGGGTTATTTTTATTGAGTCTTCTTGTTTCCATTAGTAGTAACATTTCTTCAGTCATCAATTTCTTACGACCCACCTTCTTTAATTTTGGAATAGTTGTTTCTGCAGCCAAACTGATTGAACTCTTCAACATTTCCCATTGATCAACTACATCTTGAAATAGGATCTCTAGATCAGACAATATATCGAATCGGTTCTGTTCTTCAATGCTGAATTTATTTTGTATTTCCTTGTCATTTATCAATGTACACGGATCATGATCATATTTAGTGATTCATGTTATATACTTGGCTTTAATGTGCCTGTAAATAATCTTTGATCACTGTAACAACCAGCATTGGGAACTGTTTTTGCGATTGTTAACGTGTTTCGAAACCTTCTGCCAATCAGAATGTAATCTTTCTGGTTTCTAATCCTGCTGTCAGGATCCCTCCATGCCCATAATCTTCTAGGGTGTTGTTTAAACCAGGTGTTTCCTACAATCATTTGATGCTCTTTTGCACATTCTACAAGTCTGTATATTCTTTCGTTTCGCTCTCTGAAACCATGGTTTCCTACTGTGCATCTATCACCTTGATTTCCCACTTATGCATTGAAGTAACCCATTGATGTTTATTTCTGAATTTATACATTTCTTCAAAGAAGACTTTATATCATTATAAAATTCCTTTATACTATCTTCACTGGATTCTCCTGTTGAGGCATATGTTCGAATGACGTTTATGTTAAAATATATGCCGATTAATTTAACAAATAGAACCCTGTCTGACACAGCCCAATATCCTTTAACATAATTTGATGTTTGCCAATCCAAGATAATTGATACACCTCTTTGTCGTTCTTCTTCCCCAGAATAAATCATCTTAAAATCCTCATCTATCTTAATACCAGTTCCTTTCCATCTCGTTTCGCACAATCCTAATATTTTAATCTCTCGCTTGGTTAAGACTATTCCCTCCTATTTCCATTTCACATTTTGGTGTAATCTTTTTCTTTGATATCACCATTGTTACCGTTTTCTTGAAATTCAAGGAGAGTACTTTCTTTGCATTCTCTGTTACTATAACGTCGAACAATTGTTATAGACCTTTTGCAACATTCACCACAACTACTGTGTTATCTGCATAGCATAGACTATTTATATTATAACCTCGGATTAGTATTCCTGGCGGTTATAATATAAACAGTCTTCCAACATCTAAACTTGAGAAACTACAACTACTGATGCACCTCTAATATTACATTCAATCTTATTTTAAAAATCTTACCGCTAAACAGACGGAGTAGCCATGGTGAGCCCTCTAGGATCCTATTCTAGCAAAATCTTTATGGCGCGCTTAGAATAACAAAGATCATGGAATATTAAGGACCTTGCTTTATACCGCCTCTGTGGTGAAGGTAATTTGTAACCCAGCATACCGCGTTCGAAACACAGCTGCGGGCGGTGCCAGACTATGGATCGTAAACTTGCCAAGAAATCACAAACAGCCAAAGAAAAAAAAACGCCGGGGTTGACTGTCACGTCCAGTAAAGGATAAGCAATTCCACTGTATATACCGCCGGTATGTGGATTACATATCTTTCTCTTCTTTGCGTTCATCCGGAGTGTTTTATTTTTCCAGGATGTGATTGCGGTGTGTCTCGTTATGCACCCTTGGGTCGAAACTCTTAGGCCAACACATCCGACTTTTAGCATGCCATTTTGGCCAGGTTAGCATTCCTGGGAGACTCTCACTTTTGTGGTACCTGTCCACCTCCCAGCTGGTCAAGTTGGAACGGTCGAAGACTTCACGGTCATCCCTCAAAGGAAGGCAGAGACAGTCCATGGCATTTTCCGCCATCCAGGGTGGCTTCCATAATTGCAGGGCCGGACACATAGCGCCCTGGTGCTGGGCTCACCGAGGGAATCGTCACGTCCTGCTCATGGATGCTTTAATTCCTCACTTCAATATATTGGGCATTTCGTTCGCCCCGGTTATTCATCACAGAGACCATACAACAAAGAGGATCATTCCACTCCATGACGAACCAAACCAACAGGAACGCTTTCCTTGACTATAGACAGTGAACATAAGGACACTTTACCGTTCTTGGACATCCTATTCTGACGTCGAGAGGATAGCAGTATTCAAAGAGCAGTCTATGGAAAACGAACAAGGACGGACCAAGACCTGAATTTCTTTAGCTTTGCACCCATCCAATACAAGTGTGGATTTGTGGGGACCCTATTTAATCGAGATAGGAAGATTAGCTCCGACGATACACAAAAGGAAGAACTAGGCAACTTATCTCTCTCTCTCTCTCTCTCTCTCTCTCTCTCTCTCTCTCTCTCTCTCTCTGTGTGTGTTTCTCTCTGTTTCTTTCTGCCTCTCGGTCCTTCTCTGTCTTTCTCTCTCTCTCTGTCACTTTGTATCTTTCTGTCTCTCTATGTCTCTGTCTGTCTTTCTGTCTGTCTGTCTGTCTGTCCCACGCTCCCTCCCTGTCGTCAATCTTCCTTACCTACTCTCTTCACCTCCCATATAAAATAGCTTACATTTTCCTCACCACCTTCCGTCATTCCAACCTCTTTTCCCATTGTCTTCCCCCCACTCGTTCCAAATCCGTGAAACACACGTAGCTCCAGTCTTGAACACCTACAGCCTACCTGTCGATTCTCCCCACAGTACTAGGCTTGGCTAATCCAGGTTATATATAAATGAAAAACCCGTTCCAACGTTCATCTTTTCCTGAGGTTAGTCTGTGTTAAGTAACTTAAAGACTGCTCTTGTGCCAAAGGTGTACTTTAGTTGATCCTAACCTGTAGACATTACGAGAGTCGCTTTACATTTCTCGTCTCCGTTGCCGCATTTACCCAGAGTGACTCCAGACTTGTGTCTTGAATTGTTGTACCTATGACGCTGGTGGTAATGATGGTAAAATAACTTATTATTAGTGTAATCTTGGTGTTGCTGTGTATGTTATCATAAAGTTTCTTAACATCGTTAATTTTTACGTCCATTGCTGTAATTTTCTTTGCTACTTATGTAACTATTTTATGTTTTTACTTTTCTTTTCTTTGTGTGTTTTGGTGGGTGCGTATTAGTGTGTTTTATTTTACATCTTCATTCAGTCCTTTCTGTAGTTGTTTCGTACTGTTCTTTGTCATCATGTCTGTTTTCTTCTTTTATTAATAGTTATTGTTTCCTGATTTCTTTCTGTCTATATTCTGTATGTCTATAGTCTTTCTGTTATTCTTTGAATCCATTAATTACTTAAACGTATTTTGATTATTTTCAACACTTTATGATTGTTTTTGTTTGATCTATATCTTTTTTCCATCTTTACTATTTTATTGGTTAATCCTGGCTTCGTTTATTTAGTTCAATTCTTTACAGTTATCATTATTTTTGTCTTCATATCTTCTTATGCGTCCTGTTTAACCATATTTCCACGTTTGTATTCACTCCCGTCCTTCTTTCAATGTGCATCTTCTTATATCTATATTGTCTTTGTTTCCCAACCTAAGTGAAAGCTTGCTTGTCTGCCAGGGCTGTACTTTAGTTTATACTTAGCTTGTATACAATATCCCAGACATACATTTCACTTCTCAGTTGCGACATTCCCACGCCATACCGCAGACGCGTTTCTTGAATTGTTTTACTTATGACGTCTTTGTGATGTTAGCGTACTTTTGTGTGTGTGTGTGTGTGTGTGTGTGTGTGTGTGTGTGTGTGTGTGTTTGTATACACACACAAACACACACACACACACACATACACACTTAAATCTATGCTAACATTTCTGAAAACATCTATTATTTTAACATCACAATAAGTGTGTGTGTGTGTGTTATTATGTATGTGTGTGCATATAATTATGTGCATGTGTACATATAATTTTCTGTGTGCGTGTTTTACTATTTTGTTTCATTGTGCTGCATTTTCTGTTTTCTTATGTGAGTTAATGTGAATATTCTCTTTGGTCTATTTTCTAAATTTACTATTAGATTACATTATTACCTTCTTTCTCCGTGCCTAGTTTAACATCTGTCTCTTTGTCAATCTGTTCAATACTTGTGTGAATTATAATTCCTAATTTCTGTAATCTATATATATGTTTACAATCAATTCCTCACTATTTATTTGCTTATGTCTGGTTGTCATCTTTTTAACTTCTACTTATTTATATTTTTCCTTAATCATGTCTTCATTTATTCTTAAATGTCCTTGTTTCTTAATCTTTCTGTCTTTCTGTCTTTCTGTCTGTCTTTCTTTCTTTCTTTCTTTCTTTCTTTAATTTCTTTCTTTATTTTCTTTCTTTCTTTCTTTCTTTCTTTCTTGCCATTCCTTTCTTTCTTCCTTCTTTCATTCTTCTCCTCTTCTTCTATAACAGTCTTTTCTTTTGTTTCTACATCCACATTGATAAATAATTATTGACTGCCAAACGTTAATTTTATTTTATCCCAACATCCACATGTTTGATAAGGTCTCTGTACACATGTGGCCTCGGTTGTTACATAAGCACACGATACTCCAGGCTTGTGACTTGATTTATTTTACTTATGACGTGGGATAGCGGTAATGTTAATGTAATTACATTACTCTGTTCATGCTTAAGATTTCGTAATTTATGTTTCTCTCTCCTTTCTCTTACTTCTTTTCGCTTTGAGTTTTCTCTTTTTTGTTTCTTTTCAAATACGTATGTAGTTTCCTTTCATTGTTTAGTTGTTTGTTTCCGTCTTTCCGAGTTTGTTTATTTGTTCGTGATTGTCTTTCCAATTTTGTTTATTTGTTCGTGTTTTTTTTTCCGATTGTGTTTATTTTTTATGTTGTCGTAATTTCCAATTTCGGTTATTATTATTATTATTATTATTTTTTGGTCTGTTGGGTTTTGTTTATTTGTTCGTTCTTGTCTTTCCGGTTTCCTTTCATCATTCACTTAATGTTTGTTTCTTCTGAATTTTCACAAATCTTGTAATTGTCTAAACTAACTCTCTCTCTCTCTCTCTCTCTCTCTCTCTCTCTCTCTCTCTCTCTCTCTCTCTCTCTCTCTCTCTCTCTCTCTCTCTCTCTCTCTCTCTCCCTCCCCCCTACCCCTACCCCTCCAACCTTCTTTTCTGTTTGCCTTGTCTTTATGTAATTATTTCATTAAATTTACTTTTTCATGATATTTTGTTTTCTGATTATATTTATTGCTTTTTTTTTCCTTCTCTCTTTTCTAATTTCTTTCCGTATTGAAATAAATTATTCTTAGTGACCATCAATGCGGGATGAAGATGATGGAAATTGTATGAACACAACAGTCATGTGACAGACTGCTTCTTTTCCCCATTGCGTTAATTCTGAACAGCAGATTCAATCTTTATACACAGAAATGTTAACGTATATTACGCGTAACATAAAAATGAAATCAACGAATCTTGTTTCTTCTTTACATGTTCGTCCTATACTAGACCAACATAACGGTCCGATGTGTTTGTTTGTTATTTGACTTGTGATTGGTTACTATAACAAGCAAGCTTGACTGTATACAGGTCATTTCTCTTAACAATGTGTGTTTTTCATCTGCTTCTTGAAGGAACGCCTCAATTGTTTTTCGGCACATTTATTAAATTCTCTAGACAACAATGGGGCATAAGCTGTAAAGATTCTTCTTTGTTTTCTTTGTGAGTGTTCTAGTTGTTCCCTACACCCGACTATGTTGGAATTGTATCTAGAAATCTTATACATTTAGTATCATTGTATTTTATTTATTTATTTATTTATTTATTTATTTATTTATTTATTTAGTTTTTATATTTATTTTTGTTTGTTTGCTCGTTATGAACTCAAGTGTAGTCCATATACATGCTATCACTTTTAGTGTACAGTACTGATTGTTGCGTGTGGGTTAGCTTTCCGTATTACCAGTGTCCCTTGCCATCTGGCGAAACCACTCCGACTTTAGAGGTACTTGTAATTTACGTCCACATTTTAAGGACGAGACGTCAATATTTTAGTCCAACTGACCGGTGTAGGGGTTGAACCCGCTACCTCGGCATCCGATGATTGTGTTCACTTGTTTGTCATGTTTGTTTATTTATCTCCTTGATGATGATAATTGATTTTAATCTGTATATATATATATATATTCTATTTTATGTGTGTCTTCTTTCTTAACTTATTTCGGCATTTCTTTCTGTCTGTATGCCTATTTTATTAGTTCTCTTTGGTTTTATCTTATTAATGTGTCTTTCTTCATGCCTGTTCTTCTTGTTTCCTACATCGTGTTGACATTTATGTCTTTCCATTAGTTTTTCATTGTTTTTAAGTTTGTTCTTCCTGTTCTGTTAGAATATTACTTTATTGATTTCTTGATTTTATTTATTTATTTACTTATTTATTTTAATCTCATTGTATTATTACTTGCTAGCCTGTTTGTTCGATTTATGTTCTTTGTATCTTCACTGTTTGTTTGTCTTTATGTTTTATATCTTTCTCTAATCGTACTTTACTGTCATCTACTGTCTCTAATACCTAGCGGTGTAGGACGGGGTGGGGGGGGGGGGGGGGGGGGGGGGGTCTGGACAATGAGGATTTAAGGCAGCCGGGCTAGTGAAGTCGCCGCGAACTGTGCTGTAAAGGTTAGGGCGTTCTTTTTGTCCCCGACAGAAAGAAATCCACACCATAGCGAGGATTCGAAATCGGGTCTCCCAAAGGAGAACCCTGAGAGCCAATCGACCAGTCTCTCCTCATCGTACTTGCCTTTTACCCTTCATTCACCATATTTCAAGCCTGGTAGTTTGTTTCATTGTTTCCCTTTCCAAGCATTCCTTGAAGTCTTTCATTCATTGAGTAGTATGTCCTTTGCAAAACCTCGTTCCCATAACAACCTTCCGGAAAACCTCTCGATCATAAGCAAGATGTCACGCACCCGAAACACCCACATCCGCTACATCCTGCACCCATCTTCTCTTTGGCCTTCGTGCCCAATTTTTAACCCTTGGAAAATAAAGATTTACTTACTTACTTACTACTTACCTTCCTCTTCCTCTCCTCCCAGGCATAAACCCCTCCATTATTGTTCTCTCCAAACTTTCGTGACGTTTCAAGTGACCAACATATTTCAGTTTTCTTTGTTTTATCGTCTTTAATAGCCAGCCTTCTTCAATATTCAGCTTCTGAAGTATGGATGCAATTGTTCTTTTCTGTATCCAAGATATTCTTAGAACTCGTCTATAACATTTATATTCTAAGGCATTTATGCGCTGTTCAACTTGTTTAGTAAATGTCTAGGTCTTACAGGTGTATGTTGCATTGAGAAAGATGCTCTTAAAAGTCTAATTTTCGTAGTTCTATCTGTCCCACTCCACAACTTATTCAGTTGTTTTAGTCTTTGAAGAGCAATAGATATTCGTCTTTTAATTTCTTTCATTGTGTCACCCAACATATTCTTCTCCTTCGGTTTACACTCCGGTAAAAAATAATTATCATCTTCCAACTTTTACCGTTAAACTTCGTGGGTAGGAATAGTTGACTTTCCAGCGCCCGGTGGATAGTACTGGCAATTGTCTTGCCGTGTGATTGTCTTAACCTAGTAAATAATTGTAAATACCTAGGGGAATTTATAAGATCAGATGGAAGTTCACAATAGAGAGTAAGAGAAGAATAGGGCAAGCAAAAGCTGCATTTCAGAAAATGAAAAGTATCTTATGCAAATAAGTCACTATCATTGAATGTAAGAAAAATCGTGCTAAAGTGCTATATAGAATATGTTTTGCAGTATGGCAGTGAATCTTAGAATGTAAATGAACAAATTAGGAAGAACATGGAAGCAACAGAGATGTGGTTCCTAAGACCGGTGTTGCGAATTCCTTGGACTGCCAGAGTAACTAACGACGATTGCCTAAGAGAGGCTAATGAAACTGGAACATTATATGGAACCATAAGAAAGAGACAAACAGCTGTCTGTGGTCATATGGTGAGAAGTGGGGCATTGGAGAACATTGTGACGACTGGAAAGATCGAGGGAAATAGAGGCAGAGGCCGACCAAGAGAAATGATGCTGGGTGGATTGAGACGTTTGCATGGAGAAATAGCAGGAGGAATATTGTCTTTGATGTCGTCAATGTATTTTCTTCTGGGGTGTCCTCTTGTTCTTGTATCAGATATTCTTTGATGTCACGCCACCAGCTGGTGTTGATTGGTGTTGCATTCTAACGAGATGGTTGAACTATTTTACCTTTTTCCTTTTAATATATGTGGCACAAGGTGTTGATCCCACTGTCTGTCTGATATCATCATGTCTTACTCGGTCTCGGATAGTTAAGTTGGCAGCTCTCCTCAAGCACCTAATCTCGCAGCTGTTGATTTTGTGATTTGAATAATGTCCAAGCTTGACATTGGTGGTATGTGAACATGCTTTTTATTATCTATCGTTTTGTGGACAAGGGTATATCTGGGTGTTTCAGTATGGATAAAAATAGTAACCTTCTAAATCTCTACAGAGTTATAATTATGTTATCCAACCAGTGTAGTAGTGTGACTTATAGCACTTCTAAACTTTTGGACAATTGGAGGCCCCATGACAAACAGTTAATTTATTAACTAGTTTCATCAATTGTATTCACCATCTGTAAAGTTCATGCAACATAATAGGTAAATAAAAACTTCGACCGGCAATATTTTCAAACACTGACCAGTCATTAAAAATACACCCTGCCAAAGTATCCTTCATTTATTTCACAATACTTGATTTAAAATCAGCAGTATGCACTTGACGAGATGCAGCGAAATATGCCAGGCAATAAATCTTGCAATATTTGTTTTTGGCATCTATGTTTAAATTCACTAAGTGAATATAGTATTGTGACATAGATCACCAGCCAAGTTGATTCCACCAATAACGAAGGAAATGTCATGAACCAGAATATAACTAGTGATTTTATTGGAGATGATAATGCGCAGACCTGATTGCGATATAAGAATAATAAGAAGAAGATATTTGAAAACAGTGTATTCCTTTAGGGAAGTTATACACTAAGGCCACAGACAATATGTTCCTTTATTTATTGCCTGGCATGAATAAATCGTGCTTTTTGTGGCTTCTTTGTTTGAAACATGAGATATTATTACAATCCAATGTCCTAAAACCATAATCATGAATTTATGCTCCGATTTTATTTTATATTGAGAAAAAGAAATTTCCAGAAGCAGGAACCTAGTGCGCATCTGTGATATGATAAGGATATCATATTTTGCAGGCATGAATGCACGGAGAAAGGGGTGGCCAATCTTTTCCTCTGTTGGCGGACGACGAACGCAGGCATCGAAATATCATCTGACCGTGCTCAGGACACTATCGACGCAGCTCCTCGTCAAATGCATAGACATGCACCTGTGTATTGAGAGATCTTAAATTGTAGGTTAATTTATGTCAGTCTATGTCAGTTGCGGGACACCCTTGGGCAAGATGGAGTACCCTTTTAGCCACCCCCCCCCCCTCCCAACAGGGTAATGTGAAGCCAAGTGAGCAGGTGGTGGATTGGGCTTAGGAGCAGCCGACAGATAGTTGTTGTTTATGGTTTCAAGTCAGTGACGGTGGGCAGAGGATCTCTCAGTAGAGACAATGACTACGGTCATCCGATCAGTATTGTCACTGCCAGGAGGGAAGAATGGTAGACTTCCCTCCTTACCGATTCCCGGGCAGAGGAGGCTCGTCAGCCGTGGTTGGTATTTCTTCTAAGAGAGGGAACTCTAAATCTCAAACCTCCGCGGCCTTGCGGGTATATCCATATGGGAAAGGCTTCGGGAGTAAACCCTGAGGACAAATCCGGAGATGGAGTCCCTAAGGCAGTTCCATGTTGTAAAGAACATAGTTCTTTCAACTCCTGCGACGGCACCGATGCCAAGTTGCATTGGCTACTGCCTTTCCCTTGGTCAACATCGGCGACGTAGAGAGGGGGAACTTGCTACTGGGCAACAGCTGGTTCTCCGCTTTCCATTGCCCAGGCTTGTGCCCTGAAGAGGTCACTTCAGCACCGCGTAAAGCGTTGACACAACACGGGAAGCAACATTTGCCGGTTATAAGTCTTAATGCTCGATTGGCGTAGAGCAAGGCGCCAGGGGCTACTTCCGACGGTGGGAGAGATCATCGTATCTCACTAGACAGCTATCGCCCGCCTAAGCTGGGCAACCCCCAATCAATAAGGTGTTGTCTCGCCACGGTTCATCTGCTCCTGAGGGTGTGTGGAGCTTAGGGGGAAAATCCTGACACATGGACCGCAATCTATACACCTAGCAGCAAGAAAAAAACAAAACAAAACCGGCCCTAAGGCTGGGAACATGGAACGTAAGAACCATGACCCCTGGCATCTCAGACGATCTAAACGAGATTGTGGATGCCCGCAAAACTGCAGTGATAAACAACGAACTACTCAGACTGGGGATAGACATTGTCGCCCTGCAAGAGACCAGACTCCAATAATCTGGAAACATCAAGGAAAGGGACTTCACTTTCTACTGGCATGGCAAGCCGTGCGGAGAGACCAGGGAGCATGGAGTTGGCTTCGCTATCAGAAACAAGCTGCTTAATTCCATCACACCACCAAGTGATGGCACTGAAAGAATACTGAAGCTCCAACTCCAGACAGAGGCAGGCCCAGCTAGTATTATAAGCGTTTACGCCCCAACACTAACTGCAGCATCATAATCTAAAGACAAGTTTTATGACGACCTTAGCAGAGAAGTCAGTGAAACACAAGAGAAACAACATCTCTTTATCCTGGGGAATTTCAATGTCAGGGTTGGCTCCGACCACAAATCTTGGCCTTTATGTCTATGGCAGTTTGGCGTTGGGAAGATCAATGACAATGGACAAAGTCTCTTGGAAATCTGCAGCCATCATAATCTGTGCGTGACCAACACCTTCTTTGGCACGAAACCTCAACACAAGGTGTAATGGAGGCACCCTAGATCAAAGAACTGGCACCAACTCGACCTGGTGCTCACAAAAGGCAGCAATCTCCGCAATGTACGTCTACTCGTAGCTATCACAGTGCCGACTGCGACACCGACCATTCACTCGTCTCCAGAAAGGTGAAGATAAAGCCCAAGGGAATCTACAGAAGCAGAACAGAAGGAAGACCGCGCATTGACACGCAGCGGCACCCAAAACAAAGAGAAGGTCAACAAATTCACCCAGGCTCTAGCGGAGACTCTGCCTGGCCCCACAAACGGAACTGCCACCGAGAGATGGAGTCATTTTCGCGACACCATCTACAATGCAGCACAATCAACATTTGGCAAGAAGCAAACTAAGTCAACCGACTGGTTTGAAGCACACTCTGAAGAGATTCTCCCTGTCCTGGAGATAAAGAGACATGCATTCTCAGTGTGTAAAACATCACCTACAGAGAAAACATTGCAGGCATTGCGAAAGGCCTGTAACAGAGTACAACATATGGCAAGAAAATGTGGGAACAGTTACTGGCTACAGATCTCTGCTTAAATTCAAACTTGTGCAGACACTGGAAATATAAGAGGAATGTACGAGGGCATCAAGCAAGCTGTCGGTGCATTAAAAAATGAGATGGCCCCTTTACGATGAACAGAGGGGGTAATCATAAAAGATCGAGCGAAACAAATGGATTGCTGGGTAGAACACTACTCAGAGCATACTCAGTGGAAAACACTGTCGGAGAAGAAGCTCTGGAAGCCATCGGTCAACAGCCCAACCATGCATGCCTTGGATAACAAAACCTTCCCTCACAGAAATCAGCGAAGCACTAGACTCTCTCAATCCGGCACGGCACCTGGAAAAGATAGTTTTTCCACCTGAAATTTAAAATGTAGCAAAGAAAAAAATCATCCCAGAACTGTATGCAATATTTCAGCTCTGCTGGAAAGAAGAATCAGTACCACAAGATATGAAAGACGCAAACATTTTTTTTGTTTTTTGCATATCCTTTACAGGACATCGCTGTCAACACAAGCATCTTTCAGCGTATGTTGATTTCTGCAAGATTACGCTCAGTCAGTTTGCCATTGCTTTCTGAGCGGCCGGCTCGCATACCTGTAAGTTACCTATGCGATTCGAACCACTGCTGATTCTCACCGTCATCAAGGTAACCACGAGAGTTATACGAGATTACGGAGAACAGTCATAACCTCTAAGCCACGAAGCCGGCCAAACATTGTTACCCTTTATAAAAACAAAGGCGACAAAAGCGACTGCAACAACTATTGCGGCATTTCCCTACTCAGCATTACAGGCAAGATTTTTGCTCAAGAAATCCTTAAAAGGTTACACATTCTTGCTGAAAGAATTTACCCCGAATCACAGTGCGGATTTAGACCCAACAGGTTCACCATCGATATGATTTTCTCACTCCGGCAGCTCCTAATGAAGTGCAGAGAACAGAGGAAGCCATTATATATTGCCTTCATCGACCTCACAAAGGCATTTAACCTCGTGAGCAGAAACGGCATTTTTAAGATCCTTGTCCACCCACCCTTCTTAGTCTCGTGAAATCATTTCACGAAAACATGCAGGGGACCATTTTACTTGACGGCTCAACATCCCAGTCATTCAGCATCAGCAAAGCAGGGCTGTGTGCTTGCTCCTACACTTTTTGGTATCTTCTTCTCCGTTCTCTTAAGGTAGGCATTTGGGACTGCCAGTGAATAAAACACAGGTGATGGAACAAGATGCTGGTGCGCCTCCGTCAATCAAAATTTCTAATTACGAATTGTAGGTCGTCCAAGAGTTTGTGTATTTGGGGTCGGCAATATCAGATAATCTTTCATTAGAGACAGAAATCGACAGACGCATTGGAATGGCAGCCACAACATTTTTCAGGCTAACTAAAAGAGTTCGGGAGAATAATAGACGAACAGAGCGTTCAAAAGTTCAAGTATATAAAGCTTGTGTTGTTAGCACACTACTCTATGGGTCTGAATCCTGGCCCCTTTGTACTCACGACGGGAAAAGGAAAGTGGAATTCCTTCCATATGAGATGTCTGAGACGTATCCTGGACATATCATGAAATACCACATAAAAAAAACAAACATTTTTTTGAAAGAGCAGATATTACCACAGTGCACTCCCTCCTCAAGCAAGACGACGCCCCCGGTGGCTGGGCCACGTATCTCGAATGGAGGATGAACGTATTCCCAAAGATCTCCTATACGGAGATCTAGACACAGGAAAGAGGTCAACCGGAAGACCCCAAATGCGATATAGGGATGTGTGTAAACAAGATGTGAAAACCCTTGGCATAGATCCACACATGTGGGAAAGAGTTGCAACAGACAGATGTTCCTGGAGAAGAGATGTACGAAACGGACTAGTGCTCTTTGAGCGCAATCTGATCAACCAACTGAGGATAGGCGGCGCAGTCTTAAAATGCAGTCACTTACTGCGGAACCTGCCTCGTCTTACACATGCGGAAACTGACAGAGATTGTCACTCTCGCATTGAACTATACAGTCACCAACGGTGCTGCCAGGTACCTCCCCAGTGGCACAACTCTATAGTCCTTCAGGACTGAAAGAGGCCTACTACTACCATGTTAGTCACGTTTAATCGTGGTCCAACTTCCCGGTAAAGGGTCGTCACCATTTAGCTGGGTTCCTGTGCCAGTGAATATCACACAAAATGCTCCTCACTGCCCAATGTGGAAAGGGGAACAGACATGAGTCTCGACAAACCAACAGCACGCACATATATACTATGCATAATGTCCTATCAGAATGCCAACACAATTGTCTGCCTCGAAAAATACAGTTCATCGTCGATGAAAGCGGCAGACACTAGAAAACCAGCAACAACACATTACTGCATAAGGCAACCCAGTTAGTTCAGCGACCGAAGGGCCGCCATTTTTCTGAACGTACAGCTCATGCTACAAACAACCGCGGACAGATATAAAAGCCCTCCAAACGAAATTTATAGCTCACAGTGTAGCTCCACGCACTCAGCTCAGTAGAAGGGCCTTTATAAGAAACAAATATTTTGCAAAGAAGAAGACAATTTTTAACAAAGTTGGTTTAGATCTTGCAGAGGCTCAACTAAAACAACTATTGAACACATTTTATCTTAGACAATTGACGCCTACAATTGATAATGATGATAACAAAGATGATGATGATGACGGCAATGATGATGATGATGATGATGATGTTGATGATGATGATGATGATGATGATGATGATGATGATGATGATGATGATGATGATGATGATGATGTTGATGATGATGATGATGATGATGATGATGATGATGATGATGATGATGATGATGATGATGATGATGATGATGATGATGATGATGATGATGATGATGATGATGATGATGATGATGACACGATATTAAAACTTTTTAACACCAAAAAGACTAACCCGATAAAAACTGCCAGAAAGAGCACGAATGTGTCGGGCGAAATGTGCAAATATCGCAGCTCTGCTGTAAACAAGCACAAAGCAACTACGTCCAAATCAGAAAACAAACATTTGCGGACGAATAAGAAAAAGAAACTATTTAACAAAAACATTGTTTAAGATCTATCACAAACTCAACTAAAGCAATTATGGAACATACTTTATCTTTGAAATTGTACCCCTACATTTCAAACACAAGAATGCATTCCACGGCAGTATACATTCGACATGAATAATCGGACACAGCTGTCCAGAGACCACTACCAGATCAGACCAATTATCGTCTTTACATCCTCGGCATGCTGCAACGGATCTCAAACTTTTTCTGTCTCTTCTAATTATGTTTCAGTATAGTATTCTCCTTTCCCTTGTTCTTTTGATACGATTTTAATACGAAATTTAAATTGACGTCTATCTTGACCGAGTTTGAGTTCTACTTTTTCCTTTAGCAACATTTTCCGCAGGATAGTACGTTTTGTATTTACCTAAACTGATTGAATTTGGCAATCTTTGTTATAGCTTTGATGTCCAGTGTTTTCTTCTTCTGCCGTTGTCCTTCTCTTCATGGTGATTACACATTAGTAATGTCCTTTTACATGGCATAGCAGTCAGTTTCGGAAGTTATTGGCTGTTTCTTACATACTAGGTAATTTTAATGATTAGAGAAATTAGGCTTTTGAGAAGGCTTTTTGACTGTCTAGTCTAATTTCTCTAATCAGTGTTCGATTTTCAATTGTTTTTGTAGGACATGGTCATTGGTTTTTATGCCTGCCCATGGCATTCTTTGCATTTTCCTCAGAAACCGTATTTCCACAGCCATCAGATGTTTTCAGCTTATCTGCTCATTGTCAACGCTTCACATCCATACAAAAGTACAGGTTCTATGTAGCACCTCAACATTCTTTTTCCGTTACAATTGACATCTTTTTATTGGTCAGTATCTTTTTCATCTTGCAAAAGGCTACCTTCGCCATGGCGATGCACCTCATCTCACATGATGTGATTCTATGGCCGTGTGTTTCTAAGAATGTCCATGTCTGCCATTGGTAACACAGAGTTGGGACGAATAAAGCGCCTATTCTTATTTTGTTTGCATGGCTGTGTATATTTGGATGTTGTAGGATATGTGTAAATTTATAGCTGATGTTTGCTTTCCATATTCTCAATTTTATGAATATGATACTCGTGTGAATAAAAGGTTTAAAGGGTATGAAGATTCGACGTCATTGCTCCCGGTTTACCCCATACAGCTCGGACTCTTTCCGGAGGGCGGTCTGTTGAAAGGCCGCACCAAGCACGAACTATGTAAAGTTAGTTGCTTATCCTTTACATGACGTCGCAGTCAACACCAGCATTCTTGGCTGTGGTGATCTCTTGGCAAGTTTACGTTCAGTAGTTTGCCGTTGCTTTCTGAACGACCGGCATCCATATCATTTCGTAAACAAACCAACGCAAGGCTGTCTTCTGCCAAATCGCCCGCAGCTGTGTTTCGAACTCGGGTATCCGGGATTGCGAACTGCTTTCGTAACCTCTTCACCACGGAACCGGGGAACTATGAAAGCGTTGTGGATTTGAATTATAACCGTTGCCCTTATTTACTTAAATTCACATCCAATTAGATAATATCTTACGATGTTGCAGGCGTGTCCAGTACTTCTTTTGTGTGAATCTGTGGCTTCTTTCAAAAATTATGTGGAGAATGAACACTTTGCCACGGGATAAAGACTCAAAGGTGGGGGAGCAGGCTCGTTTTTATGTATATGTTTTCGTGTGTATGCTTGTCGCTTCCTTGTAACAACAAGGTCGTTTAGGCAGAAGTCAATAAAACAGAAGGAATTCCAAACACTTGAAGTACGCTATTGTAACATTCCGTCTAGTGACACGCGATCTCCTGCAAGTTTATAATGCAGTGCTCCTGTTTGTGCATGGGCCACCCGCTGTACTGGTTGCATCTTATTGATGTTTTCGCACTGATGCGGAATTTGCACAAGAAAGGCCCTGATTTTGTTTGACTGTGCAACCGTCTAAACTTGATCAAAGCGCCACGGAACTCCGCCATTTTTCAACATATCAACGGACCTTGTGGTCGTCGCATCAGGATTTGGGGATGTTCAGAGGGATTACCTTGGCTTTTAGCTAGCTCTTTGACCGCTGAGATGATTTGTTTGTCAGATTTATGAAACCCTCGCGGCTTGGACAAACTCAAACAGACCTGGACGCCCCTCTAGGAGGTAACTTCAGTCGTGAAATACTTTGTTATACGCGCATCACGCGACAAGTGTTGTAAGATCGTCCCTGGCGGTTCATGGAAGTTGAAATCAGGTTATAATCAAGAGAGTCATTAGACAGTAGGCGTTATTTTATCATTTTACTGTGCACTTACCTCAGCTTGTGTTTTTCGGGAGATTTTAAGTGCTTTTATTATTAGAATCTCGCTTACATATTTTGTTCTATTTTAACGATTTAAAAAAAAAGACCTGTTTCTCACGTTTACAACCGAGATTACATTCTTTTGAGGCAAGTGCAAAAATTCAGATATCTAGGCACATGGATAACATCAGATGGAAGATGCATCGCTGAGATAAAAAACAGAATAGGACAAGCAAAAATTGCATTCTATCAAATGAAGAACGTGCTGTGCAAAACGTCACGGTCATTCAAAGTTAGAAAAAAGAGTTCTTTTATGTTACACAGAACCAGTTTTAACATACTGCTGCAAATCCTGGGCAATTAGTAAGCTTGCGGAAAAATCCATGGAAGCCATATAGATGTGATTTTATAGAAGAATTATGCAAATTAGGGGACGCAGAGGTGTTTCCAAGGCACTAGGGCTGGGTTCTATACTGGCCAAGACCTATTGACGCGTCCTCGCCGAGCGTCCTGGGCAACAGGTCTCTTCAGTTTCCTGGCTAAAGTCAGTAGGATCGTTGATTCCTCCGAAGTCGGAGAGTGTCTGCCTGCACGACGAGCAACCACCAGTCTGCACACAATAAGCCAGACATGGGACAATGGATACTCACGCAAACCGCAGGTCCTGTATGACATCACACTGATGTTGGACAACAAGGTGTCTTCATCCGACATACAGGACATCGCGCTGGAGTTCACAGCCAGCGAACGCAAGCAAGCAGGAAAATTAACTGTACAACTAAAATTAGCAATCAGGACGTTATAATGGAAGCCGAGTCGCATAGACAACTTATCACAAACTTATTAGAAAGAGGCAGTCATTGTTTTGGCCACGTTATGAGAAGACAAAAACTTTAACATGCTGTGACAACCGGAAAGATTTACGGAAACAGAAATAGAGGCAGACAGCGTGAGAAGATTCTTGACAGTCTTGTGTTATAGCACGGAAGGGAGTCAACACACGAATTGATCCATGACGTCGGAGATTGTAATTTGTGGGGAGTCATGATCGCCCGGGCTAGCCGGCAAGGCAGTGGGGTGATAATTATAATGATGATGATTATTAAACATAGACGCCATAAATAAACTATGGCACTATTTCTTGCCTGGTATATTTCGCTATCTGGGGAGTAATTTTATTTTTTTGTTCGCATATCCTTTACAGGACATCGCTGTCAACATCAACATCTTTCAGCTGATTGTTGATTTCTTGGCAAGATTGCGCTCAGTAGTTTGCCATTGCTTTCTGAGCGACCGGCTCACATACCCCATAAGTTACTAACGCGGAGAGAACCGCTACCGATTCTCACAAACGTCGTGTTACTCACAAGAGTATACGGGATTACGTAGAAAGTCGTGTAACACCCTTGACCACGGAGACCGGCGGGGTAGTAAATAACCACTTAAAATACTTGGGGGTAGGTTGGAGTTTACCATTCCATTATTTTTTTCATTATACCATTACGCCTACCTCGCTTTAATTAACTTCAGAAGAGAATTTATATGGCTAACATTAATAATCATGTTGCATGATCAGCCACAAATAGGATATTAATTTGAAGGCGATTGTTGTCCAAAATGCTTCGCTCTGTGGCAAGGGGTTACGAAATACAACTGGGCAGCTGTGGGCGATTTGGAAGCAAACCGCCTCGCGTTAGTTTCCTTACAATGGTATGAGTGCCGGTCGTTCAGAAAGCAATGGAAAACTACTGAATGTAAACTTATCAAGAAATCGCAAACAGCCAAAACACTCTATGGTTGACTACGACGTCCTGTAAAGGTTATGCAGCAAACTTAACTGTTGTCTAATATGGATAGCAGCTTGTCACATCATCATTTCATCTAGTGCATCTTGTACCTTGCGGTGTCAAGGTGAAGCCCGTTTATGGGCTTCATGTATTGAGATTTCCAAGAACTTTGCAATTCCCCCTGTCCATCGTTTACGTGGCCGGCCTCTTCTTCTGCTTCCCTCTGGTCTGTACATCATTGCTTGTTGTGGTATACTGTTAGCTGGTAATCTAGTTATATGGCTAAACAATTTACCTTTCTGCATTCTGATAAAAACTAGCTCTACCATAACTCAACTTTAGCCCTGATTTCCTGATTTTTGATTTTATCTCTTCTTGATTCGTTAAGTACTCTTCTCAGGAATCTCATTTTTGTTGTTGTAATTTTTCTTTTTTTTTTTCTTTTTCTGTTATTGTCTGGGTCGGGCATTGGTGGCATAGAGTTAGTAGGAAGATTGTGCTGTGGACTGCTTTCTTAGTATCTGTTGATACGTGTTTGTTCTTGAGTATTGATGCCATGTGTCCAACGAGTTGGTTTGCCTTACTGCATCTATTTTCGATCTCGTCTTCTGATTTGCATTTGATGCTATTACACTTCCTAAGAAATTGAAGCTCTTTACATGTTTCAGGGGGTGTTCTTTTAGATGAGCCTTTGTTGTTTTTTCTTGTTTACCATTCTTTTTCTTATTTTGTAAAAATGAGAGATTAACCTGATCTGATCGAGCAAGAAGTACACGTCGTAACCTCTGACCTAATCTTCACCCAGAATGCAGCGGGGTAGTTAACAGCCACGCCCTGCGTTATTTTTTAGGGAGAGAGGTCAAGTCTGGCGTGAGCTGAGTATCGTGACGTCATAAGTGATGGTTTCAAGTGGTGCATGAAAATATCACGTAAATATCGTTTCATAAATACTACATAATGTAACTTGTAGTCTGAAATCTAGGCACTGGAGGTAAACAAGGTAAACATTTTATTTTATGTTTAAAATACTTCGGCATCGAGATAAGTGATTGTCTTTGGTTTATTTTAATAGAGTTCTGCGTCGTTAACAAGGACTGCCTTATTAATGCGTTTTAACTGAAATATTGGTTGCTTAAAGTGTCCTGGAGAAGTAAGCAACACTGCCAAGTCAATGTTTTCACACAGTAAAGTTTACTATTTAAATTAACACGGTGTCATCATCATCCAGTGTCTTGTCGGCTGGCGTGGGCGATAATGCCTCTCCTCAAATTGCCATCTCCGACGTCATGGATAAATTAGTGTGTTGAATGACACAAAACTGTCAAGAATCTTCTCACGTTGTCTTCCTCTATCTATCTTTCCGCAAATCGTTCCGGTTGTCACAACATGTTCCAGTGTTTGTCTTCTCATAACGTGGTCTAAAACCGATGACTGTTTCTTTCTGATGTTTGTGATAAGTTGTCGTTGTGACTCAGCTTCCATTATAACGCCCAGAGAGACTGTCCAAAACACACATCGATTCTTTACAATGTTGTCACTCTCCAGCAACGTTATCGATTACTATTCATCCATCCATCCATCCATCATGTGACATGCCGGTAAGCGTGGGCGGTCATGTTCTGCCATCTCACTCGATCACCAGAGTCGTGGATCAGCTCTGTGTTCCTGTCTCGACCATGCCACCAGGCCAAGCCATCCAGGTATTTGCTTCTAGGTCTTCCCTTTGGTCTCCTCCCTTCGATCTTGTCAGTTGTCACTAAGTTCTCCAAATCATTTCTTCTCATAACATGCCCAAAAAATTTTGACTGTCTACGTCTAATGACTCTAATCAATTTACGATCTTCATTTGTTTCTTGAAGGACTTGTTCGTTGGTTTTTCTGTCTGTCCATGGTTCAGCTTGACTGCTTATTGGCCACGCTTCACATCCATACAAAAGTATAGGTTCTATGTAGCATCTCAACACTCTTTTTCTCGTTTCAATTGATATCTTTTTGTTGGTCAGTATGTTTTTCATCTTGCTAAAGGCTACCTTCGCAATGGCTATTCTTGTTCTAATCTCTTCGAGGCATCTCCCCTCAGATGTTATGACTGTGCCAAGATAACAGTATCGATTCACTCTCCAGCAACGTTATCGATTACTATTCAACCGGTGGAGAACTCCCCCCCCCGTCCCCCCCCCCCCCCCCCCTTGGAGGAGGATTTTAGGGATTCCGGGGGGGGGGGGGGGTTCGGGAATTAAGATTATTTCAAGATCGTGTTAATACAAGAACCGATTACTTGATATTGTTTTTTTCCTCCAAACTTTATTGTTCTGTACTTCTCGCTCTTCTGAAATTCGTTTTATAACGTAAGTAGATCCGCAAATCACGTTTTATATAGACGTCTAGACCTGTTCTAGTATGTCTTATTAAATTTAGTTTCCATTTATATGTATACTGTGTAGGGGCGGGGGAGGGTTATAGGGAGGAAATACGAAAGAGGGTGGGGGGGGGGGAATGACGTTCTGAACATATGGTAAAGGGGTGCATGGGCCGAAAAAGGTTGAGAACCACTGGTTTAGAGGTATATGAAGGGAAACCACTCTCCAACAAATGCTATTGTACAGTAAAGTTTACTATTTAAGTTAACAGTGTACACACATATTGATTCTTCAGTGTTCTGAAGGAGACATATTGTCCAACCAACGTTATATCAGTAACGATTACTATTAAAGTTTACGAATTGTACACATATCGATACTTTAGAGTGTTATGAAAGGAAAACATTGTCCAATAAACGTTTTAACAGTAAAGTTTACTATTTAATTTAACAATCTCTACACATGTCGATTCATTAGAGTTTTATGAAGGAGAAACAGCTTCCAGCTAATGCTACCGCTATAACACAGTAAAGTTTATCATTTAAATTAACGAATTGAACACATATACCGATTCTTTGGAGTTTTGAATGGAAAACACTGTTATCACACAGTAAAGTGTACTATTTAAGTTAACGAAATGTACACATAGTTATTCTCAAGAGTATTCAAGAATATAATCATTATTGTTTAACAAATGTTGCTTGTCCATTGTTGCCAAATGCCAGCCCCAGACTGGGTTGAAAGATGAATTATTAGGCCAAACTTTTCTATCAAATATTTATTATCAGCACAGACCTTTTATATGAATGTTTACAGAAAACCCATTGTTTAGACTGTATTATAAGAACATAAATATGCTTCTCTATTAAATGAGTCGGCATCATAAACATTAACCTTTAAATATTGTATTAGCATATATCGTTCTATGGAGTTGTGCAAGGAACTAACATTTGACGTGTATTAAACGTTTGAACATTGCGAGAATTAACGATTTTAAATCTCACAGATTCTATAGGAAATTCCACGGCTCAAACATCTGACTTTGCAATTTTTATGGAATATAGCGTTTCTATGTGCAGTGGTATAATAATAAATATTAACAAATTTTGAGAAGTCTTCTCCAAGAAGGAACTAAAACATTTGTCGTGTATTAAGTAACGAATTTAATTCCCAGACATACACATTCTATAGGAAATTCCAAGACTTAAACATCTGACGCTAAGTTTTATGGAATATTGGTTTTTCCATATCCAGTGTTAGAATATAATTATCATAGAGTTCTGTGAAGCCTTCTTCAAGTGGGAACTAAAACAGAAATGCCTATTGGCTTGTTTTCACAAATTTCGAGGTATCGACATGAGCGATCTAAGTGATGCCTTCAGGGAATTTGCTGTATGCCCTCGCTTGAGATGATGTACATACGGGACATTCACGACGGGGGTCATGGACCCCAGCCAGGAGGGCACATGGGTCATGCCCCGCATCCGGGACTGTATCAGAGGCCTCTAGAAGCGCATAGGTGTTCTCTTCCTTACGATCCGTATCCGGCAGTGAGTATTCACTTTGTATGTACTTTTTATGTTGCATGTCTGTTATGGTGTGTGTATTTGTTGTATTGTGTGATTTTGTTATGTTGTGTGTATTTATTGTGTTTTATGTATTTGTTACGTAATGTGTATTTGTTATCTTGTAAGTATTTGCTATGTTGTATATATATATATATATAATTATATATATATATATATATATATATATATATATATATATATATATATATATATATATATATATATATATATATATATTGTGTACATTTGTTACCTTGTACGTAACTGGTATGTTGTTGCGTGTATATGTCATGTAGTATAAATTTGTTATCATGTATGTATTTGTTATGTTCTGTGTATTTGTTATATTTCTTTGTATTTGTTATGTTCTGTGTATTTCCTATGTTGTGTGTATTTATTATATTGTGTGTATTTGTTATGTTGAGTGTATGTGTTATATTGTATGTATTTGTTGTTGTGTATGGGTTTGTTATATTGTATGTATTTGTTATGTTCTATGAAATTATCGTTATGTATGCGTTTGTTATGCTGCATGTATTTGTAATGCTATACGTATTTGTTATGCTTTATGTATTTGTTACTTTGTAGGAATTTGTTATATGTTGTATCCCTGGCCAAGGAGTTAACGACGTTGTTCGTAACCCCGTAAATTCAAGTGGGGAAAACAGCTGCGCGAGATTCGGCTGCAGATCGCGCAGCGCTGGTAACTTATATTAGTTGATTCGCCATCGGAGGACGTAACATCACTAATATTTGATATGCAGATGATACATTATTGATTAAAGAAAACTAACAGGATCTGCAAAATTTAGTAGCTGCGGTTATTGTACGCAGTGAATAACTATGGTTAGAATTAATTTGTCAAAAAGCATAGCTTATGTTCGTCTACAAGAAGAAAGAAAGACAACAGTGTAATATCCAAGTAAACGGGAATATTCTTAAACTAACCAATCAGTATAATTATCTCAAAATAGTCATAACATCTGGTAGCAGGTGCATTGTAGAGATTAGAACAAGAATAGGTTTGATGGAAATTGCAAAGAGTACCATGCACGTAGTGACAAAATAAGAGCCCCAGAAGAAGCAAACGAAAACAGTAAACTAAGTCTAGAAATTCGGCGTAGATAGTCACGATGTTGGGGCATATTATGAGGAGAAATAAATTGCAAAACTAAGTGACAGCTGGCAAAATCCACTGGAAAAGAGCTAGAGGAGAGAGAGAGAGAGAGAGAGAGAGAGAGAGAGAGAGAGAGAGAGAGAGAGAGAGAGAGAGAGAGAGAGAGAGAGAGAGAGAGATTAATTGGCCACATAACAAAATCGGGACAAGAATATGGACCCGACCAATGATTCTAGTGATCGTGGGAGATGGCAAACCATTACCGCCCACGCTTATCGACATGGCAAATAATGATGATAATACAGCAGTATTTATTTGATAATGGCATGTATAATAAAATAGCATTTTATCAAGAAAAATCAAGAGGATGATGGTGATGGCAATAATAATAATACAAGCTAGAACAGTTCCGTGGCGATGAGGTTAAGGATGCAGTTCGTAATCACGCATGCCCGACTTCGAATCAAAGCTGTGGGTGATTTGGCAGCAGACCGCCTTATGCTGGTATTTTTATGAAATGATGTGGTTTTCGGTCGTTCAGAAAGCAATGGCAAACTACAGAACGTAAACTTGCCCATGAATCACAAAAAAACAAAAAATGTTGGGTTTGACTTCTACGTCCTGTAAAGGATATGCAACAACTTATTTATTTTTTAAAAACTAGAACGGCATGATTATCATAACGGTGCTGTTCTTCATTATGATTATATAATTACAACAATTATTGTTATAATACATTTAAGAATAATAATAATGATGGTGGTGGTGGGGACACGCGGAGGTGTAGTGGCTAGACGCTCGCCTGCAGGTCCGATAGCCATGAGTTCGACTCTCATTGGGCCGCATTCAGATTTATACACTGATCTGTGCTCCCAGGTCGGCCCATTATAACACTGCTAACAGAGAATGTTAGTTAGTTAGTCTTTCTCCTCCGAAGTCGGAGAGTGTCTGCCTGTACGGCGAGGAACCACCAGTCTGCACACCAATAAGCCAGACATGGGACAACGGATACTCACACAAACCTCAGCTCCTGTATGACATCACACTGATGTTGGACAACAGGATGCCTTCATCCGACATACAGGACTTAGCGTTGGAGGTCAAGCCAACGAACACAAGCAAGCAGGCAAGCAGTTAGTCTTTCCTCTTGAGCCTAAGTCGGCGCATAGGGCAGAAGTCATGGCTCTCCATGTCCGACGGTTCGCTGCTACCTGTTGTAGATATCCTTGGAGTTTAACAAGTTCGAGCGAAGCGTCTAACATTTAGAGCCAGACAACTGATTCTGAAACAACGGGAAGTTTTATGATGACGGATTGTCAAGCCGTCGATCAACCGTCTTAAGCCAAGCAAGAAGAAAACACGTCCCGCCATCTTGGCCCAAGCCGCTGTGATTTTGAATACCAGAAAGGGTGTAACAGACAAGAAAATCGTCTTCATTGCACCGGGTATTATCCCATATGGCTCGGTCTCTTTCCGCAAGGGCGGCCTGCTAAGTGCGTCGCACAAAGCACGAACTCCAGGGATCCAGCGACGACCCCCTGGAGTCTCCGAGAAAATTGCAGTCGTGAACCGAACGACATAGCATGTAATTTAATTTGCAACGTTCGGGGCTCAAAAGGCAGATGGCCTAACCACTTTTCCACGATGGCTACCAGACCATATTGAACCACCGAGCGCTGATTGGACTATAAAAACATGGTACACAATCAAATGAACAAGTATTATTATGTAAATTTCCGCTCACTGAGCACTGAAATTGCGGAAGATATAACGAAACAAAACAAATAACAAGTTGCCCGTTATGATGGTGGTATATCGTCCTTCTGTACAAATGGGAGGTCACATTTGGCGATATATTATTCTTCAGCACTTAATCAGTTAAGGCGTGTTAAAGGATCCCACGGGAGTCTCCGTGGCGAAGTGGTCATGCCGTCAGCCTCACGCTCCGAAATTTGTGGGTTCGATTCAGGGCTACGCTTTTCGGTGTACGAGTGCATTTTTCTCGGAGACTGCTGGGGGTCGTCGCTAGAGCTACGGAGATTGTGCTTTGTGAGACACTTTTGGTAGGCCGCCCTGCGGAAAGAGACCGAACTATATGGGATAAAATCCGGTGCAATTAAGTCGATCCTCTTGACTTTTAAGACTGTTTGTTTTAAAGGATCCTTTATTAATTTTATTTATTAATAATTCCAACACTTGTGCTATTGCTGCTGACACTTTCATATTCGCTGTTGTTAAGTTGTAATGTGTCTTGCTATTTCTCTTGTTGTTATTGTTTATGGTGATTGTGGTTTATTGTTGATGATAACGATAATAATGAAGAATATTAATAAAAATAAAAATAATGATAATTTGATTAAAGGCGAGTACCAATAATGCAACAAATCATCGAACTTTCCTTGCTACAAACAAAACAACGCTACCATTTTTTTTCTTACCGTAAACTATCTATTTTCCGCCGTGTTGTAAAATGTCAAAAACGACGGGTTATTTTAAGATACACTTTCTCAAGTGAACTTCCATTTCCCCAGCCTCCAGAGGTATTAAGCAGGTACAAGTAAATTAGGTCGGCCCTGGAATCCAACCGATCTCTTAATCAATTTCACCTCTTCCAGGTTTCATCTGCGCACTTTGATTACCTTTTCCTAATTTTCTTATTTCTTATTTGTAGACTTTATAGCAGCATGCGAATGTTTCTTTTTACTTTCTCCCAACTCCATCGTTCTAATGATGGAGACTGGTCAGCAGAACAGAGTTATCGGAGCTCATAAGAGGGGAAAAGAATGTTAGTTAGTTAGGTAGTCGACAGATCATTCTCATTGCTCATCGAGCCATTCAGTCCATAAGTGCTCGAATTCTCTCCTCAGTAAATCCCGCAGCGTGTAGCGGCTAAC
>JACEFZ010016905.1:0-2500 GCA_014155875.1 Cepaea nemoralis | reverse complement strand
GGTAAGTACGCTTACCTGCCTTCCTGATGGTCCTAGTTTCGAATTCATATCGAGACGGGTTTTAAAAAATAACAAGGGCTCCAGTCTAGACCAACTTAAACTAGGTACCAGGGAATGTCTTAAGAAGTAAAGTCGGCATTTTTTATATTGACCATTGTCAAGGTCTCACATCCGAGGTTGCGACGCGTTGTCTGTACCAACGCCCAGACACCATAACAACACGCAACCTGACTAATGTAAACACGGCAGAGAGAACGCGGGCGTCGTTACCGACGCCCGGATAGGTAGCCACGCACAGCAATTGAGTTCACCCCGTGAACCGTGCAGGGGACACCAGCTGAACGTGTGCGTGTAAGCGTGTAAGACGCCAGAAACTGGCAGACGGGCTTAGATCGTTGAACGGACAGGTCGCAAGGGAATGCGAGTTTGAGTTTGAAATCTGCCTTGAGAGCTAGCCTGTATGACAGTGGAGACTGGGTCGAACGCTTGTATATTTCTAACTGTAAGTGAGATGTTTTATTGCTTGCATGTATTATTATGTATTATAGTGATCTTGTTCATGTTGAAATGATTGCTATAGATTGTCAGTTGCGCGATGTTTGTGCGATAATGATGCAGCGCGTCAATAAAGCGTGTGAATAATACTTTTGGATATTCACTTCGTGTGATTTGATAGTTTGATATTACTTCACACTTGCCAGAAAACGAGCTACTTGTCTTGTGTTATGCAAGAATCTGACACCATATCACCCCGTGAGTGTCGGTGGCCTATAACAATATGGGGCCAGCACCATATACCTGAGAGCCTCTAGGGTATCCTTTAATTGTGTTGTTAACTGTTTGTCAAGTAACATTTCCACAATAATTGTACTGCGCTATGTAAGCATTATTTTCAGTTTGTTTATTAGAATGTAAAATACGTAGAGACAGTCAGGGAGAAGAAGCAAGAAATTACAAGCGTAAACATAAAACAGGATAAGCATAAATGACAAGAAGATATGTAGGTAATTAAACACGCCGAGATGCAGTTAGTGAGAATGCACTGCCATCTCATGAGGATGAGAATTAAACACGCCGAGATGCAGTTAGTGAGGATCTACTCCCATGGAGCTAAAATTGTGCAAGCTCGTTCGTCATTAGACGAAAGAAAAGCGTGTTCCAAAGCAGGGGCCTCCCGTGAGTGTGATGCTCTAGTCTCATCACAATGTGTAGGCTTGGATGCAATGGAGGGATAGGTGGCCAGTTTTCCCCTCATTTAGCGGACGACGAACGCCGGCATCGAACGCGGTCCGACCGCGCATATGTTATTAGTGTCATTCGACATGGTGAATCAGTATGTTTCGCAACTGCGGAACCCTATCATGAACAAACTACCTCAGTATTCAAGATACCAGATACGAGGAAGAGAAATGGCACGATATAAAATTAAAACTAGAACTAAATCCAACAGACACCCGATGTGCAAGCAGGGTAGGGAAAAAGTCACCATTACGAAGGCCGTCAAGAAGGGGAGAGAACCTACATAATAGCTGTACCAAAGCCCCACCAAAATGAGAAGCCACAAATGAAGCGACCACTGGGAAAGGTGACGAAAACCCGCTACAAACAAGGTTTAATACTACCCAAAAACAGAGTAAGGAGAAAGACACTATAATGGGAATAAAACCGACAGGCGGCAGATGATCAGATGGGTGATCAGACACGCCCTAGTGAAGCTGACAGACGATCAGATAATGACGCAGCTGCAGTAGGAAAATCTCCACATTCGATTCACAAAGGATTCTTCTTGGACACCCTCTTCTGACTGGTTCCTCAACTCCAGCAGAGGACTTGGGAAATAGAACTGCGGTTTCTTTTTCTGCCAGAACAACCTTCTTGTGGCCTGGGCTGCTCATGTATGGATTGATGCGTCCATGAGCTCCGTGTGTCTTCCTGCGTATTTTTATGGGCAGTAATGCAGTATTCAACTGAATGTGTTCAAACACAATGTGCTCAATTGACAGACCCTTACATTCAGCATTGCTTTCAATAACTGAAGCAGAAACTCAGCACTCTTCTTGGGCCATCGTCCTGGATTACCTTCCATTATTTAGCTTGTGCACATCGTCTAACCGCTAACCCCACCACTGAATTATCGGAATGGTACACACTCTTTCCTTGCAACTAACATGAAAATATATAGAAATCATAAAGCATGAATATCTAACACAACGAAATATGGTAACAAGAAATGGCGAAAAACGAGTACGCGACTTCTGCGTATTGTAATAATGCGCAGTAGTATCATAGTCTTAATTTGATGAAGGTTATTTAGCCTTGTTTAGGGCACAAACTAGCCTGGAACCTGTATCGCCTGAATCGTTTCTCTAGCTAAAGCCTTGCCGCATCAGGCCCACAAAGCAGATACAATCGGTATATTTATACCAGGTGATCTAGGTTATCTCCCTCATTCGCATGAAGTTGCTACCCAGTAATCTCCCTGTATGCCCCCCCTTTCCCC
>JACEFZ010016904.1:0-57001 GCA_014155875.1 Cepaea nemoralis | reverse complement strand
GTTGGTAATGGTTACATCCGGGACACGTGGGGGATTTATATCCGGTCACATGCATAAGGATACATCCAGGACACGTGGTATTCAATGGTTACATTTGGTCAAAGATGGCGGTGCATCCAGTAACACTGTAATGTTACAACCAGAACAATTGGTTGAGAGGGATACTACAGAAAAGGTATTGTCTGTCGGTGGTCGAACCAGTGGACCTTACTCGTGACGACCACTATGTATGTAAAGTTAGTGATTCCATTACCTCGTCAACAGAACAGCAAAACTCTAAAATGGTCTCCCTTCTCTCGCTCTTTTCGATATCCGTTAGGGTGGTCCACCGCGTAACACCAGAGGAGATAAGGCATGAATAATCACAAGGCAGTTTCCAGTGTAGTATACACAGCTATAACCAGTTCATCACATTGTCCGACTAAGCCTTTCTCATAGTCATAAAGGAGAATTGTGAGTGCCTACGCCAAGCTTGGGGAAGATGTATCTGTATGTAACAGCTAGTACTAACTTTGTAACAGCTAGTACTAACCGACAACTAATGTACAACTATGACCAGTTCATCACATTGTCCAACTAAGCCTTTCTCATAGTCATAAAGAGAACTGTGAGCGCCTACGCCAGGCTGGGGAGAAGATGTGTCTGTACATGACAGCTAGCGATTCATAAACACACGAGTATTCAACGCAATTTATCAACTTATATTATTACACACAAACACAACAAGATGTCCCGGCTCGAGAGTGGGTATCTCATGTAACTTGACATGTTACGAAATGTCCTGACCAGTAAAGTAATCGTATCTCAGGTCAGGCATTTTACACGTTCTATATCTAGCTATGTGTCAATATGGGTCTTTACCCCCTTCCCCAGAAACACAGTTCCAATGCCAATTTATGTTTTTCAACTTGTCTGGTCATTGTTCTACGTTTAATACCCAGACAAAAGTACAGGTTCTATGTATCACTTCAACAGTCGAATACCTAATTATATTAGACAAATTATTAAAAATTGTGGTCAAGTACAGAAATATCTCGACCAAACTTATAAAATGTAGGAAAATGTGTTAACCAAATGGGTAAAACATATTGGCAAAGTAAAGAAACATCTCGACGAAACTTATACAATGTAGGAAAAATTTGTTGGTCAAATTTGAAAAAAATATTGGCCAAGTACGGAATCCAAGCTTATGAAAAGTAGGAAACTTAGTGGCCCAAATGTGGAAAAAAAATATTGGGCAAGTAAAGAATTATCTAGTCCAAATTTAAAAAGTGGGAACATTTGTTAGCCAAATGTGAAAAATATCTGTCAAATTTATAAATATCTCGGTCAAACCTATAAAGAGTAGGAAAATGTGTTAGCCAAATGGGAAACATATTGACCAAGTAAAATAATATTGCGTCCAAACTTATGAAAGGTAGGAACATTTGTTAACCAAACGGGAAATATTATTGGTCAATTAAAGAAGTATCGCGTCTAAACTTATAAAAAGTAGAAATATCTGTTAGCTAAATATAAAAAAATATTAGCCATGAACAAAGAAATATCTCGTACAAAATTATAAAGACTTAGGTTAATGTGTTAACCGAATTGGAAAATATTGGCCAAGTAAAGAAACATCCCGTCCAAATTTATAAAAAGTAGGAGAGTTTTTATTAGCCAATTTGAAAGATATCAGTCAAGTACAGAAACATCTCGTCCAGACTTATAAAAAGTAGGGCAATGTGTTGGCCTAATGTGAAAAATATCGGTCAAACTAATAAATAGCTCATACAAACTTATTAAAGCTAGGAAATGTTTTAGCCAAATGTGAAAAATATTGACCAAGTATAGAAATACCTCGTCCAAACTTATAAAAAGTAGTAAATTGTGTTAACCAAATGTGAAAAAATATTGGCCCCCCCCCCCCCCCCCCCCCCCCCCCCCCCCCCCCCAAAAAAAAAAAAAACACATTTTAACCGAACTTATAAATATCTCGTCCAAACTTATGAAAAGTAGGAAAAACGTTAACCGAACGGGGGGAAAAATATTGACCAAGTAATGAAATATCTCGGCACAACTTATAAAAAGTTGGAAATTGTGTTAGCTAAATTGGAAAAATATTGGCCAAGTAAAGAAATATCGCGTCCAAACTTATGAAAAGTGGAAACATTCGTTAGCAAAATGGGATAAATATCCACCAAGTAGGAAATAATGTTAGCCTAATGGGAAAAAAATCGGCCAAATTTATAAAAGTTAGGGAAATGTGTTAGCCAAATGAAAAAATATATTGGCCAAGTAAAACATTATCGCGTCCAAACATATGGAAGGTAAGAAAATTTGTTAGCCAAATGTGCAAAGTATTTACCAAGTAAAGAAATATTTTGGTCAAACTTATAAAAAGTAGGCAAATGTGTTAACAAAATGGGAAAAATATTCACTTTGTAAAGAAATACCACGATCAAACTTATAAAATGTAGGAAACTTTGTTAACCACACGTGGAAAATATTATTGAAGTAGAAAAATATTTCAACCAAACTTATAAATATCTCATCCTATCTGATAAAAAGCAGGAACATTTGTTAAACACATGGGGAAAATATTGGCCAAGTAAAAACATATTTCAACCAAACTTATAAATATCTCGTCCACACTTATAAAATGTAAGAAAATATACTAACCAAAGTAATAAAAATGTTGGCCGAATTAAGAAATATTTCATCCAAATTTATAAAAAGTATATGTTGGCCAAACTAAGAAATAGGTATTGAAAAGTAAGGAATAGGTCGTCCAAAATACGAAAAATAGATTTACCCAAATTAGGAAAGATGTAGCTTATATAGTAATGTCAAGATTGTCTTGAACTTTTATCTGAAAAGGCATTACACACTACATAATCATCGGCGTCAGCACTTCCCCCTTTACATTACCGAAAGTTTCAACTTAACATTCACAATTATCTGCTAAAGAAACACTTATACTGACTAATCACTCATCTCTCCACACTCTTGGTTTTTCTTTCACCACAAAATGGCTCTGTCTTTCATAGATAGCTTCACAACTTTTGCATTTCACAGTATCAAGAACTCCAAACTTTTGTTGTACATGAGCTCCGATGAAACAGACGTATCAACATTGATAACAATGCAGTCTGTGGCTCCATCTGGGATAGTTTTGATATCACCTGAGTATTCGTCAGCAAGGGGCAATTTCTCATGGCTAACATCTTCAACTTTTCATACCACAGTGTCTGCTACACTAACCTTCCTTTGTTCCATCACTCAATATTAAACGGGTATTCTCGAAGTCTAGCTAAAATAACATTTCTTACCTTATCTACCTCTTTCTCACTTTGTCACTTCACATCCGCAATAGCGTCAAGTCTCCAACCAACCAAGCAACAGTGTATGTTATGAAGTCGGCCTTTTAACACCTCATCTGCCTTATTGACCCCATGAATACTACCTACCACATCTTCTAACCGACTGTCAACGTTTCATACCACTTACCACTAACATTCTCTTTGATTAAAACATAATCGGTTTTCTGCTGAATGGGCAAATTTTCCAACCTACTGGAGATAATAGCCTGTCCCCTATGTAAACAAAAGCTGTATGTTAGAAAATTAAAAGCATATTATGCAATAAGTCACTATCGTTGAATGGAAAAAAAAATGTTAACAATAAAATGTCACAAAGAAATAAAAATTACATTTTTCTTTATTGCTTTAAATTTGAATTTTCATGTACAAATTTAATTTGAAACAAAATGTTTTATGCCAAGTTGTGAAAGCAGTCATATTACTGCACAAATATCTTCCCTCTGAGTTCTAGATAAATTTGACCTTTGAACGTCTTCTGTGTCACGCTACCAACCCATCTAACATTTTATCCTTCTGTCAGTCTTCGTGTATAATATTCCCAGCAATAAGGGTTAAACTCGAAAATATCATGACAGCAGAAACAGGGCAAACATAGACAAAGGTTACGTACAGAGACAACACCAAACTGCCTGCCGCTTTGTTTCGAACATGGTGTGCAGGACTGGGAATTCCGTTCGTAACCAATTAACCACAGCAGCAGAAGATGAAGACTTAATAACTACACGTAAGCAGGTTGATAGTGCAATCAGCACACGTTGTGCAAAGATAAATCAGGTGTTGGGACAATTAGTGCCAAGTCTGTCGCATAGACAGATACATATAAGTACTAAAGTAAATCACATAAGAATTACTTTGTGTCCGACATTATGCTACCAATGTCAAACACGAACGTTTACCGCAACTAATAGTGCTAATAATAACATCAAAGAGAGAGAGAGAGAGAGAGAGAGAGAGAGAGAGAGAGAGAGAAAGAGAGAGAGAGAGAGAGAGAGAGAGAGAGAGAGAGAGAGAGAGAGAGAGAGAGAGAGAGAGAGACGCCCTAGAAGAGTTGTGGAGGTAACTGTGAGGGATAGTATAAGGAACGAGGAAATTAGAAATTGACTTGGTGTGAAACCAGTCATGCAATAAATGAAAGAACAATAGATTAAATGGTGTGGCCATCTTCTAAGCATACCCTGGTATCATATGCCACAAACTGAGGAGTATGTCACTTAGTCCATTACCCCATATGGAAAACAATAACTATCAAACTGTCACTGTCATTTACTGCCAATATAGTTTATTGCGGTGTATAGCGGGGGGCTCTTGAAGCCTGAGGAATTAAGGCCGCCTGGCTAGTGTTGTCGCCGCGAACTGTGCAGGTTAGGAATTTCTTTTTGCCCCTGACAGAAAAAAAAACCAATAACCTTCGGATTAATAGGCCTGTGAGGGTAAAACCACTTGCAGCTGCTTTGATGGCTGTCTAGACACATGACTATCATTCTGAGCCTGTAATGGACAATACTATAACTTCTCCTTGAGGTTGAGAGGGGTAGGGGTTATGGCGAAATCGAAATGAAGAAGAAGAAGAAGAAGAAGAAGAAGAAGAAGAAGAAGAAGAAGAAGAAGAAGAAGAAGAAGAAGAAGAAGAAGAAGAAGAAGAAGAAGAAGAAGAAGAAGAAGAAGAAGAAAGAAGAAGAAGAAGAAGAAGAAGAAGAAGAAGAAGAAGAAGAAGAAGAAGAAGAAGAAGAAGAAGAAGAGCAACAACAACACGGCCCTAGGTGTGACTATGTCATTTGTTTCCCTTATTCAAACATGTTTTGAAACGCTAAACAAAACACCCAAACAGCACAATGGGCTATATAAAGCTTATGTCACAGACGAAAGCAGACACAAGTTAAACTCGAATTTCTTGACGTGCCATCAGCGATACGATTTGCTATAATTAAAGAATGAAACCCCTAGCAAACATTTTGTTTGTTGCGGTGATTATTTTAGGTAAATTAACTTTGTCTATACTATTCTTTTTCTGTTGTTGATTGAATCTGTTATTACTACTAGTATTATTACCCTGACATATTACCATAAATTTGACTGCTTACCAAATATGCAAGCATTAAATGCTTATGACGTTACTAGGCCACTCATCATCATCATCATCATCATCATCATCATCATCATCAGCCGCAGCATCTTTCACGTTTGCCGTCAAGCGTCGTGGGGAGGAATAGTTGACGTTCCATCGCGCGATGGGTGGCATTGGAGAGTGTCATTCCATGTGATTATACAATATCTTTGATGTCGTCAATCAATTTTCTTCTAAAGCGTCCTCTTGTTCTCGTAACAGACCTTCTTTGATGTTGCACAACTGTTGACAGTTGATAGTGTTGCATTTTAGTGAGATTGCCGAACCATTTGATCTGCTGCCTTGTAATGAACGTAGGCCATGGTGTTTTGATCCCACTGTCTATAATCACTCATCGACACCATATGTATCATAATGTAGCAGGACCTTTGCAGAACCTCGCAGAAAATCGATGCCACGAAAAGATTCTCGTGACTTTGTCAGTTCCCCTGTCTCGTTGGCTTTCATGCAAAAGGTGTCTTCAGTATCCTCTGCCAAACTCCGTGCTGGTTGCGCCTGGAACTTTTACCAGTAATCATTCATTCCATCACTGTTCTTTTCATTCATTGTAGCGTTTAGTGTGGCTAAAGTATTTCAGACTCCGAGATATTATGCTTTTTATTATGCATATTTCTTCGATGTTCAGATCTTGTAGAATGTCAGTATGTTTCTTCGTTGTGATCAAGGGATTCTAGGAAATTTTACGTAATCTTTTAGTTCAAAAGCGTAGGTTTTCTTCTTAAGTGATTATACCATAGTGCAAGGTTCGTCTCTTCTTGTTCTTGGTCAACGGGATCCTAAGGATTTGAATATAACATTTTAGTTCAAAAGCACCAATTTACTTCTGTAGTGATTATGACATGGTTCACGACTCACATTCGCACGTTACAGCACGAGAGGCGCATTTTCTCAAACATGTTACTTTAATAATGGTTTCAAGGTTTAAAAACGTAAGATCGACTTCATTGCACGTCGTTTAACCCATATGGCTCATTTTTTCTTTGACAGGGCGGCACTCTGAAATTATCATACAAAGCATGAGCTACGTGACTCCAGCGACGACCCCTAGGAATCTTCGAGAAAATTGCACGCGTGAACAGAATTAAGTAGTTCGAAATTGAACCCATAACCATCGGAGCGCGAGGCAGGTGGCTCAACTACTTCGTCACGGAGGCCCCTGTGTTACTGTATTATGTTTAATGGTATTGTGCCGTTTTCTCTGTAAACTGTTTAACCTGCGCCTTGCTATCTCAAATATTGAAGGAGGTTGGCTATTAAAGACAATAAAACAAATAAAATTGAAATATTTTGGTCATTTGAAACGTCACAAAAGTTTGGAGAGAACAATAATGGAGGGGTATGCCTGGGAAGAGAGGAAGTAGAAGGCCAATGAGAAGATGGGTGCAGGATGTGGTGGATGATCTCCAGATGGGTGTATCGGACACGGGATATCTTACATATAATCCAGAGGTTTTCCGGAAGGTTGTTGTGGGCGCGAGGTTCTGCAAAGGACATGCTACTGAATGAAATGAATTGCTATCTCACGTATCCGTCTGACTATTTTAGAACGGTCCCTACTGTTATGGGTTATGAAACCCAGATATTTAAAGTTTGTGACTTTTTCAGTTTCTTAATTGTTGATTGTGATTTAGTTGACATGTGGTTTAGTCTGTGGATATTATTTTTATAAGTTCAGAAAAAAGTAATTTGATTCTCACCGTGTTTTTTGACAGAAAACATTAACTCTTCTAATCAATAACCTAGCACAATTTGAAAGAATGACCGTGTCATCTGCATATTTTATTTCTGAAATTGGATTTCTACCAATTATAAATGCATCAAAGGTGTCACTTGTCTATTCATTGTTGAGGTTACTTATTTCATTTTTTTTTTTTTTTGCATATAATTTGAACATGTGTAGGTGGATAATTCAGTCTTGTCTTACTCCCTTTTGCGCCTTAAATCATTGTGTTTTTCACTGCATACTCTAACAGCTGCATGTTGTTCTTGATATAATTATTTAATTAAGATGAGCAAATATTATTGGAATTTCCATATCTTTCATAAAGTTCCACAGTTTCTGATGCTGAACATTGTTGAAGACCTTTCTATAGTTCGCGAAACAAGTGTGAAGATTTACATTATGCTCTCTGTATTTTTGTAAAATGCTTTCCATGAAGATATGGTCTTGGTTAATCTGCCCTGTCTGAAACCTGCCTGTACTTTCTCTAATTCATATTCTAGCCTGCTATCAATCCTCATTATAATTAGCGAGAAAGTGTTGCTAGCCAGACATATTTGTGTGACTCTGAGATAGTTGGTCCACAGTTCTACATTTCTCCTCTTTGGGTGAGTCATGTAACTTGTTCTCTTCAATGCTAGCCTCTCCTCCTGTACTAATGGCACCTTGCCGTCTTGACTGTTGGTAGTTTCTTACATTGTGCTACAAAAAGGCACAATAAATACAACAAGACATGGATGGAGTTATACCTCTCCGTAGCACAATGCCTGGGCTGAATTGTAAAGACTGTATGTTGCGCACGCAATATGATTCCTCTCTCGGTCTGCCTAGTTTACTCCAGAGGAAAGGTAACACCAATACGTCTGGAACAAGAAGCTTTCGGATCAGCAAAGCAATCTTTTAACTGTCACCCTGTCGGAGCTTCCATCCTAGACCAGCTGCCAAACAAGGCTTAGGGCCAGGTCTGCCTTGCCATGCCATTTAGTCTTATGTTATATTTTCTCGCTTCAGGATAAGGCTTGTACCCTCCAAATTGCGCCTCTCCATCAAAAGCCGTTGGCAAAATGTGGAGTGTCGTGTTTGTTGAGCGCCGTAACAGAAAGCAGGCAGTACAGTCTTCGGTCATAGGGTAGCTCAGTCATATCTGACTAAGACCTGACACTAGGCTTGCCCAGATTAGCTCTGCTTGTAAGCTGTCAAGGTGATTCCCCGATCAATTGGTTGTACTTCCTCTAATGAAGGTTATAATGGAAACATTAGACAACTAAAAAGAGAAACATATATAAGCACACCGGTTATGGACTTGTCAACATAATGACCTATATCGTTGTGTAGAAAGTACACTGGTGACTTTGACAATATATCAGATAGTAAAGTTAAGTTAAGCTATAGGAAACAATTTTCTTGACTTTAGGCGTCATTATTAAGAGATACTACCCACGTATTTCAAAACAAATTGAAGCACAATCGGTGATCTAGCCAATATAACGTCGATCGCTTTTTTTCCGGCAATTTTCTAGTACCAATGTTCCGGGTCTAGGACCTTTCTGTGCAAAGAGACCGAGCCATATGGCATGAAACCTGGTGCAATGTAGCCGATCCCCTTTCCTCTTTACACCATTTTAAATCTTTATCGACCCACTCCAACCATTGGCCAGAAGGATGCAACGATGTACAATCAGAATAAATAATTCTCTATAACTATTAGTTGAAGTTGCGAGTCATAAAAACATAAACCAGAAACTGATGCATGAAACTGTTGTGATCACTTCAAAGAGCAGGTCACATGATAATTTACTTAATGAAAATGAGACAAACGGATATGTGTATTGCTGGAGGAGGCAAGCAAACATTGGAACATGTCCGCCACGATGGCGACGGATATAATGGCTAAATGATCTTCAACGACTCAACTGAATGGGAATTGTAGATATTGGTACAGAGGGAATGGTTAATCGGACTGCAAGCTTCACAGACTCTGTCTCATCATCATCATCAAGTGCCCTGCCAGCTGGCGTAGACGTTCATGGCTCTCCACAGATCTCCGTCTAAGGTGTTCTGGATCAACTCTGCTAATGATATTCCTCCATGTCACCGTCTCAATCCATCCATCATCATTTCTCTAGACCCTGTCTATGCGGTTGTTTAGATACCGAAATAAAAAACAATGAATACTTTTATTTCTTTGAAGATGTCACCATTTTCCCATGTCTACATTCCACCAACATATTTCATTTTATTATTCCACCAACGTGTTATATTGCATAATTCCACCAACATATTACATTTTATAATTCCATCAACGTGTTACATTTTATAATTCCACCAACGTGTTACATTTTATAATTCACCAAAGTGTTATATTTTATAATTGCATCAACGTGTTATATTTTATAATTCCACCAACGTGTTATATTTTATAATTGCATCTACGTGTTATATTTTAAAATTCCAACAAGGTGTTATATTTTATAATTCCATCAACGTGTTATATGTTATAATTCCATCAACGTGTTATGTTTTATAATTCCATCAACGTGTTATATTTTATAATTCCATCAAAGTGTTATATTTTATAATTCCATTAACGTGTTATATTTTATAATTCCATCAACGTGTTATATTTTATAATTCCATCAAAGCGTTATGTTTTATAATTCCATCAACTCGTTATATTTTATAATTCCATTAACGTGTTATATTTTAGGTGTGAACTCTAGATGTCCCCCATACTGGACGTTCTTCCAAGGAGACTGCTATCGTTACGGAGAGACACCCGTTTCCTGGTCAGAGGCACAGGTATTGTCAGTTATATAGCCCCTTGTGTAGGGTCAGCATGAAAGAATGGATAAGAGCGATTGTTTTTAAACATCCGGTGTGCTGCAGCCGAGATAGCGGGTTCAATCCCATCACCGGTCAGTTGGACTAAAATGTTTCCTTTTCGTCATTGACTTTGGGACGTAACGTACAAGTACCTCTGAAGTCGGAGTGTGCTAGCTTGACAGCGAGGGATACTGGTGACAGGGAAAGCTTACACAAAAACAGACATCAGTCCAATGCGCGTGTATGGACTAAGCTTGAGTTCAAAGCGAGTGAATGTAAACTATAAAACAATACCCCCATGTCTCATATTGCTAAACATTTGATGCAGAAGCGTCGAGCATGTGAAGAACAGAGGGAGATGTTTTGAACTACACCCGCTCCATTTAAGGACAAACTGAAAGTTATCTACAAGCTTAAGCTGACTGCGGGTTTCTTTGCATCCAGTCATATTGAAGTCTGAACGGGGAAAAGAAGAATAAGATGTTGTGACCAAACCAAGATAACCGCTTTTTACAAAAAATGAATTTCAATAGTTTTTCTAGTTTCTCCAATGTCTTTAAGAATTTTCTCATTTGATTGCAGAAAATGAGCAGGATCTGCAACATGTAGTAGATGCGGTTGTTGCACACCGTGAACAACAAGGGTTAGAATTAAATTGTAAAAAGACACAGATTATGGTCGTCACTAGGAAAAAGGAAATACCACAATGTAATATACAAGTAAATGAGCATATTCTTCAACAAGTGAATCGGTATTATTATCTCGGGACAGTCATAACATCTGATAGGAGATGCCTTGAAGAGATTAGAACAAGAATTGCCATGGCAAAGGCAGCCATTGCAAGATAAAATACATACTGACCAATAAAAAGATGTCATTTGCAACGAGAAAAAGAGTGTTGAAGTGCTACATATAAGCTATGCATTTGTATGGATCTGAGGCGTTAACAATGAGCAGACAAGCTGGAAAACATATGATGGCTGTGGAAATGCAATGAATATCATGGACAGACAGGAAAAAAACAATGACCAACCGTAAACTGATTAGAGAAATTAGACGTAGGCAGTCAACATTTTTTGGACACAAATTGGTGAAACTTGGTGACAGCTGGCAAGTTTGAAGGGGAAAGCATAAGGGTATGGCAGAGAAGTAAATACATGGATGGCTTGTCCACGTGGTATGTTTGAACACACATAGCTGATCCATGACTCCGGTGATAGTGTGAGACGGCGAAACATGACCGCCCACGCTTATCGGCATGGCACACAATGATTATGAAGAACAACGAAGATTAAGATGTTATAACCAAACCTAGATAACCTCTTCTTATTATGTTAAATAGTTGTTCTAGTTTCTCTAATGCCTTTACTAATTTTTTTTTTTTTTTTCATTTGATCAGTCTGTCCGGTGACAACATCGCATCACAAATGCGTCCAAGTTATTTTCATCTATTTTGTTCAAAGCCCATGTTTCAGCGTCGTTTAGTGTTACAGGCCAAACATATCTAGTGATAATCCTTTTCTGCAGCGGTCGCTTTAGTGTCGTGGATGCAGGGTTACGCTGATTACGTCATGAGCTCTTTCGGATGACGGTTCGACGTCTGAGTCTGTCGTCCCCTAACAGAGGAAAAGACTGGCCACCTATTCCTCCGTATTTTTAGGCCTACAAAATGTAATAGTCCTATCACATCACAGACCAAATACGGGTTCATCAAAACTGTAAGGGTACGACAAATGAGATTTATGGAGAACATCAACAGGAGAGATGGACTAAAAGCCGATGTAGAAAATAGAAGATATGGGAAGATGTGATGCAGCTTAAAAAGCTGGGGACCAACATCATCAATATATCAAATAAAAGAGAGGGTTGGAGTGTCACGATCGACGATGTTTGCACCAGAGCAGGAAATATGTGAAAAAGGAGAACATTCAGTTTAGTTAGGTTTATTAAAGTGGAATATTCTTTTCCTAGTTCAGTGTGTAAACAATGAGCAAATAGTTTGTTATCTTTTGGGGTATCATCTTTAAACTCCCGAGTTGTCAACGGGTGATCAGATCCTCCCGTCAACATATGCATCAACGTCCGTCGGCTAATAATGCCAATTTTGTGTTGGTTGACGAGACCCCCTCATTCTCACAATGTTTCTGTCGTGTCTGGTCATCCCAGTTCTTACTCCGAAGTCTCTCTTTCTAGCATTGTGTGGCTTCTAACTGGCGGTGTTTAGTTATGTTAGTGCATCCCGTATCTCTCTACATCCTTCTATAAACTGATAGTATAAAGCGATAATAGTGTGAAGACTGCGCAGTCGCTTGGTGGTCTAGTGATCCTGAGTTAATATACCCCAGAGATGTAAGATTGTACCGTGGTCACGCGGTCCTGGAATTGATCCAGCCTCATTAAACGGGTTCCATAAATTAGTATGGGCGGTAAGAAGTCCGGTGTTATACCAACCACATTGCCCATATATTAATATAAATTGGGGATCCCTTTAAGGCCACTAAGACAGTTCATTCATTCAGTAGCATGTCCTTTGCAGAACCTCGCTCCCATAACAACCTTCCGGAAAACCTCTCGATCATAAGCAATATGTCCCGCGTATGATACACCCATCTGAAGATTATCCGCCAAATCCTGCACCCATCTTCTCTTTGGCCTTCCTCTTCCTCTCTTCCCAGGCATATACCCTTCCATTATTGTTCTCTCCAAACTTTCATGACGTTTCAAGTGACCAAAATATTTCAATTTTCTTTGTTTTATCGTCTTTAATAGCCAACCTTCTTCAATATTCAACTCTTGAAGTATGGATGCATTTGTTCTTTTCTTTACCCAAGATATTCTTAGAACTCGTCTATAACATTTATATTCAAAGGCGTTTATGCGCTGTTCAGCTTGTTTAGTAAGTGTCCATGTCTCACAGGAGTATGTTGCAATGGGAAAGATGCATGCTCTTAAAAATCTAATTTTTGTAGTTCTTTCTGTCCCACTCCATAATTTGTTCAGCTGTTTTAGTCTTTGAAAAGCTATTGATAGTCGCCGTTTAATTTCTTTCATTGTGCTCACCGTTGTTGGTAATCAGATGACCCAAGATATTCAAAATTTTCAACCACCTCCAATTTTCCCCATTAATGTATATTTCTTTCTCCATAGTAGTTTTATCTGTATGCATTATCTTTGTTTTTGCTATGTTAAGATATAGGTTGTGATTTTCACTATTCAATTGGGTTGAGGCTATTAGGTTTTCTATGCCATTCTGTGTTGTGGATAGTAATACTGTATCATCAGCATATCGAATCTCCGGTATGTCATGACCGCCAATATTTAGGGCATCATATAGATCCCTGTTTATATCATCTCTTACATTTCTCATTATATTTTCGGCGTACAGGTTAAACAAATAGGGTGACAGCATGCAGCCCTGACGGACTCCTTGCTTGATGTGAAACCAATCTGATGCCTCGCCATCTATTCTAACTGCTGCTTGTTGGTCTAGATAGAGCATTTTTATGAGTTGTACTACATGTGATGGAAAGCCCATATTCCTCATGATTTCCCAAAGATTCTGATGTTGTACACAGTCAAATGCCTTTGAATAATCCACAAAAACATGAGAATAGGTTTACATTAAATTCTCTGCACTTCTCTATTATTAAACGCATGTTGAATATGTGATCTCTTGTTCCTCTTCCTTGTCTAAAGCCAGCTTGAACCACGTTAATCTCTTCTTCCATTTTCTTACAAAGTCTTCCCATTATGACTTTTAGTAGAATTTTACTTGCATGACTGATCAGGGCAACAGTTCTATAGTTGGTGCATAATTTCAGGTTGCCCTTTTTTGGTATTGGAATGAAGATAGTTCTCTTCCAATCTTTTGGCCATATACCATATTTCCAAATCTTTGTACATAATGCATGATATATGTGTATGCTTTCTTCTCCTCCCGCTTTAATTAGTTCACCTGGTATCTCATCACATCCAGGAGGTTTACCATTCTTCAGGTTCTTTATAGCCCAAGCAATTTCATCTAATGAGGGTTCAGGTTCTGTCTCTGCTGTCATTGGCTCATGTATCTCATTCATATCCTCACTGTCACTCATATCATACATTTCACTGCAGTACTCCTGCCATCTTTCTAGAATTTGTCTAGATTCTGTTAAGGTATCTCACATCTTGTCACAGATTACATTCAATTGAGGTTGAACATTTCTTGTCAATAACTTCATTTCTTTGAACATTTCATAATCTCGTCCAGCCTTATGATATTGCTCTATTCTGGTACAACAATCTTGTATATATTGATTTTTGTCCTTTCTTGTGTTCTTTCTTATTTCTCGAGTTAAAGATTTATACTTCATCCTACTGTTATTGGATTCACCTCCTTTCTGTTTTAGTTCTCTTCGTTGTTTAATTAATTCTAACGTGTCTGATGTAATCCATGGCTTAGGTTGCTTTTTCGTGGTCGGAATTAAATCTTTGGCTGCAGTTATCAAGATATCTCTAGCTTGTACTGCCAGTTCATCAGGTGACTAAGACAGTGCATACACAAAATACATACGTATTTAATGGCACTCATAGAAGTTAGAAAAAGGAAGAAGAAACTAGAGGACGCACTAGACAACTTAAAAATTGAAAGTTATAGTTGCTGTCCGGGATTCGAACCGCTCGCCTCCAACAGGCGACGGCGCCCCGCTGCAGGAACTAGTGTACTTCGAAGCATAACCAACAAAACACCGGAAACTTAGATACCCACTCCTCTTCACCATAGTTACACAATGCAGATAGCTTAGCCCTCGACCACCCCACAGTCCTCGCATATTCTACACTAAAATCCACCACACAACCTGATCACTCCACATTCCTCGCTTATTGTCCACCACACTCCTCAACACAACCCGATCAGCCCCCCCCCCCCCCACCCGCCCCGCAGCCGGCACAGATGTCACCTAAGCTCACCCGCTTGCGTCATCATTTCCACACCACGTCTTATACAGTCCTCCAACCCGAACACCTCACCCCATACCCACACCACTCCTCCACACAGTTCTAATACCCCCCCCCCTTTCCCCATATTCACCTTTTAGTAATGATAAACTTAGAGTAAATCCATTATATACGGTTGTTGTTTCTTTATTTATGCATGGGAGGAATATCATCAGCAGAGTGAGAGATCTGTGAATTGAAATAAACGCATTTGCTAGTTGGCAGGGCGAATGTTAATGATGATGGTGGAGGCTTATGGTGCAGTAAAATAGTATATTAAGCAGTATAAACATATATAACATGGTAATTGTTGAACAATATCAGGTACTAGAATAGACATGAATAGCATTATCTCGCGTGTTGGTGTAACTGTCATCAAGCGATGCTACAGGCATTATGGGATAAACTTCTCTCGCACCACACAAAAAGATTTGTCAGTCGTACGAGAGGAATTGATTACACATTTTATTGCCACTGGCTCTTTACATTACATAAAATGCACAAAACTGTCTCTAATGCATCACATGAATACACAGAATTTCCTATCACTAGTCGTCCCTAGCCCTACTGCTAAATCTATCTACTCATCTAAAGAAATACGCATCGACGCTAAGCGATGTGTTCCCTACGAAGTCTGTCCCCCGTCTGACGATTCTCCGCGTGCTGATTACACAGTACGCGGAAGGACCTCGTGCGTACTTCGGCTTTTGCGTGCTACATCATTCAACACGCTTAGAGTAGTAGTCTACTCTTGAGTTCTATTCTAGTGCTTCGTGTCTATCACCTTGGCGTGATTATACCGTGACCAGAGTGCTTACTCTCTGGTTGACACTTCCGTGTCTCATGAGAGAACTGTTTACAGTTCCCCTCCCTATCTACTTCCTACACCTACCCTGCCCTCATGTTGGGGCACTGGGTTACCTCTATTCTACTTGAGGTAGACCACTCGTTCAGGGTGGTCTTCCCTCCTATCTATTTTAGTCTTTGACACACACCCTCCCCTCCTGTGTTGCGCTACAAACTTTGACTCCTGGTTGTGACGCAAGAGGTTTCTAAAAATTAGTGTATCTAATTTTTGTCAAAGACTACTGATAACCTGGTTCTGGGAAACTCAATAGACCTCTACTGACTATTGTCACAATGTAGTATTACTTTACTTGGCTACTGGTGATCGCCACAAACTTGTCTGGTTGGCGTGAGCCCTCTTCTCAATCGCAATATTATATTTATTAGAGGTTTGTCTGAACCGGACCGTTGTCTTAAAAGACCTGCCCTCAAATAGTAAATTAACTTACTACCCATACAAAGTTGATTTTCTTAGGATCAGCACACGAATTGCTCCATGTCCCCCATATAATATTAAACAACCCTTGCACAAGCTGTGTGCGACAGGCTTTACCTATTGCGCTTCCGCGTGTAAAGTTATCTTTCACTGTTAATTTAGTGTTTCGCTGTCTATTGTGTCCCCTGACCCGGAGTTATCTCCCTTGTTCTAAAAATTGTATGCACTTTACATGTTTGTTTTTCTGATTGTTTGCGTGTTTGGGTGTAGCTAATATTATAATTTACCTTCTAACATGTGTGTCTGTCTATAATTTGTAAGTTAGTTTTCAAGTGCCATAATTCGGTTAAATGTGACCACAAACAAGTGTATACCACTAATTCGTGACAACATTTCCGTCTTATGAGACTTAAAATACTTTTACTAAGGTATACACTAAACTACACACAACACATTCGAGACAGTATATCTCAACATTGAAAGCAAACGCTTGACGCAGACAAATAATAAAAAGTCTCGTTGATCGGCAGAAAAAATCCGCTGGTTGTCCTAACTCTCCATTGTATATTTTCCATTTTCTCTTACTTTCACACTTCTGTCACACATCTTTTATTCTCCCAGTTATCTAAAAACCTTGAAGTGACACTGTACAAGTTTGGCTCAGTTTGAAAAGAGTTGAGCTTAATGACTGTGCGTAACTTACTGCACTAGTCATGTATTTACAAAATATTTACATGGATGAAATAGGGTTGATAGTTTGTATCCTTATAATACTAAACACTACATTCTACTGAGATACTAATACTAATTCTATAAATATATATATTCTAATTTGTTGCACATAATTAAACCTAATTTAGGGGAAGTAATCTACCTAACTAAAAAAAATGAAAATGATGTGCGATGAGTTATGTACCTTTCTGAAATGAGTAATGTGAGATATAACAAAATTATAAATAATGGATTATTATTTAAAAAATGTTTTAATGTCTACATGAAAAAATATGATTAATAATTTTAGTATACATGGTGAAATGTATAATCCTTTTATCCTATAAGGTATAAACTACTTTTAATTCCAAATGATGAGGTTGTTAGAGTGTTTACACGATGGAATGAAATATAGTGAAATGACATGAACTAAATGGTACTGTTCGTATCTAAAATTTTTATTCTAGTATTTAATTAGCTGTTATTAAGTTTAGAGTACTGTCCTAATCTACTTTTCTACTAAGTAAGTGGGTAAATTAGTGATTTATCTAAACTACAACAAAAAAATCTATTATATTCCCTACATCTAATCTAGATCTATATTAAAGTAACTAATCTAATTATATTAAAAACATGTTATAATACATATCACAATAAATAAATATATATACATGGTATTTAACTACCTCAGGTTAGTGGTTGCCATAATGTTCAGAAATTGCTTTCGTTGGCACAGTTCATAGATACACAATTGTCCTGGGTATATTAAATACACTACACAGTCATACTTGTGTCTTATGGGTATTCTTCCACTCGTAGAGTCCGCTGGTGTCGTAGACATGTATATTCGTGTCACTGTTCTCACAGGTGATTCACCGGAACACAAATGGAGCATAGTAAGTAACGAGCTGTCTATGTACACACGGTGATTCACTTGTCCTTGGAGCACAGTTCTTATTCTGCTGTCTATGGACACATGGTAGTTCACTGTTCTTAGCACACAGTCCTGATCATGATGTCTATGTATTACATAGGATATTTTACACAGGATATTCTAAGTGTACTAAATTACATATTTTAGACTCAATCTTCATGTGGAGTATCAGGTATTTCTACCTCAGAGGGTCGACTAAGGGTATCAGCCAGAATGTTGTCCTTACGCTTAATATGCTCTATACTAAAAGTATAATTGTGTAATATTAACGACCACCTGTAGATGCGGTCATTGCGATGCACCCCACTTTGTATGACCGTGATTGGGGAGTTGTCGGTCTGTACTACGAAGTGATTACCCCCTAGAAATCGATGTAATTTCCTTACTGAATAGATGAAACTTAGGGCTTCCAACTCTGATATGGAATATCTGGACTCAGCAGGTGTGATCTTGCGGCTCACGTAGCAAATAGGATGGAAGATGCCATCGTAGAACTGGCCTAGTACTGCAGCGATGGAAATCCTGCTGGCATCTGTCCTAAGATAATAAACGAGCCTAGGATTAGGCAAACGCAGGATTGGTACATTACTAAATAGGAGTTTCAATTTTGACAATGCAGAAATTAATAATGCATCTTTGACATCTAATTTTACTGATGCTTTTAAAACAGTTGAAAATACACTTGTGATTTCAGCTAAGTTCGGTATGAACTTACTATAATAATTTACTAAACCCAAAAGGCTCCTGACCTGCTTCTTTGTTGTAGGCATGGTCAGGTTTATAATTTTAGTAACAATTCTATTGTCAGTTTTTAGTTGTCCTTGTGAAATGACATGACCCAACAAATCAATTTCTTGTAGGCCCAGTTCAACTTTGCTCGGTTTGACAGTGAGACCGAAGAGTCGCAACCTATCGAAGACATGTCTTAGTTTCAGTAAGTGTGTTGTCCAGTCGTCTGTATGGACACAAATATCATCTATATATGTCACCGTATTCGTCACTCCATGTAGTAAATCTCTAGTTAGGCGTACTAAAGTGGCAGGAGCGTTACGAAGTCCGAAAGGAAGAAACCGCCACTCGTAAAAACCTAAAGGTGTTGAGAATGCAGTAAGATGGATGGATTGAGTCTGCATAGGGACCTGCCAATATCCCTTAGTAAGGTCTAATTTAGAGAAGATTTTGGAGGTGGACATATCAAGGATAAGATCTTCGCAGGAAGGAATTTGTTCTGCGTCGATCTTAGTGACATTGTTGAGTTTTCTATAGTCCACACAGAGACGAATTGTGGAGTCTTTTTTCTTGACCAAGACGATTGGAAAGGAGTACTCAGATGTAGATTTCTGGATGATTCCACTAGCTTCTAAATTAAGAATTTCCTTATTTAGACTTTCTCTGTAGCTAAGTGGGATAGAGTACGGCCTGCATTTGATAGGCTTAGAGTCCGAAAGAAGGATGGAGTGCTCGATCCTGTCCGTCCTACCTGGAATGTCGGAAAATATGTCCTTATATTCCGTCACTAATTCTATTGTCTGTCGTCGTTGTTCTTCTGTTAGTCCCGGTTCTAACTGTATACAATCTAATGTGGCAGTCTTGTCTACACTTGGAACAGGTAGTTCCATCCCGTCGTCGTCTACCTGATTCAGTACGGTTGTGGTGCTAAGTGCGTATTCTGTATGCTCATGTCGTGGTATTTCCTGGGGTGAGGGAAGCATACTATTACATCTTAATAACGGGATAGATGCACTCTGGGAATACAATAAGTCTCAGTCTACAGACCCCACCAGCCCTTGGATTCCTGTCTCTCTCCCTATCAACCTCTGGACAATACCTTTTTCACCTCTCATCCAGAACAGATGACACGACTCTGGTGTCTACACATAATGACTAGATGATATAATGTACAAGAGGATTAACAACAAGGGGAATGTTCATGAGAGAATCCTGGCCCCGCCAGGAGATAGAAGAAATGGCTATCTGGATTAGTCTCAGGCCGTCTCACTCATCACTATACACTGGGTACGATACCACAAGGTTAAAGAGGTCACTCATCTGCACACGTAGCGTGGAATGTCTCTGCCGAGGTGTAGTCTCAACTGGAATGACTAGCACTTCAATGTGGTGACTCCAAGTTGCGGTGGTACGTGATGACTCCGGACTAACATCCCTGTAGAAGTTCTGAAGGCCTGTCCTTCAAGCTTCACTGGTAAGGTCTGTGCTAGACAACAGTCCTAAGAAGCCACCATAACATTTAACACACATTTAACAATGTCAAAGTTCTGGAAACAGATGGTGGTCTCTAATGGGATCAGGATGGGTATAAACTGGGCCTATCAGCACAGAAAGTTGGCACAGTTCAAGTTGACTCTGTCACTCAAAAGTCAGTACTGGTAGTACGTGACCCGGTAAGGAATGTAACAAGTGTTCCTATTCCTACATGGTAGACTAATCCCGGAACACCAGGCCATCATGAAATAAAGGGTAATGTAGTTCTTCTCTACCCGTTTGGCTAGTGGGTCCCAATGTCAAAATATATCACAGACAAGAGCACGATACTCGCCCGTGTGTAGCCATCATAATACTTGGTGGACTGACTGAAGATCATTTAGCGGTTGAGACGGGACTGGACTGTGGCGTCGTGACTTCCCGGCACGTGGTGTGGTGTAGAAGCCTCACTTCACGTCACATAGGTAAGCCAGCCATTTAGCAGTCTTCACCAAGTCATCTTCCTCTGGTCCCGTCATGTAAGTCTCTCAGAAAGTAGAACCTGCCAAAGATAACACCATGTGTGAATATCGTGACACAGACTTACCCCCAGAGGTACACATTACCTATGTGTACTCAGTATAGGCCGGTGTCGCCATGACCCGGCCGGCAGCCTCACAGACCAGGATCCACTGCCAAAACTGAACTGGGTCTGGGTCCTAACAAGTGCTGGTTGAACCGTCCTCCGTCTCGAACCCGCCCAAGGTAGGGCTGTGTATCTGGTCATGGTGTCGGAGAAATCCTTCTGTCCTAAAAAAAAAACTTCTAAGGACACAATATACCAGGTTAGTAGGTTAAAGGTACCTAGAGACAGAATGGCCCTGAAGGAGAGCCGGTGACCACCGAATTCCCCTCCCTCGGAGGTAGCCCCCTCTCCCTGGTTCGATTTTAGGATTACCTATTATACACCAGGTCTCCTGGAGCTCTAGCTCTGATCCAGGAATGTAATAGATTATACAGGGAAATCCCCCCTGTAGCGGAAGTCCACATCCCGTTCCCTCCTCCCCTAGTTAAGGTCAGAGCATTTGGAACGGTGTTCAGCTGGCTGTGACCAGCTCTGTCGCATTCCCCAGTTTCTCCAGTGTCAACCTCTCGGGAACCAACTGCCTATCAAGATGGTGTTCCGTTACGGCAACCAATAACATAAAGAGTAAGCAGAAAGTCCAGCAAAGCCAGTGGTCGCCACACCAAAGAATTCGAACTTAGACACCCGCAATGTCTTTCGAATGACCTTCGACACGTCCGGCGACCTTCGCATGGGTTTCGTCTAGTTTGGCCGAGTTCCCTGATACCTCACTCGACCTATGTTCTACAACGCCTTCGCCAACTTCCGTTTGTGTCGACTACGTTAGAGTTCTAAGGCCGCCCAGGAGGGAACTCGGACTACTAACACTATTGGGCCTGTCCTAAATGTCTATAACTACTTGTAGCGGCAATAACACGCATTCACGTACTTGTACAATTGTAACGCAAAAACAGGCCTACAATCCATCGTGTTCAACTCGCCTGCAGTGTTAAGTTAAAACACAAGCCCACAGGTTCACCCCTGACTGACCTTTGTGCGCCGGGCGGGACATGCGGTCGACCAGCTTCGGTTCAACGCGGTAGCGACACACATTATTTATCTAAATATGTTTCACGTACCTTACGACAAACTGTGTATTCAGAATTGAGGAGCTCCCGTCCCAACACTGAACGTTCTGTCAGATTTCTTTGATAAACAGCAAGACACTGGCTTCCTCTTTCCCATTTACGAATTAACACAGTCGTTCAAACACAACGTCTTGCTCCCACGGCCGGATCTCAACTGAGCCTCTCTTTGTTCTGAGACGGTTCTTGCGCATGCGTTAGCGGATCTGGTTGGGTTGAGCTTTCGTCACCGGAACCGTCGAGAAGTCAAGGGCCACCATCGCCCTTGAGCGGGGTACATTACTACCTCGGTTGTATCCCTTCGACTAGATCTAGACTTACGGAAATAGGGGAATTGGACTTGTGGGAGTATTGCTAAGTGAATTCTCAGCCGTTCCATGACATAGGCCCCCTCTTAAGAGAGTTGACCGCGTCGACTGTCTCCTGCTGGATATTCACTCCTAGCAAACTCGTCCTCTGCCTCTGGGACTGGATGCCTAGACAGAAAGTCAGCCCCAACATTCTCCTTACCGGGAATGTATTCCACCGTAAAGGTGTAGGGCTGAAGCCACAACGACCAACGCATCAAGCGTGCGTTGAGCTTTTGGGAGGTCGCCAAGAACATCAATGGTTGATGGTCTGCCTGTACCCTCAAAGGTACAACCTCCCCATCAATTTGGGCAGTAACTTGGACAGCCCGTCTCATATCAGTGATCGACAACCGCGCTTGCCCGTCAAGTCATTACGTTCGGCCGGACGACCATCCGACTCGCGTACGCAACGGGGTGCAATACCGACGGATCTTCCCTTCCCGGCGGTACCAGTGTCGTCACTACCGCTATGTCTCCCTACAACCATGTCTCGGGATTTGCGGTATCGTCCTCGATGGACGGTATAGTCTTCCCAGAACCCTCTGGACTCGGGTTTCCCTGGCCATCTCCATCGATAGCGGGGCCAGTCAGTCGATCGTCGGTTGGAGTCCAGGTTATTTCGCGCCGAAGCCGACGTTACCCACCCCTTCCAAACTGGGTTACTAGTGACTGACATCGCCGACAGGTGCAGAGATTTGTCACCGGACCTCTCCTCGTTTCTTCGCAGGAGATTTACATGGAAAATTCTCAAAATTCCCCCGATCCGGATCTCGTAGTGGGTTTTGGACACTACCCTGACCACGGGATAAGGCCCTTGCCATCCTACCTCGAGCATATTGGTCCTGCTTGGACCCCACAATAATACTCTATCTCCCACCTTAAGACCTAATCTAGTCTTAGTCCGATTTGTGGGTGTAGCCTTCTGGCACTCTGGGCATGACTTTACTAACCGGCGTACATCGCCAGTCATTTGTGGCCAGTAATAATGCTCGGAAATTCGCTGCAGAGTCGCTCTGACACTCATATGTCCATTCCCGGATAGGTTAATACCCGATATGGCGTGTCCCCTCTGAAGAATTGGAAGACGGTAGACCGTCGGGACCACCAACTGCCCGTGCAGTTCATCTCCCCTTCCGGCTCTCCGGTAGAGCAGCCGATTCTTCAGATAGTACTGGTCCCGATGCGGTGGGTCAGCACTTTTCTGCAGCCTCTTGTAGCACGGACGTAGTGTCGCATCTTCGCTCTGGGCCGTACGCAAACCCCCTAGCTGGGTTTTCGAGCTGGTTGTGTTTGCCTCGTCTTTCCCCGTGTGGGCGCAGGTATGTATGTCGCCTAGGTGGATTGGCTTCTTCGGCACCCCTAGAAATACATATTTACTCCCCAGAATCACGGGATATAGGGGATCGAGTAATTCCGCGGCTGGGATGATGCCCGTTACGTACCTCGACCTAAGCTCTACGTTAGCGATTGGTAACGTCATGGCTACTGCACTCTTCATAGCCGGCTGTATCTCGATGCTTTCCCCAGTGAGTTGGTCTGGCGGCACTAGACTGGCGGCTAAGACGGCTTCCCCGTCTAGGCCAGTGTCATAGAGACACTCTACCTGCTGGCCGTTGATTTCGATCAGTTCGACCACAGGTGGCCTATCTTGATCCAGAGTCTCTTCGCCGACCTCGACCTTTTCGGTGGCAACAGCCTTTGGAGCCACTAGGCAGGCCGCAAAGTGTGAGCTCTTAGCCTTCGATCTGCAGTCCCTGGTATTGTGCGAGGGTGACTGGCAAATCGAACACCACTTCTCACTCCATTTCCGTTTCGGTGGAGAGTTATGTGGCTTCTTGCTCCCATCTTTCGACTTCTCTGGACTCTGGTCAGTGGATTTCTCATAAGGTTCTACATCCTTGGCATGAGAGGTTTTCAGTTTCTTTCTGTCAGTCTTGTCCTGACTTTTACCAATGGAGGGATGGGTTTCCCCACCTTCACCATGCACCTCGACGAATCGTTCTGCCATTTTGGCTACTACCTCTAATCTTTCCGCCCCTTGTTCTCCCAAGAACTCTTTGAGCGGTTTCGACATATGCTTCCGCATCTGGTCGACGATCATCAGTTCTTCGAGACTGTCGTAATCTTGCGCGAACTGAGCTAAGTCCATCCATTTATGGAGGTAGGATCTAAGACGCTCGCCGTACGCAGCAAATAACTCACTCGGCTCTCGTTTCGCTTCTCGAAACTTCTTGCGGTAAGTTTGCGACGTCATCTCGAACCGTTTCAGCAGCGCGGCCTTCAGTTCGGCATAATTATTCTCGTGACCCGCCGGTAAACGCGAATAGACCTCGTAAGCGGTACCGCGCAACCCCTGGGACAGTTTCAGACACCACTTGTCTCTATCGAGACCCATGGCGACAGACATAGCCTCGAACTTTTGTAAGAACTGGTCGATCTTTTCCTTATCTTCCTCAAAAACCGGTAGAGGAAACTTCATGGCATGATAACCATGTCGACCTAAGGTAGGTGAACCAGGGAGTGAAGACCCTCCTACTGCTCCCTCAGAATCCCTACTTGATTGTGCCCTGAGCTCGAGTTCCCGCATACGGTACTCATGCTCTCGCTCAAGTCTCCTCGCTTCTTGTTCAGAGTCGAACTTCTTTTGCTCAGCTTCTAACTTTTTAGCGGCTTGCTGAGCTTCTAGTTTCTTTCCCTCCAAGGCTAACTTTCTATCTTCCAGGTCCGCTTCACGCTTTCTTCTCTCTCTTTCTTCCTGCCGGAAGTCTCTTTCCACCTCTTGTATATATTGCAACAGTGCATCACCTTTCAGGCCCATTCCTTCACCTGTTGCCTCCACTTCGGCCATATTTAGTTTGCCAGAGGCCATAGTTAAGGAGTGGGTGTTAGTAGTGTTAGTGTATACTCAACCGTGCCATATACAGATAGTCAGAACTCAACTCTAATCTATAGACCACAACACACCGCACACCACAAGTCAATCCGTCTTAGTCAAGAGAAGAAATAGGACCAAAGACCTATGTAGACTTCTATAGTGAGGATAGGAATGATATGTCTTAACCCTTATCAATAATCACCAGAGCTGAATCATTCATCCCGGACGAGCCCCCAAATAATGTCGTGGTATTTCCTGGGGTGAGGGAAGCATACTATTACATCTTAATAACGGGATAGATGCACTCTGGGAATACAATAAGTCTCAGTCTACAGACCCCACCAGCCCTTGGATTCCTGTCTCTCTCCCTATCAACCTCTGGACAATACCTTTTTCACCTCTCATCCAGAACAGATGACACGACTCTGGTGTCTACACATAATGACTAGATGAAATAATGTACAAGAGGATTAACAACAAGGGGAATGTTCATGAGAGAATCCTGGCCCCGCCAGGAGATAGAAGAAATGGCTATCTGGATTAGTCTCAGGCCGTCTCACTCATCACTGTACACTGGGTACGATACCACAAGGTTAAAGAGGTCACTCATCTGCACACGTAGCGTGGAATGTCTCTGCCGAGGTGTAGTCTCAACTGGAATGACTAGCACTTCAATGTGGTGACTCCAAGTTGCGGTGGTACGTGATGACTCCGGACTAACATCCCTGTAGAAGTTTCTGAAGGCCTGTCCTTCAAGCTTCACTGGTAAGGCCTGTGCTAGACAACAGTCCTAAGAAGCCACCATAACATTTAACACACATTTAACAATGTCAAAGTTCTGGAAACAGATGGTGGTCTCTAATGGGATCAGGATGGGTATAACTGGGCCTATCAGCACAGAAAGTTGGCACAGTTCAAGTTGACTCTGTCACTCAAAAGTCAGTACTGGTAGTACGTGACCCGGTAAGGAATGTAACAAGTGTTCCTATTCCTACATGGTAGACTGTTCCCGGAACACCAGGCCATCATGAAATAAAGGGTAATGTAGTTCTTCTCTACCCGTTTGGCTAGTGGGTCCCAATGTCAAAATATATCACAGACAAGAGGCCACGATACTCGCCCGTGTGTAGCCATCATAATACTTGGTGGACTGACTGAAGATCATTTAGCGGTTGAGACGGGACTGGACTGTGGCGTCGTGACTTCCCGGCACGTGGTGTGGTGTAGAAGCCTCACTTCACGTCACATAGGTAAGCCAGCCATTTAGCAGTCTTCACCAAGTCATCTTCCTCTGGTCCCGTCATGTAAGTCTCTCAGAAAGTAGAACCTGCCAAAGATAACACCATGTGTGAATATCGTGACACAGACTTACCCCCAGAGGTACACATTACCTATGTGTACTCAGTATAGGCCGGTGTCGCCATGACCCGGCCGAAAGCCTCACAGACCAGGATCCACTGCCAAAACTGAACTGGGTCTGGGTCCTAACAAGTGCTGGCTGAACCGTCCTCCGTCTCGAACCCGCCCAAGGTAGGGCTGTGTATCTGGTCATGGTGTCGGAGAAATCCTTCTGTCCTAAAAAAAAAAACTTCTAAGGACACAATATACCAGGTTAGTAGGTTAAAGGTACCTAGAGACAGAATGGCCCTGAAGGAGAGCCGGTGACCACCGAATTCCCCTCCCTCGGAGGTAGCCCCCTCTCCCTGGTTCGATTTTAGGATTACCTATTATACACCAGGTCTCCTGGAGCTCTAGCTCTGATCCAGGAATGTAATAGATTATACAGGGAAATCCCCCCTGTAGCGGAAGTCCACATCCCGTTCCCTCCTCCCCTAGTTAAGGTCAGAGCATTTGGAACGGTGTTCAGCTGGCTGTGACCAGCTCTGTCGCATTCCCCAGTTTCTCCAGTGTCAACCTCTCGGGAACCAACTGCCTATCAAGATGGTGTTCCGTTACGGCAACCAATAACATAAAGAGTAAGCAGAAAGTCCAGCAAAGCCAGTGGTCGCCACACCAAAGAATTCGAACTTAGACACCCGCAATGTCCTTCGAATGACCTTCGACACGTCCGGCGACCTTCGCATGGGTTTCGTCTAGTTTGGCCGAGTTCCCTGATACCTCACTCGACCTATGTTCTACAACGCCTTCGCCAACTTCCGTTTGTGTCGACTACGTTAGAGTTCTAAGGCCGCCCAGGAGGGAACTCGGACTACTAACACTATTGGGCCTGTCCTAAATGTCTATAACTACTTGTAGCGGCAATAACACGCATTCACGTACTTGTACAATTGTAACGCAAAAACAGGCCTACAATTCATCGTGTTCAACTCGCCTGCAGTGTTAAGTTAAAACACAAGCCCACAGGTTCACCCCTGACTGACCTTTGTGCGCCGGGCGGGACATGCGGTCGACCAGCTTCGGTTCAACGCGGTAGCGACACACATTATTTATCTAAATATGTTTCACGTACCTTACGACAAACTGTGTATTCAGAATTGAGGAGCTCCCGTCCCAACACTGGACGTTCTGTCAGTTTTCTTTGATAAACAGCAAGACACTGGCTTCCTCTTTCCCATTTACGAATTAACACAGTCGTTCAAACACAACGTCTTGCTCCCACGGCCGGATCTCAACTGAGCCTCTCTTTGTTCTGAGACGGTTCTTGCGCATGCGGTAGCTGTTGATATGAAATATCTTTAAGTGTCCGTTTATCGATATTTCATAATCGACATCTGAAATTTTTCGTACCACTTTGAATGGCCCTTGCCATGAGGTCAATAATAAATTCCGTTTGTCTGGGAGTAAAAGCAGTATGTCTTGATCTTGTTCAAGATTAATAGTCCTCGCACCTCTATTTGCATATTGGCGGTAGATTTGACCCTTCCTCTCCAAAGCTGCCTTGGCTATGATACACGATTTCATAATTTTATCTCGTGTTTCTGTTACCATTTCATAAGGTGTTTTAAGGGTTGGAATTTCAATTGCATTAGTTACTAACTGATGGTAAATTGTTAGGGGTCCACGTGGGTTAGCCCCATATACTAATTCAAACGGTGAGAAACCCGTGCTTGAATGGGGAATCTCCCGATAGGCGAACAGCACTGTTGGCAACAGTGTATCCCAATCAGCTGGGTTTTCTGCTGTCACCTTAGCCAGCATATGCTTTAGGTCTCCGTTAATTTTCTCTACTATTTCATTGCTGGCTGGATGATAAGCTGTTGTAAAATGCTGTTTAATTCCTAACATTTTCGTAAGGGCTTGCGTTGCAGCCGATATGAATTGGGTTCCACTGTCGGATAAGATGGTACGTGGAAATCCGAATCGTGAGAACAAATGTAGAAACACATTGGCGATATCTTTGGAGGTGATGTATTTCAAAGCTACTGCCTCAACCCACCTTGAACATAGGTCTACTAGCGTTAAGATGAAGCGATTTCCTTTGCTGGACACCTGGTTCAGGGGTCCAACAATATCTACCGCCACACTCTCAAATGGCCTAGAGGCCAGTGTTGAAGGTTGTACTTCAGCTGTAGGATGTTTACCCTTACGTACCAGTTGTTGACAGACATTACATGACCGACAAAATACTTTTATGTCATTACAAAAACCTGGCCAATAAAAATGAGCCTGAATTCTGGCCCTGGTTTTGTCGTATGCAAGGTGACCAGCAAACGGTGACTCGTGTGCAATCTTTAACACAGTTTGGCGGTGTTGTACAGGTAACACCGTTTGCTGAATCTCATGGTTGCCAGTTGTATAATAACGAGTAAGAATACCATTATTAAGTCTAAAGAACCATGATGCGTTTTTTGTTACTTTGGCTTTTTCTTTTAATAGTTTTAGATATGGAGACACACTCAGATCAGCTTTTTGCTGGTCTATGAACTTTTGTCTGGTGGTATCATCCGTGCTAGTTGGTGATAGCAACAGTAGTCTTTCTTCCTGTAGTGTGTCTTGATGCTTAATAGTATCTGCTCTGGTTGTTGCATTAGCTGCATTTAATTTTTCCCATGCAGCTATTTCTTCGTTAGTGCAATGCTTCATTTCGGGTAAGCATTCCAAAATTAAATCAGTACAAGGGTTCTCTAAAATAGCACATGTAAAGGTACCAGAAAGGAAAGGAGTGTTAATACGGGCTCTTGCCAACAGGTAAATTTCAATATTACCCGAAAAGGTTCGGCATTTTACTGAGTCACCTGTATAATCATTTGGATTCACCAGTTCCTTTCTAAGACCGATAAGAGTGCTCCCACTGTCAAGCAAACATTGGCATGGTATTTTGTTGACCAATGCATTGTGGAACACCAAATTGCCTCTGGAGGCTAATGCTGCATTTACACTCTCAGTGGAGAATGGTACTGTATGTCCACATTCTAATTTTCCGTCTGCATGAAATTTGTGACATCGCTCACAACTGTCAAAGCTTAAAATATCGTTTACACAACAAACATCTTCAGATTGATTAACAGGTAATTCATTCTCGACCTCACATTCAGTCTCACTCCCACTATCAGAAGATGTATCAATCAAAATTGCACTGTTGGCCTTCATTCTTTGGCGGCCTAGGCACTTATTGGAATAATGCCCGTAGCTAGAACAGAAGAAACATTTGACTGCACGCCTGTATGCGTTTCTCTTGTTTTGTTGTTTCTTAATGACCATCTCAAGATGTGTCGGATAGTTTGGTGATTTATCACAATAGCGTAAGTATCATGAAAAAGTTGGCAATACACACATTTAGGCAATTTTTGATCTTTCTTGTCGACTCTCTGAAATGGTTTTTTATTGCTACGATAGCTTTTAGGTTGATCCTTAACAAAAGAGACTATTTCAGAGTCGATGTTTGATGTTTTACAAATTTCTCTATTCGAGGGAAAATATGCGGAGCCTTTCTTCTCGAATTGTTCTATTGTTTCGATGTCTGACTGCTGAAGGAACTTAGCGAAAGGAGTTGGGACTGTGGATATGACTTTATCCATTGCTATTAAGTTCTTAAGTTTCTCATAGTCCTTTCCTATCTTTGCTGCACTAAGCCATCTATTCAGCACGCTTTGGACATTCGAGACATAATCGATGAAGGTCTCACTTGGTTTTGGTTTTAAGTTAGAAAACTGCACTTGATACCCAGTGGCATCAAGTAAAAAATGTTGCATTATTCTATCATGAATGTACTGATAGTTAGATCTAAGATCAGTTGGTATTGATTCAATAACTTTAAGGGGCTCCCCACTGAGGTTTTTCATGTAGATCATGGCCCACATATCGATTGGTACTTGATGGTATTTAAGCTGATATTCGACATTTTCTGTCCAAGCTGATATGGAATCTTCTTTACAGAATGGCTTAATAATATTTTTGTATTTATTAAGTTTATTCTCTTCTTGCTGACTCTTTAGTTTTGTAGCGGAGATCTCTGAGTGTGAATCTACTTCCATACCTTTCATCTTTAATTGTGTGTCTGATTCAATCTGTATTTGTTTTTCTTTCACTCTTGCCATTTCATCTATCTCTCTTTGCTTCAACTCTTTCTCCTGATCTAATTGTTTTTGCTTTAATTCTCTCTCCTGATCTAATTGTTTTTGCTTTAACTCTAATTCTTTTTGTTTAATCTCCTTATCTTGTTCTAATTGTTTCTGTTTTGTTTCTTCAGCTAATTGTGCAATCTCCTTCTGGTGTTGTCTTTCTTGTTCTCCAATCTCCTTCTGATGTTGTCTTTCTCGTGCACGTTCGTCTCTCTCAGCATCTTTTACTTCCCTAAATTTTTGATCAGCATATTGCTCTAATTCCTTTCCTGTGTGTCCTAAAGGCAAGGTGCCTGCTTGTATGAAATCAGCTAGAGTTGACATGTTGTTGGATAATTAGCTAGAGTTGATAGGTACTCAAATATTTACTCAGATATATTAGCTATGTTGAGTTTTTAAATGCCTGTATACAAAAAATATTATCAGATTACACCCTGAAAAAGAGATGCATTATTAATTATATTGCATTCAAAATAATTTGGGTATACTCATCTCAGCAATCTAGAACAATCAGGTACATTCGTTTGGCACCTCAGGTACAATCGTTTGGCACCTCGACATACACCTTGCGTTACTTTTATACACCGCTCTTGTTATACCTGGTTTACAAGAGCATCAATAATTAACTATTTGTAAACGACATATGACTTTAGACATTTGTTTGACATTTACAATCACATGCCCCCGGACAACACAATGTGGTATAGTTAATAGTAAATGTCACTGTCCTGTCTTCGTTCTAAAGTCTTCTGCGTTCCCTAACTATTGCTGTTTAATTTATGAAAGTGCTGTGCAGACGGAATCTTATTTGCATAAAGAAAGTAATGCCATCGTGACGGTAGAAAATAGAAAAAGTATACAAATAATTAAATAAGCTCTTTGAAATAAATATAACGGTAATAATATTGTTCAAATAAATAAATATATTCAATAAATAGCTTGTATAAACAATTAATATTCAATATAAGCCAAAGATTCAGGCGAGCAGCCGCTTGGCGATTTGTAAACAATCTGTTGCTGATTGCAAATGGCGTAGGGCAGCTGTTTGTCAGCCGCGATACGTCACAGGCGCAGCGCTATTTTTAGATTGGAAAAATCGATATTGTCGCCGGCTCATTTTTTTTCCTTATGTATTGCTCCGCCATGAATCATATTTGATAAATACTCATAAATAAATCAATAATTGTAGAAATAAATGATACAAAACTATAATAATAATACTTACAAATCGGAAGAAAACATGTTTATACAGTATAAACACTTCAATAAGCATAAATAAATGTTAATCGGTCACGATGGGCACAGCTCGCATCTTGTTCTAGTCTGCACACGCCATTTTACACTAACACAAATTAAACCCTGTGATAACCTGACAGTAATACTATTCTAGAGCCGTGGGTGAGTGTTTTAGCTTGAACAATTGTCCAAGCTACATTTCTGACACCACTTTTGTCCTAGCCTGTCATCAAGCGATGCTACAGGCATTATGGGATAAACTTCTCTCGCACCACACAAAAAGATTTGTCAGTCGTACGAGAGGAATTGATTACACATTTTATTGCCACTGGCTCTTTACATTACATAAAATGCACAAAACTGTCTCTAATGCATCACACATGAATACACAGAATTTCCTATCACTAGTCGTCCCTAGCCCTACTGCTAAATCTATCTACTCATCTAAAGAAATACGCATCGACGCTAAGCGATGTGTTCCCTACGAAGTCTGTCCCCCGTCTGACGATTCTCCGTGTGCTGATTACACAGTACGCGGAAGGACCTCGTGCGTACTTCGGCTTTTGCAGTGCTACATCATTCAACACGCTTAGAGTAGTAGTCTACTCTTGAGTTCTATTCTAGTGCTTCGTGTCTATCACCTTGGCGTGATTACACCGTGACCAGAGTGCTTACTCTCTGGTTGACACTTCCGTGTCTCATGAGAGAACTGTTTACAGTTCCCCTCCCTATCTACTTCCTACACCTACCCTGCCCTCATGTTGGGGCACTGGGTTACCTCTATTCTACTTGAGGTAGACCACTCGTTCAGGGTGGTCTTCCCTCCTATCTATTTTAGTCTTTGACAGTAACTTTAACTGAACGTTAACATTATTTATAAAACTCTGTACAGGTCATGTGCCAGACTCGTTGTGCCAAATTGGCCGAGGTTTCATCACCACAAGAGAACGATTTTCTGAGATCTATGGCCCAGGAGAAACGCGGTAAGATGAATGATTTGTGCGAAGAGAATGAGACATAGAATTGCGTATCATATTCGTTTGTTTAAAAAAATACAGGTTGTAATCCACACATTTTACAACTTGTATAAGCACTAGGGATTAGCATGGCGGCGAGGCTTAATGCGCTTGAACTTAAGCTTCCGGTGCGCTGATGGTGGGGTAAGGTGATCATTCCTTACACCGGACAGTTGGACTTAATGTTAATAGTACATTGGGGGACATATCCGGTATGATTTTAAGGCGCATATTTCCTCTATATGTCTACTGATTATCAATCGTGCGTTTCAATTTAACATCTAATGTTAGCTTTTATTGATTTGTTTGTTTGTTTGTTTTTCTGGCGCCGCCTGGACTAGGGACAGGAGCGGAAGAGCGGTGGTCCACTAAGTGGAGATAAATCGAGCTGCTACGTTACGTCTATTAATTATATTTTATATTTAAAAGTAATATATTTTTTTTATGTGTGTTAATTATTTGTTGATAAATTTATTTATTTTTTTTTGTAATTGTAGATGGCGATATCTGATGGCTGTTATTACATAGGTGACGTTAGTGCATTTGTTCATAGTTTTCCTAAGTAAAGTCCGGCTTGCGGCACAAACGGGCTACCTGCAGAGCACACAGGCGTTTTGTGGCTCCGATCGCTAGAAACGCCAGATTTGTTTCCTTTATCAGTCAACTACGATGCCACTCCTACTACTACTACTCAAACTACCCCTACTCCAAATATTACTACTCCTTCTTCTCCTATTACAACTACTCCTGCTAATACTACTCCTACTACTACAACTCCTTCTCCTACTACTCTTATTACTCCTACAACTATGGATACTACTACAATTACTACTACTACTACTACTACTACTACTACTACTACTACTACTACTACTACTACTACTACTACTACTACTACTACTACTACTATTACTACCATTAATATTACTACTACTCCTCCTACTACTCTTCCTCCTCCTCCACCTCCTCACCTTCCTCCTCTTCCTCCTCGTTCTCCTCCTACTACAACTACTACTACTACTACAACTACTACTACTACTACTACTACTAATACTACTACTACTACTATACCCCCTCCTACGCCTACTAATACTGTTCAAACTACTACTAAAACTACTACTACTACTACAACACTACCACTTTTACTAATAATACACTACTATTCCTTCTCATTCTCCTACTCCTCCTACTATTATTACTATAACTTCTACAACAACAACGCCAACACCAACAACAACAACTACAACAACAAAAACAACTACTACTACTACTACTACTACTACTACTACTACTACTACTACTACTACTACTACTAATACTACTACTTCTACTATTACTACTACTACTACTACTACTACTACTACTACTACTACTACTACTACTACTGCTACTACTCGTACTCAGAATACTAATACTCCTACTACCATCACCACTACTACTACTACTACTACTACTACTACTACTACTACTACTACTACTACTACTACTACTACTACTACTACTACTACTAATGATACTAATCCTACGAATCTTAATATTTGACCGACTCAAATGATTCCTACTAGTACTCCTATTCCTACTACTTCTAATACAACTCCTCCTCCTCCTCCTCCTCCTACTACTACTACTACTACTACTACTACTACTACTACTACTACTACTACTACTACTACTACTATTACTACTTCCTTTTCTGCTATTCCTACTACACCTACTCCTACTACTACACCTACTGCTACTAATCATACAACTCTTACTATTCCTACTACTCCTACGACTCATCCTAGTACTACTATTCCTCAACCTCCTCCACTTCTACTACTACTGATACTACTACTATTGCTACTACAACTACAACTACAACAACTACTAATACTACTACTACTACTACTACTACTACTACTAATAATAATAATAATAATAATAATAATAATATTACTATTGCTGCTAAGTCTACTACTACTACTACTACTACTACTACTACTACTACTACTACTACCACTACTACCACTACTACTACTACTACTACTACTACTACTACTACTACTACTACTACTACTACTACTACTACTACTAATACATTTACGAGTAATAATAATAATAATATTACTACAATTGCAGCTAAATCTACTACTACTACTACTACTACTACTACTACTACTACTACTACTACTACTACTACTACTACTACTACTACTACTACTACTACTACTACTACTACTACTACTACTGCTGCTGCTACTACTACTACTACTTCTACTACTACTACTACTACTACTACTCCTTCTACTACTACTACTAATAATACTACTATTCCTACTGCTACTATTATACTGCTACTACTAATACTAATACCACCACTAATACTACCATTATTACTACCAATAATACTACCACTTCTACTACCATTACTACTACTACTACTACTACTACTACTACTACTACTACTACTACTACATCTACTACTACTACTACTACTACTACTACTACTTCTACTACTACTACTACTACAACTTCTATTAATACTACTACTACTACTACTTCTACTACTACTAATAATAATAATACTACTATTCCTACTGCTACTAATATACTACTACTACTACTAATACTACTACTACCACTAATACTACCATTATTACTACCAATAATACTACCACTACTACGACCATTAATACTACTACTACTGCTACTACTACTACTGCTACTACTACTGCTACTACTACTACTACTACTACTACTACGATTACTACTACTACTACTACTACTACTACTAATACTAATACTACTTTTCGTCCAACTACTACTCCTACTACTAATCCTACTCCTACTAATCCTGCTACTACAATTACCACAACTGTCGCATGATGCGCACTCCGTCTTGTTCACTGCTGCACATCACAATTTCAAAACACACTTCTCACTAAAGGTTTGCACTAGAGAGAATTGGGACGCTAGGAATGCGGCGTCAACAGTATTAATAGCTGTGACACCCATTGGTTAACCTAGAATAATCGCGTCGCCCGCGAATTATTCTGGGTCCAGCGACGCTAAATTTCGGCACTTGCAGAGCGACCGGCCAAGCATCTAGATGTGTTTTAGGTCTCTGTAAGTCCCCCATCCTGATTCAGAAGGAAAGCTTCAGACGAAATTATGCCTGAGTTTGTTTATTTCTGAGTCAGGTAAAGCTTTAAGTATGAGAGTGTGTGTGTGTTTAAGTTCCGGCACGAATATATATATTTATTCTTCTATTGGAAGATAGAAACCAACTTTCAACCAGTCCCAAGATGGCTACTCTCTGCCAGCGCTGATGTAGATATCTGACGCCCTCTATCTTTCGTTTCCAGAAGAGTTGCTGTACAATCACTATGTCTGAGGCTGTGAAAAGAGGCTCAATTATGCCCAGACTGTTTCCTATTCTTGAGTCTAAATCCCACTGGCTTGCTGACTGCGTTCAGAGCAGGTTTAGTACAAGATAAACTATGATCTGGTGCTAGGTGTCGCCTTAGTTGCAATCCACAGCGAACCGCCAACACACGCGAATGGGAGAAGGAGGAATGAAAGACTCTACCTCTTATCTTATATGTTCGTGGCGTGAAGACAGAATGTGTGTGTAACTGTTTAGCATCCATGACTGGTCCAGCATTTATACTGCTGTGATTTATTCGATCAAGCATTTAGCACTCTGACGAACCACAGTCCAGCTAACAGACCAACACCGGCACTCAAGTAAACGAATAAAAGAAGAATGGTGTTAGATTGAGAGAATGAGTACAATGTGGTGTCTCATCTTTCTTTCACTCTGTATATATATGTGTTATTGAATGAGAGGCAGTGTAAATCCTCATAAGGAACATTTCACATAGACCTCCACATTCATACCAATTATATGTTACTTATATTAACTTTAGAGTGAAATATTTAATGTATGTTTCTTTACATTATTACTTTGATGTAACATGTGGAATGTAGTTTACTGAACCCATCCCCCTGTTTGACCAAGTAAGTAAAGGACATAATATGCTTTCATGCATAAGCACTTCTAAACTGTCAAGGGGAAATATCACCCCAGTGTCAGAAGAAGTAAGTAAAGGAAATGACAGAAGAGGTGAGAGGGTATAAACAGGAAAGTATCCAGGCAGACTAAAACAATGGTGGCAGCACTGATTGGTAACATGAGTTAATATGTATGAGAGGAACAATCATCCTATTCTGTTTCATTACTGTGTAGGGATCAGATATGCTGGGTACATCTCATCATTTACTCTCCATCATTCTTTTCTAGCCTTGTCCGTCACTGTGTCTGTGTCCTCTGTGAGAACATCAGCCAACAGGCCACTATGTACAAGTGCAGTAAAAGAAAGCTTGCCCAATATAATTGCTGATGTCTAATGCCTGTACAAGGAGACCCACTGTAGCTCTTAACTTGTAGGTACTTCCTGAATCTGCTACCTTCTGTACCTCATGTCTGTAAACCCTTTTCATTCTTGTCCACTGGAGAATTATCATCCTGTGGCTAGATATAAATGTGTTCACCATGTTTATCCACCTCAGGTGAGGATGACGGTGTTCGCAGATTGTCATGATCCAGAGGTGCAGAACATTGCCCAATAATGTACAATGGCTGTCAACCTAGAGCAGATCTGTTATATAAAGGTGCAACAGGAATATGTGGCCAGGACCAAGAATATTAAATGAGTCCCCACTGAACTGTGCCCAAACCGGATCTGTGTTTCATGATTGATCTGGTGAAGTGTAGAAACAGTTCTAAGATCATTAGGATCAAGTTTATACCTCAATGCAAATTACTTACAAATATGGCAGAAGTTTGGCAGCATTTCATCACTGCTATACTTTGATTTTACTCAGTGAAACTTTTCTTTTTTACTTGTGAGAACCATCAATAACTTTTCAGGAACAGAGAGTAGTCATGGACTCCTCTGATTCATACAGTGTGTAGAGACTGTTTAGACTATTTGTTTTACAAATCCTTGAGAAATGTTCCAGTACCATCTGGGGTATTTATTACAGAAACAAGAGCAGGCTAACTGATGGGAGGGCTTAGTGGCCAAATGACTGAAGTCATCTCTGAACATGAGAGTTCTTATTTCTAATGTTGAATATGAACATTATCTCAATGTCTTGATGTATTTCATATATGTCATAATGCATCACTGGTTACTTCCACAGGTTTTTTATTTTGATTAATAAACCAAAATTAACTGTTCCTGCATTTTTCTGTCAGTCCATTGTGGTGTGACAAAACTTTTCATTATTATCTATGTGTTTAGTTAATGTAACTACTCCACATAAGGGTAGTATCTGGAACTACAGGTGACTGGGTAAACTCTAATAGACAGCTAAATTCTGTCCTATTGTAATCTCCCAGGTTCCAGGTTACTCAGAAAAGGGAACTTTACATTTTATTAATTCCTGTGACCATTTCACCTAAAAGGGAAAATGATCATAGGTGGGGGACTCTCGAGCTAATTAAGTTTCTCTTTTCGGGAAGGAAGATTTTGGAGGGAAGAAATTAACTTTCCTGGGAAAACCCCTAGATTTCCAGAGCTATTATGGGTTACTTTGGCTTCCAAGAACCCATCCCCTCCAAATGAAATCAGTCCCATCCTCATAGCTGTACTTCATTGTGGGGTAAGTCAGAGTGGGTACTGCTTCCAACTCCCAACATGTCACAACTACTACAACTACCACAACTACTGCTGTTACTACTACTACCAAATCAAAACCATTTAAATTGTGATATATTACAACTTGTAATTTTAATTTAATGATTAAATTACATTTGTGTCTTATTTCTAAGCGTCCTTCGCTTGGCCTCGTTGCGTTCAAAATTGCATCAAGTATGACAACTTTGAATGTTCGATGTCGAGCGATGATGCTTAGATTACACTTGTAAAATCCTTAATGCAAAATTCATATATTCAAAATTAATATCATAAATGTCATTCACACTCTCATTCATTCTTACTATGGAAGTATTAGAGAATTTACTTAATTTAAATAGTATTACACTATTTGACGCTGAAAAGTCAGTTTATAACTGAAGTAAGCACAGAAAATGTCACTATGGAAAATTAGTAATCTATTGTTCATTGTCTGTTGCACATATAAGTGCTGTTGTGGGAAAATGTCTTTGATGTCTCCTTTCCAACTTAACATACTAGACAACAGTTTTTAAAATGTTAGATTACTGTAAGGTATATTATCACAGATTTTAAAATGTTGTACGGGCATCAATAGGGTGAATCAGTTCACTGCGCTCGAGCATTGCAGTATGGACAACAAATCTGCTAACAAATTGTCTTTGCCATTGATGTGTTCAGTGGTGAAGCTGTAATTTTGCAGGAGCAGAGCCCATCGGCCGGCTTCGTGGCTTAGAGGTTATGACTTTTCTCCGTAATCTCGTATACTCTCGTCGGTAACGTGATGACGGTTAGAATCAGCAGTGGTTCGAATCGCATCGGTAACTTACGTTGTATGTGAGCCTGCCGCTCAGGAAGCAATGGCAAACTACTGAGCGTAATCTTGCCAAGAAATCAACATACAGCTGAAAGATGCTGGTGTTGACAGCGATGTCCTGTAAAGGATATGCAAAAAAAAAAAAGAAGAGCCCATCGAGCTATCCTGTTATTGACTGACTTGCCGTGGTGTAGAATCAACAGAGGGTTGTTGTCGGTCTGTATCATGAAATGTGTTCCAACTAGGTATCTTGATAGCTTGGTAACAGAGAAAATCACCGCCAAGCATTCAAGTTCTGGAGTATTGTATCTTCCCTCACGTGGTGACAATTTTTGACTGAAGTACATAATGGTATATGGGATGTTCTCATTGCTTTGGAGCAAAATTCCAGACACGGCAATTCCTCAGGCGTCAGATCTCACTGTAAAGAGTAGATTTGGGTTAGGTAATTTAAGAATGGGGGTTGTTGAAAAATATATTTTGATTTCAAAAGTGCTCTCAATAGATCTGCACTCTGTACAATTTTATTCGGCTGATTTTTACCCAGCAAATTTGTAAACAAAATTGTAAGTTCTGCGAATTTTGGCAAGAACTTTATATAATAATTCACTAATCCTGAAGGACTTCGAACATCTTTCTTAGTTTTAGGTACGTCTAAATTGAGAATCCTTGATACAATCTTTTCGTCACTCGTTATGTGTCCGTCAGAGATTTTGTAGCCTAAGATGTCAATTTCATTGAAGCCGATTTCGACTTTGCTTGGCTTTGTTGAGAGGCCGTATTCTTTGAATCGGTCGAAGACTTGTCTGGGTGTTGTTATGTGTTGTGTTATGTCCTTTGTGTGAATCCAAATGACGTCTATGTAAGTTTCAATGTTTGCTATGTCGCGTAGTATCAGTCTTGTTATTCACACAAATGTATCGTGTGAGTTAATACATCCGAATGGTATAAGTAGCCACTCGTATAAACCCCAAGGTGTGGCAAATGCTGTGAGATGTATGGATTGTTTTATCATGGGTATTTGCCAGTACCCCTTTGTTATGTCCAGTTTTGAGAACAGTCTGGAGACTGCCATGTTCATAATGAGATCGTCACAGTTAGGAATGGGTGCTGCATCTAGTTACGTGATGCTGTTTAAATTACGATAGTCTGATGTCGTGGTCTGTTTTGGATAGTTTTGATGATAGTTTAATGTCTCAGCTGTATCCACCGTTGTAACTGGTACTTTATCAGTTTTGTCGATGCCAGTATGTTTGATTACTATGGTGGTTGTTGTTATTTTGTCCTCGTCTTTATCGTTCCTATTTCAATATGGTTTCATCGGGTTTCTGTGGTGTATGTGTTTGTGGTCGTTAATTAGCAACTCATAGTTAAGTAATGCGTTTCTTGGATGGTTATACATGGGTTTTCTGCAGTTATGGGTGTAAGGTTTGATTTGTTTATACAATCACAGTCACATATGGTAAGAGTAAGAATACAAAATGTTGATATGGTAATAAGCAAGTAACATAATAATGTTAGTAAACACATGTGGCTTTGTTCCGAATGCTTGATAGTCGTGTTCTCAAAGGATAATTTGCTGTAAGACGTGGGTGCCTTCTGTCTTGTGCGTTTTATACCCCTGTCAGAGTCTTACTTTATACTAACAGTGGCTCGTGCTCTCTAACAGGAGTGAAAACAATCATACACAAATAATGATTGTACTCAGACACTCGGCAACATAACTGAAACACTTTAATCACATAACTCAACGGCATTCATATAATTCTGCGCCCACAATTAGCGACAATGTCATTACAAGTACATATATGCAATACACAAGTTCATAGATGCATAGAACAAAGCATTCACTCAGTCCCTAAACAGACTCTACTCAGCATACAGGCTTTCTCACATAGAGCATAGAATAATATACGAAAACACGCAACACTTTCTCTCATGTCCGTCCTGTCTCGAAGTTCTGAAGCAGTCTGAGCTAACGCCGATATTTCTCGTTAGCCCTTCTTTTAGTCCCCGTGCGCTCCGTGCTTCACGCTGACCACTGGACATCAACTGCGTAGTAGCTCCCAGTCGGGTCAATCGTCGTGCTTGTCCGTCGCCTACAGGCGATGAAGATGGAGATTCTGACACCACTGGGTGATGTAACTTTCACGTATTGGATGTTTGTACCCAGTGTTTTCAAATTATCTTGTTTCTGTTTAGTGGTGTCATTTTCTGTGGCTTCCCTTTGATAGGTAATGGTAGGCTTTATATTTTGCATTCTTTCGGTCTGAATTTTGTCTTGTTTTCCTTGTAATGTTGTTTCTGCCATTGTGTTTGCTTGGATATTAATTTCATACCTAGCTTTAATTTCTTCTTCATGGTAATCTGTTACATTTGACAGGTTGCCAATAATAAGATCACATCACGGATTGTCAATTACTGCACATTTTACTCTGCCTGACACAGCTGTTGTTTTAATAGTGGCCCAGGCGAGTGGGTAATTTTCAATTTTACCAGAAAAGGGTATTATGTAATCTGTTTACCAATATAGTCTTTAGGTTTTACTAGTGATTTACTGAGACCAACAAGCGTGGATCCGCTATCGCGTAAAATCTTAACTAATTCCTGATGGAACTTTAATTTACCTTTAGAGTCTTTAGAGGGGATATTGTTTTTTTCTGATGTGGATTACTATCATATTTCATTGAGTCATAGGACTCAATCATGCAACTAAAATTACTGAACTCAGAGTCTAATGACTAATACCACAGTCTTCACATCTATAGACTGTAGGTGGATTAGCAGTGTTAAGGGTTTTCTAGTTTTTGTAAAATCTGTTTTTTTTTTCTTAGGGTTTTTTTATTAACCGTTGGTGTGTTTGCTTTTTCTTTTGTCACATATTTTAACTGCTGACATTCAGATGGGGGGGGGGGGGGGGGGGGGGGGGGGGGAATTACTCACAAACTGCAGATGTATTTGTTTTTTTTTTCTGTTAATAACCGTTTTAATCCCTCACATTGAACACGCCTATGGCCAAAGCGCATATATATATATATATATATATATATATATATATATATATATATATATATATATATATATATATATTATATATATATATATATATATATATATATATATATTAGTTTATCTTTCTTAGTTTATTTACTATATGTTGTTCAAATATTCCTGATAATTAGGATTTCTATCACATGTTGTATTTTTGGTGTGTGGTGTGGAACAATGTTTGCAAGGCGATGGTTTTGTTTTCGGCCGTTTGTTTTCAAATTATGTGGCTGAAGCTCCAGGGCCAATTATTGCGCAGTTTTGTGGTGTATTCTTACCTATGGTTTTATTTTTGTTATAGTATTCCCAACTCAGACAGAGTTCTATTAGTAAAATTAAACGGAAGACCTTTTAAAATAAATGTCATTCAAGTATATACCCCAACAAGTGAATCTAGTGAAGAAAGTATAGAGGAATTTTATAATGACATGGAGTCTGCTTTGAGGAACTGTATAAAATCAGAAATAAATATCATAATGGGTGATTTCAACGCAAAAATAGGAAAGCAAAGCGATGGATGCAGTGTAGGCAACCATGGTTTGGGAGAGAGAAATGAAAGAATATACAGACTTGTAGAATGGGCAAAAGAACAAGAAATGGTTGTAGGAAACACCTGGTTTAAACAGCATCCTAGAATATTATGGACATGGAGGAGTCCAGACAGCAGGATTAAAAACCAGATAGATTACATCCTGATTAGCAAAAGGTTTTGAAATGCGTTAACAGTCGTAAAAACAGTTCCAAATGCAGACTGTTACAGTGATCACAGATTAATTATAGGCACATTGAGGGTAAAGTTAAATAAAGTCAAGTATACAGCAGGAAACCCTAAATATGACTTGTGCAAATTGTAAACTGACAAAGAAATACAAGATAATTTTAACATAGAAGTAAATTTGATTTATTGTCTGATCTAGAGATCCTATTTCAGGATGTAGATGATCAATGGGAAATGCTGAAGAATTCAATCAGTTGTGCAGCAGAAAAAACTATTCCAAAAGTAAAGAAAGTGGGCCGTAAGACATGGATGACTGAAGAAATGTTACAACTAATGGAAACAAGAAGACAGAACAAAAATAATCCTGCCAAATATGAAGAAATTCACAGAAAAGTCAGAACCTTATGTAAGGAGGCAAACGAAACATGGCTTGGGAAAAATTGCAGAGAAATTGATGCGAAACTAATGCACAAAAGAATTCAGGAGCTTACTAATCAAAGAACAAGTACATCAGCAGGCTGCCTAAAGACAAAAGATGGAAGAGTCATAATAGAAAAAGATCAGATCTTACATGTATGGTCAGATTACGTGAAAAACCTTTATGACGATAACAGAGACGAACAGTATGATGTTCAAAATAATAATAAAGGACCAGTAATTATGAAGATGGAGGTTCAGAATGCTATTAACCATATGAAATCTGGCAAGACCCCCGGTTCAGAGAGCGTCACAACAGAAATGATTAATTCTTTAGAAGAATATGGAATAGATAAAGTTACCAGTCTGCTTAATACAATATATGATACTGGAAATATACCTCAGGAGTTATGTAATTCTGTATTTATTGCAATCCTAAAGAAATCCGGAGCCTTGGAATGTGATCAACATCGAACAATTAGTATAATAAGTCACATCACGAAGATTTTGCTAAGAATTATCATGCAAAGAGTTAGGAGGAAAATACAACCTGAAATAGGAGAAGAACAATGTGGGTTTGTAGAAGGCAAGGGTACAGTAAATGCTGTGTATATACTGAGAACCGTAATCGAACGTTCTATAGAAGTAAACAAAGATCTACACCTTTGCTTTATTGACTACACAAAGGCTTTCGATAAAGTGAGACATGTCAACATGATAAGGATGCTTGAAGATCTACAAATTGATGGAAAAGACCTTAGACTTGTAAATAACATATATTGGAAACAACAAGCTGCCATAAGAGTTGATAATGAAGTAAGCCAATATCAGCCTATTAAGAGAGGTGTGAGACAGGGATATGTAATGTCTCCAGATCTGTTTTCCCTGTACAGTGAAAGTATTTTCAGAAATATTGAAGATATGGAAGGAATCAACATTGGGGGACGATGCATCAATAACATTAGATATGCAGATGATACAGTCTTGATTGCAGACAATGAACAGGACCTGCAAAATTTAGTAAATGCGGTTGTTACACACAGTGAACAACTAGGGTTAGAATTAAATTGTAAAAAGACACAGATTATGGTCGTCACTAGGAATAACGAAATACCACAATGTAATATACAAGTAAATGGGAATATTCTTCAAGTGAATAGGTGCAATTATCTCGGAACAGTCATAACATCTGATGGGAGATGTCTTGAAGAGATTAGAACAAGAATCGCCATGGCAAAAGTAGCCTTTAGCAAGATGAAAAACATACTGACCAATAAAAAGATGTCAATTGAAAAGAGAAAAAGAGTGTTGAGATGCTACATAGAACCTGTACTCTTATATGGATGTGAAGCTTGGACAATGAGCAGTCAGGCTGAAAAACATCTGATGGCTGTAGAAATGTGGTTTCTGAGGAAAATGCAAAGAATACCATGGACAGCCAGAAAGACCAATGAACAAGTTCCTTCAAGAAACAAATGAAGATCGTAAACTGATTAGAGACATTAGATGTAGACAGTCACAATTTTTTGGGCTTGTTATGAGAAAAAATGATCTGGAGAACTTGGTGACAACTGGTAAGATCGAGGGGAACAGACCAAGGGGAAGACCTAGAAGCAAGTACCTGGATAGTTTGGCCTTGTGGCATGGTCGAGACAGAAACACGGAGCTGATCCACGACTCTGGTGATCGAGTGAGATGGCAGAACATGACCGCCCACGCTTACCGGCATGGCACATGATGGATGGATGGATTCCCAACTCCCCCGATGTGTCTCCACCTTGCCGTGGTGGGGGAGCTTGAGTGTCCCACTGACCCCAAGCGCTATGCCGATGGATATTAACTACATATTGGACAGCTCTTGGGATAGGGACCAGACTAAGAAAGACACAACCTGCTGCTTTGCAGGTAGACTGAGGATAGCAGTCTAAATCAGGCAAACGATGCCAATAATCTCAGCCCGGACAAAACCTCTAAGGCTCCCAGCCGAGGTGTATGGCTGAACGTCTCTAAGCCATAAACCCTCGGAAGTGAGAGCCTGACCGACACAAACCTACATAAAAATTGAGGTGAGGTACTGAGCACGCTACATGCTTGGTGCAGATATTCATTCGATGGCTCTTAGCTGGGGGATATGAGGGATCCCCGGATGAGAGGGCCTGGCCGTTACTCGCCCACAGACGCACGGAGGTCAGGTTCTGAGCCGGCAGCACATGTAGTCTACCACCTCGGGAGCGAGTACTAAAGGTAGAAAAACGCCTCGGTCGCACGTTCTGATGAAAGTCTGTAACCGTACTCATGGAGTGAGTGTAGTCAAAGGTGTAAAATTGTCTCGTTGACACGAAATGGAACGCCTGGCTTGCGAATTCATTACGTGGTAGCCCGAAGCAAAAGCTTGCTGTGTGGAAGTCGAAATAAGAGTCTAACTTGTCTCGAAACCCGAGGAAGGCTACCTCATTAAAATGCCCGCTGAAGTCGGAAGTGCCAGCCTACGGGCGGCAAAATAAAAAATGGCACTACGCAATTACGTCCGAGTGAAATGTCTATAGTGACCGGAAAAGCTCTAACTAGTCTTCCCTCGTGCTAGGAAAATCTACAGTTTCCGAATGCCGCTCTTGTTCGAAACAGCTCTGACTAGGTAGTTTTCCGAATGTCCGGCGTGTCTGGAACTGTTCTGACGGGCACAACAACGACAAGAACATGTCCGAAAAACTCGCCGAGTGGATACTGACTGCAGACCAGTCTGGTTTGTGCGGGAACGGCTCGGGGCGAACGAAATGCCCAATATATTGAAGTGAGGAATTAAAGCAGCCATGAGCAGGACGTGACGATTCCCTCGGTGAGCCCAGCACCAGTGCGCTATGTGCCGGCTCTGCAATCATGGAAGCCACCTTGGATGGCGGAAAATGCCATGGACTGTCCCTGCCTTCCTTTGAGGGATGACCGTTATCTTCGAACGTTCCAACTTGGCCAGCTGGGTTGCGGACGGTACCGCAAAAGTGAGAGTCTCCCAGGAATGCTACCTGGTCAAAAAAGCACGCTAAAGCCGGATGTGTTGGCCTACGGGTTTCGGCCCAAGGGCGCATAACTTAGACACACAACAATCACATCTGAAAAAAACACTCCGGATGAACGCAAAGAAAAAGAAGAAGAAGTATTCCCAACATTTACTTAGTAATTGTGTGATTGGCTCCTCGTTATGATCTTCCAGGTATTTTGTGAACTGGGATGGTAATGTTGCTTTTAGTTTTTCTATCAGCAAGAGATCTATTTTTGCTTGATCGTCGTCTGTAGTTTATATTTTGTTGATCAGGTTTTTGTAGATGGCTTTTATTTCTTCTATGTAATCTGAAATTGTCTGGTCTGGTTTTGGTTTCAAGGTTTTCAATTTTGATTTTAGAGTTTCTACTTCATCAGGATAATGTAAAAAATATCTTTGTTTTATAATATTCATAATCTTCTCTCAACATCTCTGGAGTAATATTACTTAATTCACGTTGTTTTATTGGTAAGTATTCCCTATATCATATGTACCATCTAGTCTTTGGAATTTCATTCTCGCGCATCACATTTTCAAATTCCTATGTCCATTCACGGATCAGGTCACCTTGTTTACTCTGATTTTCTCTACACTGCATTCTTTGGCTAAGTCGAGTGCGTGTACGTTTTAGTTCTCCTTTTAATTCTTTGTACTGTTCTATACACCAAGATCTTAAGTGTTCCTCCCTTATTGCACGTTTTATCTCTAATTCTTTAAGATCGTTTAGTGAAGTCATTTTGCTCCTTTCAGTAATTCAAAATAACAAAATGCAAAATGTGATACAATGGTAATATAAAATATTAACTTCTAACTATTACAGCAGTAGGGAAATAAGTAGAGTGCAGTTATATTGAAGGCTGAAATCAAAAACAACTTAGCTGATGGGAGTGTCTGTAATTTTCTTCCAGGCTTGAGTTCACGAAACGGGTTGTTACAAGCGGGTTGGATATCTGTACGGTCTTCCTGGTATACATGTGGCTTCCTCGGTGTACTGGGTATGGATGTGGATAGAATCTTATTATTATTGTGGTCTACACTATTCTGTCACTGTCTTTTCAGTTAATACTATTCTGTCTTGTTTTGTCAAGGTAGCACTATTGGTGTGTATTATATTTATTGTTGTTTTGGTCTTAGGGTTCAAAACAAAGTTCCGGACGAAGCGCCCACGGTTTGTCATACACCTTCTGGTATTTGAATATATATGTATACAGATCTATGACAAGGTAATAGTAATCTTTCATCCACACACGCAAGTTCATAACTAGTTCTAAATTGGAACGTGTTAATATAAAAGTATTGAGCTATACAGATCCCGCAGGGATTGCTCATTACCACGAAGTCATCTCGACTGAACACACTCGTATAGGAATAATTACAATATGATTTAGTGAAGTATATACATCAATTAGTTTATATAAAAACATTCATATGCGTGCACTCTCTCTCCATAGCACTCAACGAGCATACGCTGCCTCCGTCAATCAGAGCACGCAAGGTGTCTCACAGTCGTATCGCTGGTATTCTAACTATCACACAACACAGCATTCGTATTCGCTATCACGCTTCTAGTATCAACAGTCCCCTCTCAAACACGTCTGTCCCAGTCGCTAGTCTAATACCTTCTTACTAAACTCGGTCCGGTCTCTCTTTATCACGGGTCTCCTCATCCTGTGAATCATGTTGGACATGCCATGGTCCGTCCGTTTCGGGTCTGTACCTGAGTTACAGGCTCACCTGTCCTTAACCCTTTGGTGTCTGCCAACAGTCACGACAAGTCCCAGTACTTCAACCTACCTTCTCAGACTGCTGTCCCTGTAGGCTGACTGTCTTGTCCCTATTCTGTCCTGTCAGTACTGTCTCTTGTATCTCTGGTAGGATAAGCTCGCTGACATACTCCTGTTGTTTGTCCATCAAGAATGATGATGATGACCATTCACTTCATCCAGTTTGTTGAATGTATAGAGCCGTGAGTTCTAAGATGGCCTATTTTGGCTCGAAATGTTTTTTGACAATGTGGACAAAGAATGCTTGACATTTCTGGAGGAGGATTTCCTGCGGTGGTTTTTCTGTCCTGCCATTTTCTTTACAGCTCTTGCAGTCCTGGTTGCCTCACACGTGACTGCACCTTTGCGTAATGATGCTCGCCACTAATTTAGGTCTCTGGCTGCAGTCTCCCAGGTGTCATGATGAATTCCAAAAGCATTCAGTGAGATTTTCAGAGTGTCTTTAAAGCGTTTCCTCTGGCCGCCTTGGGAGCCTTTACCACAAAGCAACTCGCCTTAAAAAATCCGTTTAGGCAGCCTGTGATCTGGCATACGAGTCAAGTGACCAGCCCAGCGAATCTGATTCTTCATTAGTAGAGTGTGGATACTGGGCATGGCCTCTCTTTCTAGGACTTCCGTGTCTTGGATCTTGTCTTGCCATTTAATCTTCAGTAGCTTCCTAAGGCAGACTGTGTTTAAGTGGTTTAATTTCCTAGCGTGTCGCTGATAAACTGTCCAGGTTTCACAAGCATATAGCAGTGTGGATAATACAACTGCTTTGTAGACTTTCAGATTTGTTTGCAGGCTTATTCCATTTCTGTCCCATACATTCTTATACAGTCTGCCAAAGGCCGCGCTGGCCTTGGAGATTCTTGCATTCACTTCGTCATCAATTGTGGCAGCTTGTGACACAGTGCTGCCAAGATAGGTGAATTTGTCCACAACACTTAGGCTATGATAATTCACTTTGATATTCGGCACAGTGTGATAATTCCTTGGAGCTGGCTGGTACATAACTACATTCCTCTACTACCACTACAACTACTAATCTTACTACTACTACTACTACTACTACTACTACTACTACTACTACTACTACTACTACTACTACTACTACTACTACTACTACTACTACTACTACTACTACTACTACTACTACTACTACTACTACTACTCTACTATACAATTTCTACTACTACTACTACTACTACTACTACTACTACTACTACTACTACTACTACTACTACAACTACTACTACTAATACTACTACTACTACTACTACTACTACTACTACTACTACTACTACTACTACTACTACTCCTACTACTAATACTACTACTACTACTACTACTACTACTACTACTACTACTACTACTACTACTACTACTACTACTAATAATAATAATAATACTATTCCTACTACAACCATTACTACTACTCCTAATTCTACTACTTCACATACTACTACACCTCATACTACTACTCCTACTACTACTACTACAACAACTACTACTACTCCTATTACTACTCCTACTCCTAATATATTTACTACTCCTACTACTATTGCTCCTACCACTACTAATACAACAACAACAACATCTACTACTACTACTACTACTACTACTACTACTACTACTACTACTACTACTACTACTACTGCTGCTGCTGCTGCTGCTAAAACTACTACTAATTCTACTACTTCTCCTATTATTCCTACTACGCCTTCTCCTACTACAACTACACAACAACTACTACTGCTATTCCTACTACTCTTATAATACCTACTACTCCTACGACCCTTATTATTACTACTACTCCTCCTCCTACTACTACTACTCTTCCTCCTCCTCCACTTCTTACTACTACTACTACTACTACTACTACTACTACTACTACTACTACTGCTGCTGCTGCTGCTGCTACTACTACTACTACTACTCATTACACTACAACTCCTAATAATAGTACTATTACTAATCCTACTACTACTACTACTACTACTGCTACTACTACTACTACTACTACTAATACTACTACTACTACTACTACTACTACTACTACTACTACTACTACTACTACTCTACTACTACTACTACTACTTTTCCCACTACTCCTCATCCTACTACTACAACTGCTACTACTACTACTACTACCACAACTAGTAATGCTACTAATCAAACTACTCTTATTATTCCTCCTACACCTACGACTCCTACTCATACTACTACTAATACAACTCCTTATCCTCCTCCTCCTTCTCCGCCTCCTCCTGCTCTTCCTCTTCCTACTACTACTACTACTACTACTACTACTACTACTACTACTACTACTACTACTACTACTTCTACTACTACTGCTACTACTACTACTACTTCTACTACCACTACAACTACTACAAATACCACTTCTACCACTACTACTACCACCACTACTACTACCACCACCACCACTACTACTACTACTACTACTAAGACGACGACGACGACTACTATTGCTATAACAACAACAACAACAACTACTACTACTATTACTACTACTATTACAACTACTACTACTACTACTACTACTACTACTACTACTACTACTACCACTACTACTGATTGGTACCCTGCCGTCTTGACAGACAATAGTTTGTAAAATGGAGTTATACCTCTCCATAACACAAAGCCTGGGCTGAATTTAGAGACCATGTGCTGCCCATGCAGCATAATCCCTCTCTCGGCCTGTCTAGTATACTCCAGAGGAAATAACACCAATATGTCTGGAGAATGACAAGCTGCAGAGGTTGCCGGATCAGCAAAGCAATGCTCTAACTGTCCGCCTGTCGGAGCTTCCATCCTAGACCAGTTTGCCAACCAAGGCTTAGGGCCGGGTCTTCCCTGCCATGACATTCAGTCTTTAGGTTGCATTTCCTCGCACACTACTACTACCACTACAAATAATACTATTACTATTCCTACTCCTTCTCATCCCCCTACTGCTACTTCGACTCCTACAAATCTTTCTGCAACAAATACTACTTCTACAACCAGAACCAAAAGCATTCAGTGAGATTTTCAGAGTGTCTTTAAAGCGTTTCCTCTGGCCGCCTTGGGAGCCTTTACCACAAAGCAACTCGCCTTAAAAAATCCGTTTAGGCAGCCTGTGATCTGGCATACGAGTCAAGTGACCAGCCCAGCGAATCTGATTCTTCATTAGTAGAGTGTGGATACTGGGCATGGCCTCTCTTTCTAGGACTTCCGTGTCTTGGATCTTGTCTTGCCATTTAATCTTCAGTAGCTTCCTAAGGCAGACTGTGTTTAAGTGGTTTAATTTCCTAGCGTGTCGCTGATAAACTGTCCAGGTTTCACAAGCATATAGCAGTGTGGATAATACAACTGCTTTGTAGACTTTCAGATTTGTTTGCAGGCTTATTCCATTTCTGTCCCATACATTCTTATACAGTCTGCCAAAGGCCGCGCTGGCCTTGGAGATTCTTGCATTCACTTCGTCATCAATTGTGGCAGCTTGTGACACAGTGCTGCCAAGATAGGTGAATTTGTCCACAACACTTAGGCTATGATAATTCACTTTGATATTCGGCACAGTGTGATAATTCCTTGGAGCTGGCTGGTACATAACTACATTCCTCTACTACCACTACAACTACTAATCTTACTACTACTACTACTACTACTACTACTACTACTACTACTACTACTACTACTACTACTACTACTACTACTACTACTACTACTACTACTACTACTACTACTCTACTATACAATTTCTACTACTACTACTACTACTACTACTACTACTACTACTACTACTACTACTACTACTACTACTACTACAACTACTACTACTAATACTACTACTACTACTACTACTACTACTACTACTACTACTACTACTACTACTACTACTGCTACTACTAATACTACTACTACTACTACTACTACTACTACTACTACTACTACTACTACTACTACTAATAATAATAATAATAATACTATTCCTACTACAACCATTACTACTACTCCTAATTCTACTACTTCACATACTACTACACCTCATACTACTACTCCTACTACTACTACTACAACAACTACTACTACTCCTATTACTACTCCTACTCCTAATATATTTACTACTCCTACTACTATTGCTCCTACCACTACTAATACAACAACAACAACATCTACTACTACTACTACTACTACTACTACTACTACTACTACTACTACTACTACTACTACTACTACTGCTGCTGCTGCTGCTGCTAAAACTACTACTAATTCTACTACTTCTCCTATTATTCCTACTACGCCTTCTCCTACTACAACTACACAACAACTACTACTGCTATTCCTACTACTCTTATAATACCTACTACTCCTACGACCCTTATTATTACTACTACTCCTCCTCCTACTACTACTACTCTTCCTCCTCCTCCACTTCTTACTACTACTACTACTACTACTACTACTACTACTACTACTACTACTACTGCTGCTGCTGCTGCTGCTACTACTACTACTACTACTCATTACACTACAACTCCTAATAATAGTACTATTACTAATCCTACTACTACTACTACTACTACTGCTACTACTACTACTACTTACTACTAATACTACTACTTACTACTACTACTACTACTACTACTACTACTACTACTACTACTCTACTACTACTACTACTACTTTTCCCACTACTCCTCATCCTACTACTACAACTGCTACTACTACTACTACTACCACAACTAGTAATGCTACTAATCAAACTACTCTTATTATTCCTCCTACACCTACGACTCCTACTCATACTACTACTAATACAACTCCTTATCCTCCTCCTCCTTCTCCGCCTCCTCCTGCTCTTCCTCTTCCTACTACTACTACTACTACTACTACTACTACTACTACTACTACTACTACTACTACTACTTCTACTACTACTGCTACTACTACTACTACTTCTACTACCACTACAACTACTACAAATACCACTTCTACCACTACTACTACCACCACTACTACTACCACCACCACCACTACTACTACTACTACTACTAAGACGACGACGACGACTACTATTGCTATAACAACAACAACTACTACTACTATTACTACTACTATTACAACTACTACTACTACTACTACTACTACTACTACTACTACTACTACCACTACTACTGATTGGTACCCTGCCGTCTTGACAGACAATAGTTTGTAAAATGGAGTTATACCTCTCCATAACACAAAGCCTGGGCTGAATTTAGAGACCATGTGCTGCCCATGCAGCATAATCCCTCTCTCGGCCTGTCTAGTATACTCCAGAGGAAATAACACCAATATGTCTGGAGAATGACAAGCTGCAGAGGTTGCCGGATCAGCAAAGCAATGCTCTAACTGTCCGCCTGTCGGAGCTTCCATCCTAGACCAGTTGCCAACCAAGGCTTAGGGCCGGGTCTTCCCTGCCATGACATTCAGTCTTTAGGTTGCATTTCCTCGCACACTACTACTACCACTACAAATAATACTATTACTATTCCTACTCCTTCTCATCCCCCTACTGCTACTTCTACTCCTACAAATCTTTCTGCAACAAATACTACTTCTACAACCAGCACCACTCATATTCTTACTACTCTTACTGCTTCTACTACTACTATTACTATTGCGACTACTACTACTACTACTACTACTACTACTACTACTACTACTACTACTACTACTACTACTACTACTACTACCACCACTACTACTGCCGCTGCTGATGCTGCTACTACTACTACTACTACTACTACTACTACTACTACTACTACTACTACTACTACTACTACTACTACTACAAGCCGTTTCATAGCCGTTTCAAGCTAGGACACAGATAAGTTGAAATGTCTACTTTCAAGTAGTGTCGATCGTCTATTTGTTAGTCTATTTTTGTTTGTTTGTTCTGTGCTGACGAAAGCTTTGGCTGCAACGTCCATTGTTTTTTGTAGTCGTGCTTTGGTAAAGCTCTCAACCTACTTCTCGTTTTTCAGTGATTCATTCATTACTACTACTACAACCACAACCAACAATACCAATGCCTCTACCACTACCACTACAACTACTGCTACTTCTACTGCCACCAATATTACTACCACTACGCACTACGACTACACTTATTACATCTGCAACAACAACAACAACAACTACTACTACTACTACTACTACTACTACTACTACTACTACTACTACTACTACTACTACTACTACTACTACTACTACTACTACTTTTCTTGCTACTCCTTCAACTGCTACTCCTACTACTACTACTACATCTGCTGCTACTAATCCTACTACTTTTACTATTCCTACTACTCCTACGACTCAAAGTAGTACTACTATTCCTCCTCCTTCTCCTCCGATCCTACTACGACTGCTACTACTAGTAATACTACGACTACTTATAATAATAATATTACTGCTACTGCTGCTAATTATACTACTACTACAACTACTACTTCTACTACTACTACTACTACTACTACTACTACTACTACTACTACTACTACTACTACTACTACTACTACTACTACTACTACTACGTCTACTACTACTACTACTACTACTACTACTACTACGTCTACTACTACTACTACTACTACTACTATTACTATTACTACTACTACGTCTACTACGTCTAATACTACTACTACTACTACTACTACTACTACTACTACTACTACTACTACCACCACCACTACTACTACCACCACCACCATTACTACTACTATTACTACTACTACTACCACTACTACTACTACTACTACTACTACTACTACTACCACTACCACTACTACTACTACCACCACCACCACCACCACCACTACTACTACTACTACTACTACTACTACTACTGCTACTGCTACTACTACTACTACTACTACTACTACTACTGCTACTACTACTACTACTACTACTACTACTACTACTACTACTACTACTACTACTACTACTACTACTTTTACTAGTAGGGTTTGTTGTATGCAAGTATGATTTCTAGTTCACAACCTTTTAGGCCATGGTATAAAACTTTATATGGGGGGGGGGGGGCATACCGCCCATCGTGACAACACAAAAAGGGACCATATTTTAAAATTCTCGCTCGATTTGGTACTCTTTAGCAATCACTATTATATATATTTTTTTTTTTCAATTGAAATTAAAATATAGCAGTTAGTAGTGGTCTTTAGATGACGGCGTTTAAACACTATTATCAGACGGTTTCAGATCTTTAAATTAAAACCGTAGAAACTTAAATATGTCGGGTGTATTATCTGAAGAGTGTCGTGGTGGATTATACACTATCAACAAATGGTAACAGATCTACAATTGACAACCGTAATCAAGAAAAGATGGAGGGTATTAGTGGGTGTAGTGGTCAGGATGTGTGACTGTGTGGTGGTCGAATGGTAGAGTAACAACAGTGTGTGTAAAGGTGGTGACGTACGTATAGTGCCTGTGTCGTTGATCATCCATCGAAGCACACGTGTTCCTGAAGCGAGGCGCCGTCGATATATGGAGGTGGTAGGTTCTAATCCCTGGGAGGATTGGAGGACTAAATAAAACAGCGGTGGAGAATAGGAGTGGGTGGGTGGACGCGGGTGTATGCGGTGTTCAGTGTGGTCGAGAAATTGTGCTGAGCTCCGGGTGGTCGAGGAGTAAAGTATCAACAGTGTGTGTACATATGTGTGGGGAGGGGTGGCTCAAATCTATTAAAAGACGCGACGTGGTAAGTAGGTGTGTAAATGCTCTTCCAACCCAACACATTTCTTGCAAAAGCACAGGAATGTGTCGGCCCACGAGACGGGTGTCACGTCGCCTGCACTGGGCCTGAGATAAAGATAATTACTCTTCGTTGCTGGGGTGAACGTCGTTAATTAGTGGTTAGCGTTACAAATATTGTTCATGTCTGCTTATAGTATGTGTGCGCATTTCTGTATGTTTGCAAATATAAATGTCTGCTTTTTTTAATGTGAGTCTGTAGGTATGTCTATATATTTGTCTATCTGTATGTATATCTGTCTAGCTATCTATATGACTGGGTGTATGCGTGTTTGTTTGCATTATGTGTTTCTGTATGTGTGTGTGTGTGTGTGTGTGTGTGTGTGTGTGTGTGTGTGTGTTCGTGTGTATGTGCATGAGCATTTGGGCAGAGCATTTCAGCAACATCTTAAATGCAACTTGTCAGCGCCTTGCATTCAGCAAGAACATAGGCTCGTAATCACCGACAAGAGTGATACAAAACACGGTCACAGAATGACTTGACGTGACGCACTACACTTACAATACAAACACTTTATTCACACAACTCACTCATCACAACAATTCTATGCATCGTACAATTACAATGACGATGCAATAATACACTCAATAGATATATCAATACAATATACACATCTCACAGGCGCACAGTCCTCTATCTTCTCACAGGCGTTCTCTCTATTCCGTTCATACACCCAAGTACGCGAGCACCATTCATTCCCGTCTGTCTCGTCCAACACTCCCAAGCCGTCTGCCAGCTAACCCACTGTGAGTCTCGCTAGTCGGAGGTGCGTCCCTGCGTGGACTGCATGATCCACGCATATACCGACTGGCTATTCTGGCCACAGTATGGTTAGGGGTCCGGGGCCCCCCACCCCGGGTGGACA
>JACEFZ010016903.1:765000-813768 GCA_014155875.1 Cepaea nemoralis | reverse complement strand
AGGGTTGTCATGAACCAGGACACACTGGGGTGTAGAGAGGACGTGTGTATCGGCGAGGGTTGTCATGAACCAGGACACACGGGGTGTAGAGAGGACGTGTGTATCGGGAGGGTTGTCATGAACCAGGACACGCTGGGGTGTAGAGAGGACGTGTGTATCGGTGAGGGTTGTCAGAACCAGGACACGCTGGGGTGTAGAGAGGACTGTGTATCGGCAAGGGTTGTCATGAACCAGGACACGCTGGGGTGTAGAGAGGACGTGTGTATCGGTGAGGGTTGTCATGAACCAGGACACGCTGGGGTGTAGAGAGGACGTGTGTATCGGTGAGGGTTGTCATGAACCAGGACACGCTGGGGTGTAGAGAGGACGTGTGTATCGGTGAGGGTTGTCATGAACCAGGACACGCTGAGGTGTAGAGAGAACGTGTGTATCGGCAAGGGTTGTCATGAACCAGGACACGCTGGGGTGTAGAGAGGACGTGTGTATCGGTGAGGGTGTCATGAACCAGGACACGCTGGGGTGTAGAGAGGACGTGTGTATCGGTAAGGGTTGTCATGAACCAGGACACGCTGGGGTGTAGAGAGGACGTGTGTATCTGTAAGGGTTGTCATGAACCAGGACACGCTGGGGTGTAGAGAGGACGTGTGAATCGGTGAGGGTTGTCATGAACCAGGACACGCTGGGGTGTAGAGAGGACGTGTGTATCGGCAAGGGTTGTCATGAACCAGGACACGCTAGGGTGTAGAGAGGACGTGTGTATCGGCAAGGGTTGTCATGAACCAGGACACGCTGGGGTGTAGAGAGGACGTGTGTATCGGTGAGGGTTGTCATGAACCAGGACACGCTGAGGTGTAGAGAGAACGTGTGTATCGGCAAGGGTTGTCATGAACCAGGACACGCTGGGGTGTAGAGAGGACGTGTGTATCGGTAAGGGTTGTCATGAACCAGGACACGCTGGGGTGTAGAGAGGACGTGTGTATCGGTGAGGGTTGTCATGAACCAGGACACGCTGGGGTGTAGAGAGGACGTGTGTATCTGTGAGGGTAGTCATGAACCAGGACACACTGGGTGTAGAGAGGACGTGTGTATCTGTGAGGGTAGTCAGTGTCATGAACCAGGACACGCTGGGGTGTAGAGAGGACGTGTGTATCGGTGAGGGTTTGTCATGAACCAGGACACGCTGGGGTGTAGAGAGGACGTGTGTATCGGTGAGGGTTGTCATGAACCAGGACACGCTGAGGTGTAGAGAGAACGTGTGTATCGGCAAGGGTTGTCATGAACCAGGACACGCTGGGGTGTAGAGAGGACGTGTGTATCGGTGAGGGTTGTCATGAACCAGGACACGCTGGGGTGTAGAGAGGGACGTGTGTATCGGTAAGGGTTGTCATGAACCAGGACACGCTGGGGTGTAGAGAGGACGTGTGTATCTGTAAGGGTTGTCATGAACCAGGACACGCTGGGGTGTAGAGAGGACGTGTGAATCGGTGAGGGTGTCATGAACCAGGACACGCTGGGGTGTAGAGAGGACGTGTGTATCGGCAAGGGTTGTCATGAACCAGGACACGCTAGGGTGTAGAGAGGACGTGTGTATCGGTGAGGGTTGTTATGAACCAGGACTCGCTGGGGTGTAGAGAGGACGTGTGAATCGGTGAGGGTTGTCATGAACCAGGACACGCTGGGGTGTAGAGAGGACGTGTGTATCTGTGAGGGTAGTCAGTGTCATGAACCAGGACACGCTGGGGTGTAGAGAGGACGTGTGTATCGGTGAGGGTTGTCATGAACCAGGACACGCTGGGGTGTAGAGAGGACGTGTGTATCGGTGAGGGTTGTCATGAACCAGGACACGCTGGGGTGTAGAGAGGACGTGTGTATCGGTGAGGGTTGTCATGAACCAGGACACGCTGGGGTGTAGAGAGAACGTGTGTATCGGCAAGGGTTGTCATGAACCAGGACACGCTGGGGTGTAGAGAGGACGTGTGTATCGGTGAGGGTTGTCATGAACCAGGACACGCTGGGGTGTAGAGAGGACGTGTGTATCGGTAAGGGTTGTCATGAACCAGGACACGCTGGGGTGTAGAGAGGACGTGTGTATCGGTGAGGGTTGTCATGAACCAGAACACGCTGGGGTGTAGAGAGGACGTGTGTATCTGTGAGGGTAGTCAGTGTCATGAACCAGGACACGCTGGGGTGTAGAGAGGACGTGTGTATCGGTGAGGGTTGTCATGAACCAGGACACGCTGGGGTGTAGAGAGGACGTGTGTATCGGTGAGGGTTGTCATGAACCAGGACACGCTGGGGTGTAGAGAGGACTGTGTATCGGTGAGGGTTGTCATGAACCAGGACACGCTGAGGTGTAGAGAGAACGTGTGTATCGGCAAGGGTTGTCATGAACCAGGACACGCTGGGGTGTAGAGAGGACGTGTGTATCGGTGAGGGTTGTCATGAACCAGGACACGCTGGGGTGTAGAGAGGACGTGTGTATCGGTAAGGGTTGTCATGAACGAGGACACGCTGGGGTGTAGAGAAAACGTGTGTATCTGTAAGGGTTGTCATGAACCAGGACACGCTGGGGGTGTAGAGAGGACGTGTGTATCGGTGAGGGTTGTCATGAACAAGGACACGCTGGGGTGTAGAGAGGACGTGTGTATCGGTGAGGGTTGTCATGAACCAGAACACGCTGGGGTGTAGAGAGGACGTGTGTATCGGTGAGGGTTGTCATGAACCAGGACACGCTGAGGTGTAGAGAGAACGTGTGTATCGGCAAGGGTTGTCATGAACCAGGACACGCTGGGGTGTAGAGAGGACGTGTGTATCGGTGAGGGTTGTCATGAACCAGGACACGCTGGGGTGTAGAGAGGACGTGTGTATCGGTAAGGGTTGTCATGAACCAGGACACGCTGGGGTGTAGAGAGGACGTGTGTATCTGTAAGGGTTGTCATGAACCAGGACACGCTGGGGTGTAGAGAGGACGTGTGAATCGGTGAGGGTTGTCATGAACCAGGACACGCTGGGGTGTAGAGAGGACGTGTGTATCGGCAAGGGTTGTCATGAACCAGGACACGCTGGGGTGTAGAGAGGACGTGTGTATCGGCAAGGGTTGTCATAAACCAGGACACGATGGGGTGTAGAGAGGACGTGTGTATCGGTGAGGGTTGTCATGAACCAGGACACGCTGGGGTGTAGAGAGGACGTGTGTATCGGTGAGGGTTGTCATGAACCAGGACACGCTGGGGTGTAGAGAGGACGTGTGTATCTGTGAGGGCAGTCAGTGTCATGAACCAGGACACGCTGGGGTGTAGATAGGACGTGTGTATCGGTGAGGGTTGTTATGAACCAGGACACGCTGGGGTGTAGAGAGGACGTGTGTATCGGTGAGGGTTGTCATGAACCAGGACACGCTGGGGTGTAGAGAGGACGTGTGTATCGGCAAGGGTTTTCATGAACCAGGACACGCTGGGGTGTAGAGAGGACGTGTGTATCGGTGAGGGTTGTCATGAACCAGGACACGCTGAGGTGTAGAGAGAACGTGTGTATCGGCAAGGGTTGTCATGAACCAGGACACGCTGGGGTGTAGAGAGGACGTGTGTATCGGTAAGGGTTGTCATGATTCAGGACACGCTGGGGTGTAGAGAGGACGTGTGTATCGGTGAGGGTTGTCATGAACCAAGACTCGCTGGGGTGTAGAGAGGACGTGTGTATCGGTGAGGGTTGTCATGAACCAGGACACGCTGAGGTGTAGAGAGAACGTGTGTATCGGCAAGGGTTGTCATGAACCAGGACACGCTGGGGTGTAGAGAGGACGTGTGTATCGGTGAGGGTTGTCATGAACCAGGACACGCTGGGGTGTAGAGATGACGTGTGTATCGGTAAGGGTTGTCATGAACCAGGACACGCTGGGGTGTAGAGAGGACGTGTGTATCTGTAAGGGTTGTCATGAACCAGGACACGCTGGGGTGTAGAGAGGACGTGTGAATCGGTGAGGGTTGTCATGAACCAGGACACGCTGGGGTGTAGAGAGGACGTGTGTATCAGCAAGGGTTGTCAACCAGGACACGCTAGGGTGTAGAGAGGACGTGTGTATCGGTGAGGGTTGTCATGAACCAGGACACGCAAGGGTGTAGAGAGGACGTGTGTATCGGTGAGGGTTGTCATGAACCAGGACACGCTGGGGTGTAGAGAGGACGTGTGTATCGGTGAGGGTTGTCATGAACCAGGACACGCTGGGGTGTAGAGAGGACGTGTGTATCTGTGAGGGTAGTCAGTGTCATGAACCAGGACACGCTGGGGTGTAGAGAGGACGTGTGTATCGGTGAGGGTTGTCATGAACCAGGACACGCTGGGGTGTAGAGAGGACGTGTGTATCGGTGAGGGTTGTCATGAACCAGGACACGCTGGGGTGTAGAGAGGACGTGTGTATCGGTGAGGGTTGTCATGAACCAGGACACGCTGGGGTGTAGAGAGGACGTGTGTATCGGCGAGGGTTGTCATGAACCAGGACACGCTGGGGTGTAGAGAGGACGTGTGTATCGGTAAGGGTTGTCATGAACCAGGACACGCTGGGGTGTAGAGAGGACGTGTGTATCTGTAAGGGTTGTCATGAACCAGGACACGCTGGGGTGTAGAGAGGACGTGTGTATCTGTAAGGGTTGTCATGAACCAGGACACGCTGGGGTGGTAGAGAGGACATGTGAATCGGTGAGGGTTGTCATGAACCAGGACACGCTGGGGTGTAGAGAGGACGTGTGTATCGGCAAGGGTTGTCATGAACCAGGACACGCTAGGGTGTAGAGAGGACGTGTGTATCGGTGAGGGTTGCTATGAACCAGGACTCGCTGGGGTGTAGAGAGGAACGTGTGAATCGGTGAGGGTTGTCATGAACCAGGACACGCTGGGGTGTAGAGAGGACGTGTGTATCGGCAAGGGTTGTCATAAACCAGGACACGCTGGGGTGTAGAGAGGACGTGTGTATCGGTGAGGGTTGTCATGAACCAGGACACGCTGGGGTGTAGAGAGGACGTGTGTATCGGTGAGGGTTGTCATGAACCAGGACACGCTGGGGTGTAGAGAGGACGTGTGTATCTGTGAGGGCAGTCAGTGTCATGAACCAGGACACGCTGGGGTGTAGAGAGGACGTGTGTATCGGTGAGGGTTGTTATGAACCAGGACACGCTGGGGTGTAGAGAGGACGTGTGTATCTGTGAGGGTTGTCATGAACCAGGACACGCTGGGTGTAGAGAGGACGTGTGTATCGGTGAGGGTTGTCATGAACCAGGACACGCTGGGGTGTAGAGAGGACGTGTGTATCGGTGAGGGTTGTCATGAACCAGGACACGCTGGGGTGTAGAGAGGACGTGTGTATCGGTGAGGGTTGTCATGAACCAGGACACGCTGGGGTGTAGAGAGGACGTGTGTATCTGTGAGGGTAGTCAGTGTCATGAACCAGGACACGCTGGGGTGTAGAGAGGACGTGTGTATCGGTGAGGGTTGTCATGAACCAGGACACGCTGGGGTGTAGAGAGGACGTGTATATCGGTGAGGGTTGTCATGAACCAGGACACGCTGGGGTGTAGAGAGGACGTGTGTATCGGTGAGGGTTGTCATGAACCAGGACACGCTGAGGTGTAGAGAGAACGTGTGTATCGGCAAGGGTTGTCATGAACCAGGACACGCTGGGGTGTAGAGAGGACGTGTGTATCGGTGAGGGTTGTCATGAACCAGGACACGCTGGGGTGTAGAGAGGACGTGTGTATCGGTAAGGGTTGTCATGAACCAGGACACGCTGGGGTGTAGAGAGGACGTGTGTATCTGTGAGGGTAGTCATGAACCAGGACACGCTGGGGTGTAGAGAGGACGTGTGTATCGGTGAGGGTTGTCATGAACCAGGACACGCTGGGGTGTAGAGAGGACGTGTGTATCGGTGAGGGTTGTCATGAACCAGGACACGCTGGGGTGTAGAGAGGACGTGTGTATCGGTGAGGGTTGTCATGAACCAGGACACGCTGAGGTGTAGAGAGAACGTGTGTATCGGCAAGGGTTGTCATGAACCAGGACACGCTGGGGTGTAGAGAGGACGTGTGTATCGGTGAGGGTTGTCATGAACCAGGACACGCTGGGGTGTAGAGAGGACGTGTGTATCGGTAAGGGTTGTCATGAACCAGGACACGCTGGGGTGTAGAGAGGACGTGTGTATCTGTAAGGGTTGTCATGAACCAGGACACGCTGGGGTGTAGAGAGGACGTGTGAATCGGTGAGGGTTGTCATGAACCAGGACACGCTGGGGTGTAGAGAGGACGTGTGTATCGGCAAGGGTTGTCATGAACCAGGACACGCTAGGGTGTAGAGAGGACGTGTGTATCGGTGAGGGTTGTTATGAACCAGGACTCGCTGGGGTGTAGAGAGGACGTGTGAATCGGTGAGGGTTGTCATGAACCAGGACACGCTGGGGTGTAGAGAGGACGTGTGTATCGGCAAGGGTTGTCATAAACCAGGACACGCTGGGGTGTAGAGAGGACGTGTGTATCGGTGAGGGTTGTCATGAACCAGGACACGCTGGGGTGTAGAGAGGACGTGTGTATCGGTGAGGGTTGTCATGAACCAGGACACGCTGGGGTGTAGAGAGGACGTGTGTATCTGTGAGGGCAGTCAGTGTCATGAACCAGGACACGCTGGGGTGTAGAGAGGACGTGTGTATCGGTGAGGGTTTGTTATGAACCAGGACACGCTGGGGTGTAGAGAGGACGTGTGTATCTGTGAGGGGTGTCATGAACCAGGACACGCTGGGGTGTAGAGAGGACGTGTGTATCGGTGAGGGTTGTCATGAACCAGGACACGCTGGGGTTGTAGAGAGGACGTGTGTATCGGCAAGGGTTGTCATGAACCAGGACACGCTGGGGTGTAGAGAGGACGTGTGTATCGGTGAGGGTTGTCATGAACCAGGACACGCTGAGGTGTAGAGAGAACGTGTGTATCGGCAAGGGTTGTCATGAACCAGGACACGCTGGGGTGTAGAGAGGACGTGTGTATCGGTAAGGGTTGTCATGAACCAGGACACGCTGGGGTGTAGAGAGGACGTGTGTATCGGTGAGGGTTGTCATGAACCAGGACACGCTGGGGTGTAGAGAGGACGTGTGTATCAGTGAGGGTTGTCATGAACCAGGACACGCTGGGGTGTAGAGAGGACGTGTGTATCTGTGAGGGTAGTCAGTGTCATGAACCAGGTCATGCTGGGGTGTAGAGAGGACGTGTGTATCTGTGAGGGTAGTCAGTGTCAAGAAACAGGACACGCTGGGGTGTAGAGAGGACGTGTGTATCGGCAAGGGTTGTCATGAACCAGGACACGCTGGGGTGTAGAGAGGACGTGTGTATCGGTGAGGGTTGTCATGAACCAGGACACGCTGGGTGTAGAGAGGACGTGTGTATCGGTGAGGGTTGTCATGAACCAGGACACGCTGGGGTGTAGAGAGGACGTGTGTATCGGTGAGGGTTGTCATGAACCAGGACACGCTGGGGTGTAGAGAGGACTGTGTATCGGCAAGGGTTGTCATGAACCAGGACACGCTGGGGTGTAGAGAGGACGTGTGTATCGGTGAGGGTTGTCATTAACCAGGACACGCTGAGGTGTAGAGAGAACGTGTGTATCGGCAGGGGTTGTCATGAACCAGGACACGCTGGGGTGTAGAGAGGACGTGTGTATCGGTAAGGGTTGTCATGAACCAGGACACGCTGGGGTGTAGAGAGGACGTGTGTATCGGTGAGGGTTGTCATGAACCAGGACACGCTGGGGTGTAGAGAGGACGTGTGTATCTGTGAGGGTAGTCATGAACCAGGACACACTGGTGTAGAGAGGACGTGTGTATCGGTGAGGGTTGTTATGAACCAGGACTCGCTGGGATGTAGAGAGGACGTGTGTATCGGTGAGGGTTGTCATGAACCAGGACACGCTGGGGTGTAGAGAGGACGTGTGTATCGGTGAGGGTTGTCATGAACCAGGACACGCTGGGGTGTAGAGAGGACGTGTGTATCTGTGAGGGTAGTCAGTGTCATGAACCAGGACACGCTGGGGTGTAGAGAGGACGTGTGTATCGGTGAGGGTTGTCATGAACCAGGACACGCTGGGGTGTAGAGAGGACGTGTGTATCGGTGAGGGTTGTCATGAACCAGGACATGCTGGGGTGTAGAGAGGACGTGTGTATCGGTGAGGGTTGTCATGAACCAGGACACTCTGAGGTGTAGAGAGAACGTGTGTATCGGCAAGGGTTGTCATGAACCAGGACACGCTGGGGTGTAGAGAGGACGTGTGTATCGGCAAGGGTTGTCATGAACCAGGACACGCTGGGGTGTAGAGAGGACGTATGTATCGGTGAGGGTTGTCATGAACCAGGACACGCTGAGGTGTAGAGAGAACGTGTGTATCGGCAAGGGTTGTCATAAACCAGGACACGCTGGGGTGTAGAGAGGACGTGTGTATCGGTGAGGGTTGTCATGAACCAGGACACGCTGGGGTGTAGAGAGGACGTGTGTATCGGTGAGGGTTGTCATGAACCAGGACACGCTGGGTTGTAGAGAGGACGTGTGTATCTGTGAGGGCAGTCAGTGTCATGAACCAGGACACGCTGGGGTGTAGAGAGGACGTGTGTATCGGTGAGGGTTGTTATGAACCAGGACACGCTGGGGTGTAGAGAGGACGTGTGTATCTGTGAGGGTTGTCATGAACCAGGACACGCTGGGGTGTAGAGAGGACGTGTGTATCGGTGAGGGTTGTCATGAACCAGGACACGCTGGGGTGTAGAGAGGACTGTGTATCGGCAAGGGTTGTCATGAACCAGGACACGCTGGGGTGTAGAGAGGACGTGTGTATCGGTGAGGGTTGTCATTAACCAGGACACGCTGAGGTGTAGAGAGAACGTGTGTATCGGCAGGGGTTGTCATGAACCAGGACACGCTGGGGTGTAGAGAGGACGTGTGTATCGGTAAGGGTTGTCATGAACCAGGACACGCTGGGGTGTAGAGAGGACGTGTGTATCGGTGAGGGTTGTCATGAACCAGGACACGCTGGGGTGTAGAGAGGACGTGTGTATCTGTGAGGGTAGTCATGAACCAGGACACACTGGGTGTAGAGAGGACGTGTGTATCGGTGAGGGTTGTTATGAACCAGGACTCGCTGGGATGTAGAGAGGACGTGTGTATCGGTGAGGGTTGTCATGAACCAGGACACGCTGGGGTGTAGAGAGGACGTGTGTATCGGTGAGGGTTGTCATGAACCAGGACACGCTGGGGTGTAGAGAGGACGTGTGTATCTGTGAGGGTAGTCAGTGTCATGAACCAGGACACGCTGGGGTGTAGAGAGGACGTGTGTATCGGTGAGGGTTGTCATGAACCAGGACACGCTGGGGTGTAGAGAGGACGTGTGTATCGGTGAGGGTTGTCATGAACCAGGACACGCTGGGGTGTAGAGAGGACGTGTGTATCGGTGAGGGTTGTCATGAACCAGGTACACTCTGAGGTGTAGAGAGAACGTGTGTATCGGCAAGGGTTGTCATGAACCAGGACACGCTGGGGTGTAGAGAGGACGTGTGTATCGGCAAGGGTGTCATGAACCAGGACACGCTGGGGTGTAGAGAGGACGTGTGTATCGGTGAGGGTTGTCATGAACCAGGACACGCTGAGGTGTAGAGAGAACGTGTGTATCGGCAAGGGTTGTCATGAACCAGGACACGCTGGGGTGTAGAGAGGACGTGTGTATCGGTGAGGGTGTCATGAACCAGGACACGCTGGGGTGTAGAGAGGACGTGTGTATCGGTGAGGGTTGTCATGAACCAGGACACGCTGGGGTGTAGAGAGGACGTGTGTATCGGCGAGGGTTGTCATGAACCAGGACACGCTGGGGTGTAGAGAGGACGTGTGTATCGGTGAGGGTTGTCATGAACCAGGACACGCTGGGGTGTAGAGAGGACGTGTGTATTGGTAAGGGTTGTCATGAACCAGGACACGCTGGGGTGTAGAGAGGACGTGTGTATCTGTAAGGGTTGTCATGAACCAGGACACGCTGGGGTGTAGAGAGGACGTGTGAATCGGTGAGGGTTGTCATGAACCAGGACACGCTGGGGTGTAGAGAGGACGTGTGTATCGGTGAGGGTTGTCATGAACCAGGACACGCTGGGGTGTAGAGAGGACGTGTGTATCGGCAAGGGTTGTCATGAACCAGGACACGCTGGGGGTGTAGAGAGGACGTGTGTATCGGTGAGGGTTGTCATGAACCAGGACACGCTGAGGTGTAGAGAGAACGTGTGTATCGGCAAGGGTTGTCATGAACCAGGACACGCTGGGGTGTAGAGAGGACGTGTGTATCGGTAAGGGTTGTCATGAACCAGGACACGCTGGGGTGTAGAGACGACGTGTGTATCGGTGAGGGTTGTCATGAACCAGGACACGCTGGGGTGTAGAGAGGACGTATGTATCGGTGAGGGTTGTCATGAACCAGGACACGCTGGGGTGTAGAGAGGACGTGTGTATCTGTGAGGGTAGTCAGTGTCATGAACCAGGTCACGCTGGGGTGTAGAGAGGACGTGTGTATCTGTGAGGGTAGTCAGTGTCAAGAAACAGGACACGCTGGGGTGTAGAGAGGACGTGTGTATCGGCAAGGGTTGTCATGAACCAGGACACGCTGGGGTGTAGAGAGGACGTGTGTATCGGTGAGGGTTGTCATGAACCAGGACACGCTGGGGTGTAGAGAGGACGTGTGTATCGGTGAGGGTTGTCATGAACCAGGACACGCTGGGGTGTAGAGAGGACGGGTGTATCGGTAAGGGTTGTCATGCACCAGGACACGCTGGGGTGTAGAGAGGACGTGTGTATCTGTAAGGGTTGTCATGAACCAGGACACGCTGGGGTGTAGAGAGGACGTGTGTATCGGCAAGGGTTGTCATGAACCAGGACACGCTAGGGTGTAGAGAGGACGTGTGTATCGGTGAGGGTTGTTTATGAACCAGGACACGCTGGGTGTAGAGAGGACGTGTGAATCGGTGAGGGTTGTCATGAACCAGGACACGCTGGGGTGTAGAGAGGACGTATGTATCGGCAAGGGTTGTCATAAACCAGGACACGCTGGGGTGTAGAGAGAACGTGTGTATCGGTGAGGGTTGTCATGAACCAGGACACGCTGGGGTGTAGAGAGGACGTGTGTATCGGTGAGGGTTGTCATGAACCAGGACACGCTGGGGTGTAGAGAGGACGTGTGTATCTGTGAGGGCAGTCAGTGTCATGAACCAGGACACGCTGGGGTGTAGAGAGGACGTGTGTATCGGTGAGGGTTGTTATGAACCAGGACACGCTGGGGTGTAGAGAGGACGTGTGTATCTGTGAGGGTTGTCATGAACCAGGACACGCTGGGGTGTAGAGAGGACGTGTGTATCGGTGAGGGTTGTCATGAACCAGGACACGCTGGGGTGTAGAGAGGACTGTGTTTCGGCAAGGGTTGTCATGAACCAGGACACGCTGGGGTGTAGAGAGGACGTGTGTATCGGTGAGGGTTGTCATGAACCAGACACGCTTGGGTGTAGAGAGGACGTGTGTATCTGTGAGGGTAGTCATGAACCAGGACACACTGGGTGTAGAGAGGACGGTGTATCGGTGAGGGTTGTTATGAACCAGACACGCTGGGATGTAGAGAGGACGTGTGTATCGGTGAGGGGTGTCATGAACCAGGACACGCTGGGGTGTAGAGAGGACGTGTGTATCGGTGAGGGTTGTCATGAACCAGGACACGCTGGGTGTAGAGAGGGACGTGTGTATCTGTGAGGGTAGTCAGTGTCATGAACCAGGACACGCTGGGGTGTAGAGAGGACGTGTGTATCGGTGAGGGTTGTCATGAACCAGGACACGCTGGGTGTAGAGAGGACGTGTGTATCGGTGAGGGTTGTCATGAACCAGGACACGCTGGGGTGTAGAGAGGAGTGTGTATCGGTGAGGATTGTCATGAACCAGGACACTCTGAGGTGTAGAGAGAAACGTGTGTATCGGCAAGGGTTGTCATGAACCAGGACACGCTGGGGTGTAGAGAGGACGTGTGTATCGGCAAGGGTTGTCATAAACCAGGACACGCTGGGGTGTAGAGAGAAACGTGTGTATCGGTGAGGGTTGTCATGAACCAGGACACGCTGGGGTGTAGAGAGGACGTGTGTATCGGTGAGGGTTGTCCATGAACCAGGACACGCTGGGGTGTAGAGAGGACGTGTGTATCTGTGAGGCAGTCAGTGTCATGAACCAGGACACGCTGGGGTGTAGAGAGGACGTGTGTATCGGTGAGGGTTGTATGAACCAGGACACGCTGGGGTGTAGAGAGGACGTGTGTATCTGTGAGGGTTGTCATGAACCAGGACACGCTGGGTGTAGAGAGGACGTGTGTATCGGTGAGGGTTGTCATGAACCAGGGACACGCTGGGGTGTAGAGAGGACTGTGTATCGGCAAGGGTTGTCATGAACCAGGACACGCTGGGGTGTAGAGAGGACGTGTGTATCGGTGAGGGTTGTCATGAACCAGGACACGCTTGGGTGTAGAGAGGACGTGTGTATCTGTGAGGGTAGTCATGAACCAGGACACACTGGGTGTAGAGAGGACGTGTGTATCGGTGAGGGTTGTTATGAACCAGGACACGCTGGGATGTAGAGAGGACGTGTGTATCGGTGAGGGTTGTCATGAACCAGGACACGCTGGGGTGTAGAGAGGACGTGTGTATCGGTGAGGGTTGTCATGAACCAGGACACGCTGGGGTGTAGAGAGGACGTGTGTATCTGTGAGGGTAGTCAGTGTCATGAACCAGGACACGCTGGGGTGTAGAGAGGACGTGTGTATCGGTGGGTTGTCATGAACCAGGACACGCTGGGGTGTAGAGAGGACGTGTGTATCGGTGAGGGTTGTCATGAACAGGACACGCTGGGGTGTAGAGAGGACGTGTGTATCGGTGAGGGTTGTCATGAACCAGGACACTCTGAGGTGTAGAGAGAACGTGTGTATCGGCAAGGGTTGTCATGAACCAGGACACGCTGGGGTGTAGAGAGGACGTGTGTATCGGCAAGGTTGTCATGAACCAGGACACGCTGGGGGTGTAGAGAGGACGTATGTATCGGTGAGGGTTGTCATGAACCATGGACACGCTGAGGTGTAGAGAGAACGTGTGTATCGGCAAGGGTTGTCATGAACCAGGACACGCTGGGGTGTAGAGAGGACGTGTGTATCGGTAAGGGTTGTCATGAACCAGGACACGCTGGGGTGTAGAGAGGGACGTGTGTATCGGTGAGGGTTGTCATGAACCAGGACACGCTGGGGTGTAGAGAGGACGTGTGTATCTGTGAGGGTAGTCATGAACCAGGACACGCTGGGGTGTAGAGAGGACGTGTGTATCGGTGAGGGTTGTCATGAACCAGGACACGCTGGGATGTAGAGAGGACGTGTGTATCGGTGAGGGTTGTCATGAACCAGGACACGCTGGGGTGTAGAGAGGACTGTGTATCGGTGAGGGTGTCATGAACCAGGACACGCTGGGGTGTAGAGGGACGTGTGTATCTGTGAGGGTAGTCAGTGTCATGAACCAGGTCACGCTGGGGTGTAGAGAGGGACGTGTGTATCTGTGAGGGTAGTCAGTGTCAAGAAACAGACACGCTGGGTGTAGAGAGGACGTGTGTATCGGCAGGTTGTCATGAACCAGGACACGCTGGGGTGTAGAGAGGACGTGTGTATCGGTGAGGGTTGTCATGAACCAGGACACGCTGGGGTGTAGAGAGGACGTGTGTATCGGTGAGGGTTGTCATGAACCAGGACACGCTGGGGTGTAGAGAGGACGTGTGTATCGGTGAGGGTGTCATGAACCAGGACACGCTGAGGTGTAGAGAGAACGTGTGTATCGGCAAGGGTTGTCATGAACCAGGACACGCTGGGGTGTAGAGAGGACGTGTGTATCGGTGAGGGTTGTCATGAACCAGGACACGCTGGGGTGTAGAGAGGACGTGTGTATCGGTAAGGGTTGTCATGAACCAGGACACGCTGGGGTGTAGAGAGGACGTGTGTATCTGTAAGGGTTGTCATGAACCAGGACACGCTGGGGTGTAGAGAGGACGTGTGAATCGGTGAGGGTGTCATGAACCAGGACACGCTGGGGTGTAGAGAGGACGTGTGTATCGGCAAGGGTTGTCATGAACCAGGACACGCTAGGGTGTAGAGAGGACGTGTGTATCGGTGAGGGTTGTTGTGAACCAGGACACGCTGGGGTGTTAGAGAGGACGTGTGAATCGGTGAGGGTTGTCATGAACCAGGACACGCGCTGGGGTGTAGAGAGGACGTGTGTATCGGCAAGGGTGTCATAAACCAGGACACGCGGGTGTAGAGAGGACGTGTGTATCGGTGAGGGTTGTCATGAACCAGGACACGCTGGGGTGTAGAGAGGACATGTGTATCGGTGAGGGTTGTCATGAACAGGACACGCTGGGGTGTAGAGAGGACGTGTGTATCTGTGAGGGCAGTCAGTGTCATGAACCAGGACCACGCTGGGGGTGTAGAGAGGACGTGTGTATCTGTGGGGTTGTCATGAACCAGGACACGCTGGGGTGTAGAGAGGACGGTGTATCGGTGAGGGTTGTCATGAACAGGACACGCTGGGGTGTAGAGAGGACGTGTTTATCGGCAAGGGTTGTCATGAACCAGGACACGCTGGGGTGTAGAGAGGACGTGTGTATCGGTGAGGGTTGTCATGAACCAGGACACGCTGAGGTGTAGAGAGAACGTGTGTATCGCAAGGGTTGTCATGAACAGGACACGCTGGGGTGTAGAGAGGACGAGTGTATCGGTAAGGGTTTGTCATGAACCAGGACACGCTGGGGTGTAGAGAGGACGTGTGTATCGGTGAGGGTTGTCATGAACCAGGACACGCTGGGGTGTAGAGAGGACGTGTGTATCTGTGAGGATAGTCATGAACCAGGACACACTGTGTGTAGAGAGGACGTGTGTTTCGGTGAGGGTTGTTATGAACCAGGACACGCTGGATGTAGAGAGGACGTGTGTATCGGTGAGGGTTGTCATGAACCAGGACACGCTGGGGTGTAGAGAGGACGTGTGTATCGGTGAGGGTTGTCATGAACCAGGACACGCTGGGGTGTAGAGAGGACGTGTGTATCTGTGAGGGTAGTCAGTGTCATGAACCAGGACACGCTGGGGTGTAGAGAGGACGTGTGTATTGGTGAGGTTGTCATGAACCAGGACACGCTGGGGTGTAGAGAGGACGTGTGTATCGGTGACGGTTGTCATGAACCAGGACACGCTGGGGTGTAGAAAGGACGTGTGTATCGGTGAGGGTTGTCATGAACCAGGACACGCTGAGGTGTAGAGAGAACGTGTGTATCGGCAAGGGTTGTCATGAACCAGGACACGCTGGGGTGTAGAGAGGACGTGTGTATCGGTGAGGGTTGTCATGAACCAGGACACGGCTGGGGTGTAGAGAGGACGTGTGTATCGGTAGGTTTGTCATGAACCAGGACACGCTGGGGTGTAGAGAGGACGTGTGTATCTGTAAGGGTTGTCATGAACTAGGACACGCTGGGGTGTAGAGAGGACGTGTGAATCGGTGAGGATTGTCATGAACCAGGACACGCTGGGGTGTAGAGAGGACGTGTGTATCGGCAAGGGTTGTCATGAACCAGGACACGCTGGGGTGTAGAGAGGACGTGTGTATCGGTGAGGGTTGTCATGAACCAGGACACGCTGGGGTGTAGAGAGGACGTGTGTATCGGTAAGGGTTGTCATGAACCAGGACACGCTGGGGTGTAGAGAGGACGTGTGTATCTGTGAGGGTAGTCAGTGTCAAGAAACAGGACACGCTGGGGTGTAGAGAGGACGTGTGTATCGGCAAGGGTTGTCATGAACCAGGACACGCTGGGGTGTAGAGAGGACGTGTGTATCGGTGAGGGTTGTCATGAACCAGGACACGCTGGGGTGTAGAGAGGACGTGTGTATCGGTGAGGGTTGTCATGAACCAGGACACGCTGGGGTGTAGAGAGGACGTGTGTATCGGTAAGGGTTGTCATGAACCAGGACACGCTGGGGTGTAGAGAGGACGTGTGTATCTGTAAGGGTTGTCATGAACCAGGACACGCTGGGGTGTAGAGAGGACGTGTGTATCGGCAAGGGTTGTCATGAACCAGGACACGCTAGGGTGTAGAGAGGACGTGTGTATCGGTGAGGGTTGTTATGAACCAGGACACGCTGGGGTGTAGAGAGGACGTGTGAATCGGTGAGGGTTGTCATGAACCAGGACACGCTGGGGTGTAGAGAGGACGTATGTATCGGCAAGGGTTGTCATAAACCAGGACACGCTGGGGTGTAGAGAGAACGTGTGTATCGGTGAGGGTTGTCATGAACCAGGACACGCTGGGGTGTAGAGAGGACGTGTGTATCGGTGAGGGTTGTCATGAACCAGGACACGCTGGGGTGTAGAGAGGACGTGTGTATCTGTGAGGGCAGTCAGTGTCATGAACCAGGACACGCTGGGGTGTAGAGAGGACGTGTGTATCGGTGAGGGTTGTTATGAACCAGGACACGCTGGGGTGTAGAGAGGACGTGTGTATCTGTGAGGGTTGTCATGAACCAGGACACGCTGGGGTGTAGAGAGGACGTGTGTATCGGTGAGTGTTGTCATGAACCAGGACACGCTGGGGTGTAGAGAGGACTGTGTTTCGGCAAGGGTTGTCATGAACCAGGACACGCTGGGGTGTAGAGAGGACGTGTGTATCGGTGAGGGTTGTCATGAACCAGGACACGCTTGGGTGTAGAGAGGACGTGTGTATCTGTGAGGGTAGTCATGAACCAGGACACACTGGGTGTAGAGAGGACGTGTGTATCGGTGAGGGTTGTTATGAACCAGGACACGCTGGGATGTAGAGAGGACGTGTGTATCGGTGAGGGGTGTCATGAACCAGGACACGCTGGGGTGTAGAGAGGACGTGTGTATCGGTGAGGGTTGTCATGAACCAGGACACGCTGGGGTGTAGAGAGGACGTGTGTATCTGTGAGGGTAGTCAGTGTCATGAACCAGGACACGCTGGGGTGTAGAGAGGACGTGTGTATCGGTGAGGGTTGTCATGAACCAGGACACGCTGGGGGTGTAGAGAGGACGTGTGTATCGGTGAGGGTTGTCATGAACAGGACACGCTGGGGTGTAGAGAGGACGTGTGTATCGTGAGGGTTGTCATGAACCAGGACACTCTGAGGTGTAGAGAGAACGTGTGTATCGGCAAGGGTTGTCATGAACCAGGACACGCTGGGGTGTAGAGAGGACGTGTGTATCGGCAAGGGTTGTCATAAACCAGGACACGCTGGGGTGTAGAGAGAACGTGTGTATCGGTGAGGGTTGTCATGAACCAGGACAAGCTGGGGTGTAGAGGAGGACGTGTGTATCGGTGAGGGTTGTCATGAACCAGGACACGCTGGGGTGTAGAGAGGACGTGTGTATCTGTGAGGGCAGTCAGTGTCATGAACCAGGACACGCTGGGGTGTAGAGAGGACGTGTGTATCGGTGAGGGTTGTTATGAACCAGGACACGCTGGGATGTAGAGAGGACGTGTGTATCTGTGAGGGTTGTCATGAACCAGGACACGCTGGGGTGTAGAGAGGACGTGTGTATCGGTGAGGTTGTCATGAACCAGGACACGCTGGGGTGTAGAGAGGGACTGTGTATCGGCAAGGGTTGTCATGAACCAGGACACGCTGGGGTGTAGAGAGGACGTGTGTATCGGTGAGGGTGTCATGAACCAGGACACGCTTGGGTGTAGAGAGGACGTGTGTATCTGTGAGGGTAGTCATGAACCAGGACACACTGGGTGTAGAGAGGACGTGTGTATCGGTGAGGGTTGTTATGAACCAGGACACGCTGGGATGTATAGAGGACGTGTGTATCGGTGAGGGTTGTCATGAACCAGGACACGCTGGGGTGTAGAGAGGACGTGTGTATCGGTGAGGGTTGTCATGAACCAGGACACGCTGGGGTGTAGAGAGGACGTGTGTATCTGTGAGGGTAGTCAGTGTCATGAACCCAGGACACGCTGGGGTGTAGAGAGGACGTGTGTATCGGTGAGGGTTTGTCATGAACCAGGACACGCTGGGGTGTAGAGAGGACGTGTGTATCGGTGAGGGTTTGTCATGAACCAGGACACGCTGGGGTGTAGAGAGGACGTGTGTATCGGTGAGGGTTGTCATGAACCAGGACACTCTGAGGTGTAGAGAGAACGTGTGTATCGGCAAGGGTTGTCATGAACCAGGACACGCTGGGTGTAGAGAGGACGTGTGTATCGGCAAGGGTTGTCATGAACCAGGACACGCTGGGGTGTAGAGAGGACGTATGTATCGGTGAGGGTTGTCATGAACCAGGACACGCTGAGGTGTAGAGAGAACGTGTGTATCGGCAAGGGTTGTCATGAACCAGGACACGCTGGGGTGTAGAGAGGACGTTGTGTATCGGTAAGGGTTGTCATGAACCAGGACACGCTGGGGTGTAGAGAGGACGTGTGTATCGGTGAGGGTTGTCATGAACCAGGACACGCTGGGGTGTAGAGAGGACGTGTGTATCTGTGAGGGTAGTCATGAACCAGGACACGCTGGGGTGTAGAGAGGACGTGTGTATCGGTGAGGGTTGTTATGAACCAGGACACGCTGGGATGTAGAGAGGACGTGTGTATCGGTGAGGGTTGTCATGAACCAGGACACGCTGGGGGTAGAGAGGACCTGTGTATCGGTGAGGGTTGTCATGAACCAGGACACGCTGGGGTGTAGAGGGGACGTGTGTATCTGTGAGGGTAGTCAGTGTCATGAACCAGGTCACGCTGGGGTGTAGAGAGGACGTGTGTATCTGTGAGGGTAGTCAGTGTCAAGAAACAGGACACGCTGGGGTGTAGAGAGGGACGTGTGTATCGCAAGGGTGTCATGAACCAGGACACGCTGGGGTGTAGAGAGGACGTGTGTATCGGTGAGGGTTGTCATGAACCAGGACACGCTGGGGTGTAGAGAGAGACGTGTGTATCGGTGAGGGTTGTCATGAACCAGGACACGCTGGGGTGTAGAGAGGACGTGTGTATCGGTGAGGGTGTCATGAACCAGGACACGCTGAGGTGTAGAGAGAACGTGTGTATCGGCAAGGGTTGTCATGAACCAGGACACGCTGGGTGTAGAGAGGACGTGTGTATCGGTGAGGGTTTGTCATGAACCAGGACACGCTGGGGTGTAGAGAGGACGTTGTGTATCGGTAAGGGTTGTCATGAACCAGGACACGCTGGGGTGTAGAGAGGAGTGTGTATCGGTAAGGGTTGTCATGAACCAGGACACGCTGGGGTGTAGAGAGGACGTGTGAATCGGTGAGGGTTGTCATGAACCAGGACACGCTGGGGTGTAGAGAGGACGTGTGTATCGGCAAGGGTGTCATGAACCAGGACACGCTAGGTGTAGAGAGGACGTGTGTATCGGTGAGGGTTGTTATGAACCAGGACACGCTGGGGTGGTAGAGAGGACGTGTGAATCGGTGAGGGTTGTCATGAACCAGGACACGCTGGGTGTAGAGAGGACGTGTGTATCGGCAAGGGTTGTCATAAACCAGGACACGCTGGGGTGTAGAGAGGACGTGTGTATCGGTGAGGGTTGTCATGAACCAGGACACGCTGGGGTGTAGAGAGGACATGTGTATCGGTGAGGGTTGTCATGAACCAGGACACGCTGGGGTGTAGAGAGGACGTGTGTATCTGTGAGGGCAGTCAGTGTCATGAACCAGGACACGCTGGGTGTAGAGAGGAGTCGTGTGTATCGGTGATGAGGGTTGTTATGAACCAGGACACGCTGGGGTGTAGAGAGGACGTGTGTATCTGTGAGGGTTGTCATGAACCAGGACACGCTGGGGTGTAGAGAGGACGTGTGTATCGGTGAGGGTTGTCATGAACCAGGACACGCTGGGGTGTAGAGAGGACGTGTTTATCGGCAAGGGTTGTCATGAACCAGGACACGCTGGGGTGTAGAGAGGACGTGTGTATCGGTGAGGGTTGTCATGAACCAGGACACGCTGAGGTGTAGAGAGAACGTGTGTATCGGCAAGGGTTGTCATGAACCAGGACACGCTGGGGTGTAGAGAGGACGAGTGTATCGGTAAGGGTTGTCATGAACCAGGACACGCTGGGGTGTAGAGAGGACGTGTGTATCGGTGAGGGTTGTCATGAACCAGGACACGCTGGGGTGTAGAGAGGACGTGTGTATCTGTGAGGATAGTCATGAACCAGGACACACTGTGTGTAGAGAGGACGTGTGTTTCGGTGAGGGTTGTTATGAACCAGGACACGCTGGGATGTAGAGAGGACGTGTGTATCGGTGAGGGTTGTCATGAACCAGGACACGCTGGGGTGTAGAGAGGGACGTGTGTATCGGTGAGGGTTGTCATGAACCAGGGACACGCTGGGGTGTAGAGAGGACGTGGTATCTGTGAGGGTAGTCAGTGTCATGAACCAGGACACGCTGGGGTGTAGAGAGGACGTGTGTATTGGTGAGGGTTGTCATGAACCAGGACACGCTGGGTGTAGAGAGGACGTGTGTATCGGTGACGGTGTCATGAACAGGACACGATGGGGTGTAGAAAGGACGTGTGTATCGGTGAGGGTTGTCATGAACCAGGACACGCTGAGGTGTAGAGAGAACGTGTGTATCGGCAAGGGTTGTCATGAACCAGGACACGCTGGGGTGTAGAGAGGGACGTGTGTATCGGTGAGGGTTGTCATGAACACAGGACACGCTGGGGTGTAGAGAGGACGTGTGTATCGGTAAGGTTTGTCATGAACCAGGACACGCTGGGGTGTAGAGAGGACGTGTGTATCTGTAAGGGTTGTCATGAACTAGGACACGCTGGGGTGTAGAGAGGACGTGTGAATCGGTGAGGATTGTCATGAACCAGGACACGCTGGGGTGTAGAGAGGACGTGTGTATCGGCAAGGGTTGTCATGAACCAGGACACGCTAGGGTGTAGAGAGGACGTGTGTATCGGTGAGGGTTGTTATGAACCAGGACACGCTGGGGTGTAGTGAGGACGTGTGAATCGGTGAGGGTTGTCATGAACCAGGACACGCTGGGTGTGAGAGAGGACGTGGTATCGGCAAGGGTTGTCATAAACCAGGACACGCTGGGGTGTAGAGAGGACGTGTGTATCGGTGAGGGTTGTCATGAACCAGGACACGCTGGGGTGTAGAGAGGACGTGTGTATCGGTGAGGGTTGTCATGAACCAGGACACGCTGGGGTGTAGAGAGGACGTGTGTATCTGTGAGGGCAGTCAGTGTCATGAACCAGGACACGCTGGGGTGTAGAGAGGACGTGTGTATCGGTGAGGGTTGTTATGAACCAGGACACGCTGGGGTGTTAGAGAGGACGTGTGTATCTGTGAGGGTGTCATGAACCAGGACACGCTGGGGTGTAGAGAGGGACGTGTGTATCGGTGAGGGTTGTCATGAACCAGGACACGCTGGGGTGTAGAGAGGACGTGTGTATCGGCAAGAGTTGTCATGAACCAGGACACGCTGGGGTGTAGAGAGGACATGTGTATCGGTGAGGGTTGTCATGAACCAGGAAACGCTGAGGTGTAGAGAGAACGTGTGTATCGGCAAGGGTTGTCATGAACCAGGGACACGCTGGGGTGTAGAGAGGACGTGTGTATCGGTAAGGGTTGTCATGAACCAGGACACGCTGGGTGTAGAGAGGACGTGTGTATCGGTGAGGGTTGTCATGAACCAGGACACGCTGGGGTGTTAGAGAGGGACGTGTGTATCTGTGAGGGTAGTCATGAACCAGGACACGCTGGGGTGTAGACAGGACGTGTGTATCGGTGGAGGTTGTTATGAACCAGGACACGCTGGGATGTAGAGAGGACGTGTGGTATCGGTGAGGGTTGTCCTGAACCAGGACACGCTGGGGTGTAGAGAGGACGCGTGTATCGGTGAGGGTGTCATGAACCAGGACACGCTGGGGTGTAGAGAGGACGTGTGTAATCTGTGAGGGTAGTCAGTGTCATGAACCAGGTCACGCTGGGTGTAGAGAGGACGTGTGTATCTGTGAGGGTAGTCAGTGTCAAGAACCAGGACACGCTGGGGTGTAGAGAGGACGTGTGTATCGGCAAGGGTTGTCATGAACCAGGACACGCTGGGGTGTAGAGAGGATGTGTGTATCGGTGAGGGTTGTCATGAACCAGGACACGCTGGGGTGTAGAGAGGACGTGTGTATCGGTGAGGGTTGTCATGAACCAGGACACGCTGGGGTGTAGAGAGGACGTGTGTATCGGCAAGGGTTTTCATGAACCAGGACACGCTGGGGTGCAGAGAGGACGTTGTGTATCGGTGAGGGTTGTTATGAACCAGGACACGCTGGGGTTGTAGAGAGGACGTGTGTATCGGCAAGGGTTGTCATGAACCAGGACACGCTGGGGTGTAGAGAGGACGTGTGTATCGGCAAGGGTTGTCATGAACCAGGACACGCTGGGGTGTAGAGAGGACGTGTGTATCGGTGAGGGTTGTCATGAACCAGGACACGCTGGGGTGTAGAGAGGACGTGTGTATCTGTGAGGGTAGTCAGTGTCATGAACCAGGACACGCTGGGGTGTAGAGAGGACGTGTGTATTGGTGAGGGTTGTCATGAACCAGGACACGCTGGGGTGTAGAGAGGACGTGTGTATCGGTGACGGTTGTCATGAACCAGGACACGCTAGGGTTGTAGAAGGACGTGTGTATCGGTGAGGGTTGTCATGAACCAGGACACGCTGAGGTGTAGAGAGAACGTGTGTATCGGCAAGGGTTGTCATGAACCAGGACACGCTGGGGTGTAGAGAGGACGTGTGTATCGGTGAGGGTTGTCATGAACCAGGACACGCTGGGGTGTAGAGAGGACGTGTGTATCGGTAAGGGTTGTCATGAACCAGGACACGCTGGGGTGTAGAGAGGACGTGTGTATCTGTAAGGGTTGTCATGAACTAGGACACGCTGGGGTGTAGAGAGGACGTGTGAATCGGTGAGGATTGTCATGAACCAGGACACGCTGGGTGTAGAGAGGACGTGTGTATCGGCAAGGGTTGTCATGAACCAGGACACGCTAGGGTGTAGAGAGGACGTGTGTATCGGTGAGGGTTGTTATGAACCAGGACACGCTGGGGTGTAGTGAGGACGTGTGAATCGGTGAGGGTTGTCATGAACCAGGACACGCTTAGGTGTAGAGAGGACGTGTGTATCGGCAAGGGTTGTCATAAACCAGGACACGCTGGGGTGTAGAGAGGACGTGTGTATCGGTGAGGGTTGTCATGAACCAGGACACGCTGGGGTGTAGAGAGGACGTGTGTATCGGTGAGGGTTGTCATGAACCAGGACACGCTGGGGTGTAGAGAGGACGTGTGTATCTGTGAGGGCAGTCAGTGTCATGAACCAGGACACGCTGGGGTGTAGAGAGGACGTGTGTATCGGTGAGGGTTGTTATGAACCAGGACACGCTGGGGTGTAGAGAGGACGTGTGTATCTGTGAGGGTTGTCATGAACCAGGACACGCTGGGGTGTAGAGAGGACGTGTGTATCGGTGAGGGTTGTCATGAACCAGGACACGCTGGGGTGTAGAGAGGACGTGTGTATCGGCAAGGGTTGTCATGAACCAGGACACGCTGGGGTGTAGAGAGGACATGTGTATCGGTGAGGGTTGTCATGAACCAGGAAACGCTGAGGTGTAGAGAGAACGTGTGTATCGGCAAGGGTTGTCATGAACCAGGACACGCTGGGGTGTAGAGAGGACGTGTGTATCGGTAAGGGTTGTCATGAACCAGGACACGCTGGGGTGTAGAGAGGACGTGTGTATCGGTGAGGGTTGTCATGAACCAGGACACGCTGGGGTGTAGAGAGGACGTGTGTATCTGTGAGGGTAGTCATGAACCAGGACACGCTGGGGTGTAGACAGGACGTGTGTATCGGTGAGGGTTGTTATGAACCAGGACACGCTGGGATGTAGAGAGGACGTGTGTATCGGTGAGGGTTGTCATGAACCAGGACACGCTGGGGTGTAGAGAGGACGCGTGTATCGGTGAGGGTTGTCATGAACCAGGACACGCTGGGGTGTAGAGAGGACGTGTGTATCTGTGAGGGTAGTCAGTGTCATGAACCAGGTCACGCTGGGGTGTAGAGAGGACGTGTGTATCTGTGAGGGTAGTCAGTGTCAAGAACCAGGACACGCTGGGGTGTAGAGAGGACGTGTGTATCGGCAAGGGTTGTCATGAACCAGGACACGCTGGGGTGTAGAGAGGATGTGTGTATCGGTGAGGGTTGTCATGAACCAGGACACGCTGGGGTGTAGAGAGGACGTGTGTATCGGTGAGGGTTGTCATGAACCAGGACACGCTGGGTGTAGAGAGGACGTGTGTATCGGCAAGGGTTGTCATGAACCAGGACACGCTGGGGTGTAGAGAGGACGTGTGTATCGGTGAGGGTTGTTATGAACCAGGACACGCTGGGGTGTAGAGAGGACGTGTGTATCGGCAAGGGTTGTCATGAACCAGGACACGCTGGGGTGTAGAGAGGACGTGTGTATCGGCAAGGGTTGTCATGAACCAGGACACGCTGGGTGTAGAGAGGACGTGTGTATCGGCAAGGGTTGTCATGAACCAGGACACGCTAGGGGTGTAGAGAGGACATGTGTATCTGTGAGGGTAGTCAGTGTCAAGAACCAGGACACGCTGGGGTGTAGAGAGGACGTGTGTATCGGCAAGGGTTGTCATGAACCAGGACACACTGGGGTGTAGAGAGGACGTGTGTATCGGCAAGGGTTGTCATGAACCAGGACACGCTGGGGTGTAGAGAGGACGTGTGTATCGGCAAGGGTTGTCATGAACCAGGACACGCTGGAGTGTAGAGAGGACGTGTGTATCGGTGACGGTTATCAGTGTTATGTTGTCTGCCAGTTAAACCTGCAGTTTGTTCTACAGTGATCAAAGCCACTTAGTGATTGCCTTGGAACAGTCACCCGAGATTGAGGTGCAATAATCACAGAAATAAACAGAGAGACTGGGCAAGAGGGAGAGACAGAAAGAGTGTGAGAGGGAGACAGACAGCGGGATAGAAATAGACAGAACGAACGAATGAACGAACAAACTGTATTTTCAAAGGGTTAAGAATTGGACACGCAGGCCCGTCTAGTGTAGCAGAGAGATGGATAGACAGAGACACAGAGACACATAGAGACAGGTTGAGAGAGGATGAGAGTGAGGCAGAGAGAAAAACTGTTAGGCAGAAACACAGGGAGCGTGTGGGTTTGATACGATCATAGAATTAATGAGAAGCAAATTAATGAATATAAAGTTGCTGAAGTCACGTGACAAATTGAAAGTCAAAGTTCAGCCAATGACGAAGCCAGGGAATGGCACTAGCCACGCCCTCGATGTGATCACAATGCAGTAGGCGACAACTAATGGATGACTGCAGCACAGATGTCCGCATGGACCTACACCACAGTTTTCATGTTCCATCCACAACACAGCCAAAGTTCGCCGATACACTTCTTTCGAAAACACAACCTCAGTCAAACGATAATCGACTTTCTTTATATCCGAACACAACCTCAGTCAAACGATAGTCGAATTTTTTTTTAAATATATCCGAACACAACCTCAGTCCAACGATAATCGACTTTCTTTATATCCGATAACAACCTCAGTCCAACGATAATCGACTTTCTTTATATCCGAACACAACCTCAGCCCAACGATAGTAGACTTTATATCCGAACACAACCTCAGCCCAACGATAGTAGACTTTATATCCGAACACAACCTCAGTACAACGATATTCTAATTGTTTTAATATCCGAACACAACCACAGTCCAACGATAGCCGACTTTGTTTATATCCGAACGACTATCCAGAACAAACGATATCGATCATTCATGTGTTGCATACAAAACCAAAGTCGAGTTGGCGGTTGATAGACGCCATTGGGTGGCCTCAATCAGGAAACTGCTGTACATAATCCAGTGACTCGCGCAGAATCATGTGATAGTCACAAACAGACGCCATTGAGTCGCCTCAATCAGGAAACTGCTGTACATAATCCAGTGACTCGCGCAGAATCATGTGATAGTCACAAACAGACGCCAGAACCCGATCACAACACACCACGACTGGCCCTGTCCTGTGTTGGGCCAAAAGGCATCATGTGTGCCAAAGATGAGGGGGAGAGAGGCGGCTGACGGTGTCATTTAGTTACATACAGACATGGTGTACTGCTGGCTATTTCTCTTCATAATTTCAACACACGGTCCTAACAATCTCTCGAAACAGTCTCTCTCCAGGAACGCCACTTTGACCCGGCCCACGGCATAAACGCTGGCCGTGCGTGGCTTGTTCTCGATCAGGGCCAGCTCCCCGAAGTAGGTGCTGGTGGCCTTCACCCCGATGTCCTTCTCCGTACCGTCGGGTGAGGTCATGGTGATGCGGATGGTGCCGTCTTCCACAAAGTACAGCCCATCCGGGTCGTCGCCTTGCCTGATGATGGCCTCCCCGTCCTCGTAAATACGAGAGACCAGGGCATCAGCCAAGGTCATGCGTTCATACTTGTCCAGATTTTGCAGGATGGTGACACTTTCCAGCAGGTCTTCGTACTTCTTGCGCTTCTTGAAGGCTGACTTGAGCACGATTCTACGGAATGAGTTCCTATCCATGGCCCACAGCGTGCCGTGGGTGACCGCTTGGACAGTGGCCGAGCGAGGCATGTTGTACATGAGTGCCAGCTCGCCGAAGCTGCCTCGGTTGTCGAACTGGTACACCTTCTTGTCCTCGCCCTTTACGTCCACGAGGACGTCGTAAACTCCGGTGTCGATGACGTAGAAGTTGTCACCGTCGTCGCCCTGCCTGATGACGGTTTCTCCTGGCACCACCTTCTTCTCAAACATGGCGTCGATGACCTGTGACGTCTGCTCCGTCTCCAGGGAGCGAAATATCAATATCCCGCTGACGGTCTTGGTCAGGCGCTCGCGCTGCTCGTCTGTTTTAGGGTAGATGACCGTATCGTCGTCATCTTCATCTTCCTCTGGGTTGTACCTCTCGGCGGACACAGACTGTCGCCGCGCATACCGGCCGCTGGAGGCCCTGGGTTTGAAGACCATCCGGTCAGGCTCGCCGGCCTCGTCGTCGTCCTCCACGATAATGTACATGGGAATCTCCTTGGGCCGCCTGGCTTCCCGAGCTTTCGTGAAATAATCTACAGCGAAATCATACAGATCCCCGGGCCGGTCCTTCAGCACGGACACAGTGAAGTCCCGCAGCAGATCGCCCAGTCCTTCTGGGATGTCTAGATTCATGTTCCCCGGCGCCACCAGCGAGTGAACACACTAGGACGGGCCAGCGGGCGGGCGGGGCAGGCCCGGCACTGCTGGAATGTCGGCCCAGGGCCAAACCAGAAATCAACCTCGTGGGACGCCGATCGATCTGTTTCTGTGCTGGCAGCTGCGGTCACGGTAGATCTATGGCTGCTGACCTACTTTACCGCAAGTTGTAGTGAAGGTACCGCCCTCCGCCACCACACATTGGAGGCAGGGCCTGGTAGTCTGTATTCACGCGAATTCAAGTTGTCATTGAGGAGAAGAATGCACACATTGAGGACAAGCGTGTGAGCAAAACTGACACAAGTCAGCGGGCGTGAATGCTGCAGTACAAAACGTTTGTTTCAATGAAACAATAGAGCGGTGTGGCTGCTGGTCGACACAGAAGATTCCTGGAATGCTTCCACTAGCTGGCCGGTAGTGGTGCACAGAGCTGTGTGTGTAGGCGGGCGGGTAGGGAGGGCAAGGTGTGGGGGGGGGGGGGAGACAAGGGCAGTTGATGCAATCAATAACTTGTACGGGTACAGACTGTGACGTGACTATGGGAACTACCCTCTCATCAGACAACCGCTGACACTAAGTCAACTTCTCCACTCCTATCCTCTCATCAGACAACCGCTGACAGTAAGTCAGTCAACTTCTCCGCTCCTATCCTCTCATCAGACAACAGCTGACAGTAAGTCAACTTCTCCGCTCCTATCCTCTCATCAGACAACCGCTGACAGTAAGTCAGTCAACTTCTCCGCTCCTATCCTCTCATCAGACAACCGCTGACAGTAAGTCAACTTCTCCGCTCCTATCCTCTCATCAGACAACCGCTGACAGTAAGTCAGTCAACTTCTCCGCTCCTATCCTCTCATCAGACAACAGCTGACAGTAAGTCAACTTCTCCGCTCCTATCCTCTCATCAGACAACCGCTGACAGTAAGTCAACTTCTCCGCTTCTATCCTCTCATCAGATAACCGCTGACAGTAAGTCAGTCAACTTCTCCGCTTCTATCCTCTCATCAGATAACAGCTGACAGTAAGTCAGTCAACTTCTCCGCTCCTATCCTCTCATCAGATAAAGGAGTGGCTGGATGTACAACCTGCAAAGACACACAATTAAGAGAAAATTAGAACACAGCCACACACGTCGCAACTATATAGCTACACATAAACACTATAGAGCTGAAACACACAGCAGTTCATAACAGGAGGCGGACACATGGGAGTCAACGAAGACACGGGGCCAAACACACGCACACACAGAGTCGAGACAAACACACACACACTGCGATACACACACACACATACACGCACACACACACATACACACAGCGAGCCGAGTCAAACACACGCACCGCGACACACACATAGCGAGCGGAGACAAACACACGCACCGCGATAAACACACACATACACACACACACACACACACACACACACACACATAGCGAGCTGAAACAAACACACGCACCACGATAAACACACACACACACACATAGCGAGCTGAAACAAACACACGCATCGCGATAAACACACACACACATACACACAGCGAGCCGAGTCAAACACACGCACCGCGACACACACATAGCGAGCGGAGACAAACACACGCACCGCGATAAACACACACATACACACACACACACACATAGTGAGCTGAAACAAACACACGCATCGCGATAAACACACACATACACACACCCCGTGTCGAGACAAACACATACACACATAGCGAGCCGAAACAAACACACACACACCGTGACAAACACATGCACCGCGACAAACACACCCCACACATAGCGAGTCGAGACAAACGCGCTCCGCGACAAAAATGCGCACACATTGTGAGCCACGAATAGCGTAAACACACACAGCGAGCCGAGACAAACACAAACACACACACACATAGCAATCCACCACAAACATGTAGCCCTGTGTGTGTTCCCAGGCTGTAGACCTCTGTGTGTGTGTGTGTGTGTGTGTGTTTGTGTATGTCCCCCGACTGTAGCCCTGTGAGTGTATGTCCTCCGGATGTAGCCCTGTGTGTGTGTGTGTCCCGGCTGCAGCCCTGTGTGTGTGTGTGTGTGTGTGTGTCTGTCTGTGTATGTCCCCCGGATGTAGCCCTGTGTGAGTGTGTGAGTGTCCCGGGGGTAACCCTGTGTGTGTGTGTCCCGGCTGTAACCCTGTGTGTGTGTGAGTGTGTGTGTGTGTGTGTCCCGGCTGTAGCCCTGTTGTGTGTGTGTGTGTGTGTCCCGTCTGTAGACAGCTCAACTGTGACGTGGCGCTCAGTTCCCAGTTCAACCCCTGTCCCATACCGTGTGCTCAGGAAGCCTTGCCGTGTCTGACCAGTCGCCAGACGAGGGCACATCGATCGCCACAACTGGTGTGTGAGTGCCACTAGAAGCCATTAGCCTCCTCGGCTGGCGGAAGCGGAAAGGTTACGCTCGTCATGGCCGCCATGATGGTTTCTTGTGAAGTAATTATTGATAAACTGCACCTGTTGCCTGGCAACATTTTGTTGTGCTGGTTGCTAAGCAACTTTACTGAACACTATTTTACGTCGATAGGCCTACATGTCTGCCGAGATAGAGCGTTCTCAAGACAGTCTTGAGGACAAGGACAATACAGGACATTGTGTAGCCTTTAGGACGAGTACAATACAGGACATTGTGTAGCATCGAGGACAAGGACAATACATGAGTAGCCTTGAGGACAAGTACAATACAGGACATTGTGTAGCCTTTAGGACAAGTACAATACAGGACATTGTGAAGCCTTTAGGACAAGTACAATACAGGGCATTGTGTAGCATCGAGGACAAGGACAATACATGAGTAGCCTCGAGGACAAGTACAACACAGGACATTGTGTAGCATCGAGGACAAGGACAATACATGAGTAGCCTCGAGGACAAGTACAACACAGGACATTGTGTAGCCTTTAGGACAAGTACAATACAGGGCATTGTGTAGCATCGAGGACAAGTACAATACAGGACATTGTGTAGCCTTTAGGACAAGTACAATACAGGACATTGTGTAGCATCGAGGACAAGGACAATACATGAGTAGCCTCGAGGACAAGTACAACACAGGACATTGTGTAGCCTTTAGGACAAGTACAATACATGAGTAGCCTCGAGGACAAGTACAACACAGGACATTGTGTAGCCTTTAGGACAAGTACAATACAGGGCATTGTGTAGCATCGAGGACAAGGACAATACAAGGGCATTGTGTAGCATCGAGGACAAGGGCAATACATGAGTAGCCTCGAGGACAAGTACAACACAGGACATTGTGTAGCCTTTAGGACAAGTACAATACAGGACATTGTGAAGCCTTTAGGACAAGTACAATACAGGGCATTGTGTAGCATCGAGGACAAGGACAATACATGAGTAGCCTCGAGGACAAGTACAACACAGGACATTGTGTAGCATCGAGGACAAGGACAATACATGAGTAGCCTCGAGGACAAGTACAACACAGGACATTGTGTAGCCTTTAGGACAAGTACAATACAGGGCATTGTGTAGCCTTTAGGACAAGTACAATACAGGACATTGTGTAGCATCGAGGACAAGGACAATACATGAGTAGCCTCGAGGACAAGTACAACACAGGACATTGTGTAGCCTTTAGGACAAGTACAATACATGAGTAGCCTCGAGGACAAGTACAACACAGGACATTGTGTAGCCTTTAGGACAAGTACAATACAGGGCATTGTGTAGCATCGAGGACAAGGACAATACATGAGTAGCCTCGAGGACAAGTACAACACAGGACATTGTGTAGCCTTTAGGACAAGTACAATACAGGGCATTGTGTAGCATCGAGGACAAGTACAATACAGGACATTGTGTAGCCTTTAGCACAAGTACAATACAGGACATTGTGTAGCCTTTAGGACAAGTACAATACAGGGCATTGTGTAGCATCGAGGACAAGGACAATACATGAGTAGCCTCGAGGACAAGTACGATACAGGACATTGTGTAGCCTTTAGGACAAGTACAATACAGGACATTGTGTAGCCTTTAGGACACGTACAATACAGGGCATTGTGTAGCATCGAGGACAAGGACAATACATGAGTAGCCTCGAGGACAAGTACAATACAGGACATTGTGTAGCCTTTAGGACAAGTACAATACAGGACATTGTGAAGCCTTTAGGACAAGTACAATACAGGGCATTGTGTAGCATCGAGGACAAGGACAATACATGAGTAGCCTCGAGGACAAGTACAACACAGGACATTGTGTAGCATCGAGGACAAGGACAATACATGAGTAGCCTCGAGGACAAGTACAACACAGGACATTGTGTAGCCTTTAGGACAAGTACAATACATGAGTAGCCTCGAGGACAAGTACAACACAGGACATTGTGTAGCCTTTAGGACAAGTACAATACAGGGCATTGTGTAGCATCGAGGACAAGGACAATACAAGGGCATTGTGTAGCATCGAGGACAAGGGCAATACATGAGTAGCCTCGAGGACAAGTACAACACAGGGACATTGTGTAGCCTTTAGGACAAGTACAATACAGGACATTGTGAAGCCTTTAGGACAAAGTACAATACAGGGCATTGTGTAGCATCGAGGACAAGGACAATACATGAGTAGCCTCGAGGACAAGTACAACACAGGACATTGTGTAGCATCGAGGACAAGGACAATACATGAGTAGCCTCGAGGACAAGTACAACACAGGACATTGTGTAGCCTTTAGGACAAGTACAATACAGGGCATTGTGTAGCCTTTAGGACAAGTACAAATACAGGACATAGTGTAGCATCGAGGACAAGGACAATACATGAGTAGCCTCGAGGACAAGTACAACACAGGACATTGTGTAGCCTTTAGGACAAGTACAATACATGAGTAGCCTCGAGGACAAGTACACACAGGACATTGTGTAGCCTTTAGGACAAGTACAATACAGGGCATTGTGTAGCATCGAGGACAAGGACAATACATGAGTAGCCTCGAGGGACAAGTACAACACAGGACATTGTGTTAGCCTTTAGGGACAAGTACAATACAGGGCATTGTGTAGCATCGAGGACAAGTACAATACAGGACATTGTGTAGCCTTTAGCACAAGTACAATACAGGACATTGTGTAGCCTTTAGGACAAGTACAATACAGGGCATTGTGTAGCATCGAGGACAAGGACAATACATGAGTAGCCTCGAGGACAAGTACGATTACAGGACATTGTGTAGCCTTTAGGACAAGTACAATACAGGACATTGTGTAGCCTTTAGGACACGTACAATACAGGGCATTGTGTAGCATCGAGGACAAGGACAATACATGAGTAGCCCTCGAGGACAAGTACAATACAGGACATTGTGTAGCCTTTAGGGACAAGTACAATACAGGCATTGTGTAGCCTTTAGGACAAGTACAATACAGGACTTGTGAAGCCTTTAGGACAAGTACAATACAGGGCATTGTGTAGCATCGAGGACAAGGACAATACATGAGTAGCCTCGAGGACAAGTACAACACAGGACATTGTGTAGCATCGAGGACAAGGACAATACATGAGTAGCCTCGAGGACAAGTACAATACAGGACATTGTGTAGCCTTTAGGACAAGTACAATACAGGACATTGTGAAGCCTTTAGGACAAGTACAAATACAGGGCATGGTGTAGCATCGAGGACAAGGACAATACATGAGTAGCCTACGAGGACAAAGTACAACACAGGACATTGTGGTAGCCTTTAGGACAAGTACAATACAGGACATTGCTTGAAAGCCTTTAGGACAAGTACAATACAGGGCATTGTGTAGCATCGAGGACAAGGACAATACATGAGTAGCCTCGAGGACAAGTACAACACAGGACATTGTGTAGCATCGAGGACAAGGACAATACATAAGTAGCCTCGAGGACAAGTACAACACAGGACATTGTGTAGCCTTTAGGACAAGTACAATACAGGGCATTGTGTAGCATCGAGGACAAGTACAATACAGGACATTGTGTAGCCTTTAGGACAAGTACAATACAGGACATTGTGTAGCATCGAGGACAAGGACAATACATGAGTAGCCTCGAGGACAAGTACAACACAGGACATTGTGTAGCCTTTAGGACAAGTACAATACATGAGTAGCCTCGAGGACAAGTACAACACAGGACATTGTGTAGCCTTTAGGACAAGTACAATACAGGGCATTGTGTAGCATCGAGGACAAGGACAATACAAGGGCATTGTGTAGCATCGAGGACAAGGGCAATACATGAGTAGCCTCGAGGACAAGTACAACACAGGACATTGTGTAGCCTTTAGGACAAGTACAATACAGGACATTGTGAGCCTTTAGGACAAGTACAATACAGGGCATTGTGTAGCATCGAGGACAAGGACAATACTGAGTAGCCTCGAGGACAAGTACAACACAGGACATTGTGTAGCATCGAGGACAAGGACAATACATGAGTAGCCTCGAGGACAAGTACAACACAGGACATTGTGTAGCCTTTAGGACAAGTACAATACATGAGTAGCCTCGAGGACAAGTACAACACAGGACATTGTGTAGCCTTTAGGACAAGTACAATACAGGGCATTGTGTAGCATCGAGGACAAGGACAATACATGAGTAGCCTCGAGGACAAGTACAACACAGGACATTGTGTAGCCTTTAGGACAAGTACAATACAGGGCATTGTGTAGCATCGAGGACAAGTACAATACAGGACATTGTGTAGCCTTTAGGACAAGTACAATACAGGACATTGTGTAGCCTTTAGGACAAGTACAATACAGGTCATTGTGTAGCATCGAGGACAAGGACAATACATGAGTAGCCTCGAGGACAAGTACGATACAGGACATTGTGTAGCCTTTAGGACAAGTACAATACAGGACATTGTGTAGCCTTTAGGACACGTACAATACAGGGCATTGTGTAGCATCGAGGACAAGGACAATACATGAGTAGCCTCGAGGACAAGTACAATACAGGACATTGTGTAGCCTTTAGGACAAGTACAATACAGGGCATTGTGTAGCCTTTAGGACAAGTACAATACAGGACATTGTGAAGCCTTTAGGACAAGTACAATACAGGGCATTGTGTAGCATCGAGGACAAGGACAATACATGAGTAGCCTCGAGGACAAGTACAACACAGGACATTGTGTAGCATCGAGGACAAGGACAATACATGAGTAGCCTCGAGGACAAGTACAACACAGGACATTGTGTAGCCTTTAGGACAAGTACAATACAGGGCATTGTGTAGCATCGAGGACAAGTACAATACAGGACATTGTGTAGCCTTTAGGACAAGTACAATACAGGGACATTGTGTAGCATCGAGGACAAGGACAATACATGAGTAGCCTCGAGGACAAGTACAACACAGGACATTGTGTAGCCTTTAGGACAAGTACAATACATGAGTAGCCTCGAGGACAAGTACAACACAGACATTGTGTAGCCTTTAGGACAAGTACAATACAGGGCATTGTGTAGCATCGAGGACAGGACAATACATGAGTAGCCTCGAGGACAAGTACAAACACAGGACATTGTGTAGCCTTTAGGACAAGTACAATACAGGGCATTGTGTAGCATCGAGGACAAGTACAATACAGGACATTGTGTAGCCTTTAGGACAAGTACAATACAGGACATTGTGTAGCCTTTAGGACAAGTACAATACAGGTCATTGTGTATCATCGAGGACAAGGACAATACATGAGTAGCCTCGAGGACAAGTACGATACAGGACATTGTGTAGCCTTTAGGACAAGTACAATACAGGACATTGTGTAGCCTTTAGGACACGTACAATACAGGGCATTGTGTAGCATCGAGGACAAGGACAATACATGAGTAGCCTCGAGGACAAGTACAATACAGGACATTGTGTAGCCTTTAGGACAAGTACAATACAGGGCATTGTGTAGCCTTTAGGACAAGTACAATACAGGACATTGTGAAGCCTTAGGACAAGTACAATACAGGGCATTGTGTAGCATCGAGGACAAGGGACAATACATGAGTAGCCTCGAGGACAAGTACAACACAGGACATTGTGTAGCATCGAGGACAAGGACAATACATGAGTAGCCTCGAGGACAAGTACAACACAGGACATTGTGTAGCCTTTAGGACAAGTACAATACAGGGCATTGTGTAGCATCGAGGACAAGTACAATACAGGACATTGTGTAGCCTTTAGGACAAGTACAATCAGGACATTGTGTAGCATCGAGGACAAGGACAATACATGAGTAGCCTCGAGGACAAGTACAACACAGGACATTGTGTAGCCTTTAGGACAAGTACAATACATGAGTAGCCTCGAGGACAAGTACAACACAGGACATTGTATAGCCTTTAGGACAAGTACAATACAGGGCATTGTGTAGCAACGAGGACAAGGACAATACATGAGTAGCCTCGAGGGACAAGTACAACACAGGACATTGTGTAGCCTTTAGGACAAGTACAATACAGGGCATCATGTAGCATCGAGGACAAGTACAATACAGGACATTGTGTAGCCTTTAGGACAAGTACAATACAGGACATTGTGTAGCCTTTAGGACAAGTACAATACAGGGCATTGTGTAGCATCGAGGACAAGGACAATACATGAGTAGCCTCGAGGACAAGTACGATACAGGACATTGTGTAGCCTTTAGGACAAGTACAATACAGGACATTGTGTAGCCTTTAGGACACGTACAATACAGGGCATTGTGTAGCATCGAGGACAAGGACAATACATGAGTAGCCTCGAGGACAAGTACAATACAGGACATTGTGTAGCCTTTAGGACAAGTACAATACAGGGCATTGTGTAGCATCGAGGACAAGTACAATACAGGACATTGTGTAGCCTTTAGGACAAGTACAATACAGGACATTGTGTAGCCTTTAGGACACGTACAATACAGGGCATTGTGCAGCGTCGAGGACAAGTATAATACAGACAATTGTGTATCATCGAGGACAAGTACAATACAGGACATTGTGTAGCCTTTAGGACAAGTACAATACAGGGCATTGTGTAGCATCGAGGACAAGTACAATAAGGACATTGTGTAGCATCAAGGACAAGTATAATACATAACATTGTGTAGCATCTAGGGCAAGTACAATACAGAACATTGTGTAGCATGGAGGACAAGGACAATACATGAGTAGCCTCGAGAACAAGTACAATACAGGACATTGTGTAGCCTTTAGGACAAGTACAATACAGGACATTGTGTAGTATCGAGGACAAGTATAATACAGGACATTGTGTAGCATCGAAGACAAGGACAATACATGAGTAGCCTCGAGGACAAGTACGATACAGGACATTGTGTAGCATCGAGGACAAGGACAATACAGGACAATGTGCAGCATCGAGGACAAGTACAATACAGGGTCATTGTGTAGCCTTTAGGACGAGTACAATACAGGACATTGTGTAGCATCGAGGATAAGTACAATACATGACAATGTGTAGCCTTTAGGACAAGTACAATACAGGGCATTGTGTAACCTTTAGGACACGTACAATACAGGGCATTGTGTAGCCTTTAGGACAAGTACAATACAAGGCATTGTGTAACCTTTAGGACAAGTACAATACAGGGCATTGTGTAGCATCGAGGACAAGTACAATACAGAGCATTGTGTAGCCTTTAGGACAAGTACAATACAGGACATTATGTAGCATCGAGGACAAGTATAATACAGGACATTGTGTAGCATCGAGGACAAGTACAATACAGAACATTGTGTAGCATCGAGGACTAGTACAATACAGGACATTGTGTAGCATCGAGGACAAGTACAATACAGAACATTGTGTAGCCTTTAGGACAAGTATAATACACGACATTGTGTAGCATCGAGGACAAATACGATACAGGACATTGTGTAGCATCGAGGACAAGTACAATACGTGACATTGTTTAGCATCCAGGACAAGTACAATACAGGACATTGTTTAGCATCCAGGACAAGTACTACACAGGACATTGTGTAGCATCGAGGACAAGTACAACACAGGGCATTGTGTAGCATCGAGGACAAGTACAATACATGACATTGTTTAGCATCCAGGACAAGTACAATACAAGGGCATTGTGTATCATCAAGGACAAGTATAATACAAGACATTGTGTAGCCTTTAGGACAAGTATAATACAGGGCATTGTGTAGCATCGAGGACAAGTATAATACAGAACATTGTGTATCATCGAGGACAAGTACAATACAGGACATTGTGTAGCCTTTAGGACAAGTACAATACAGGGCATTGTGTAGCATCGAGGATAAGTACAATAAGGACATTGTGTAGCATCGAGAACAAGTATAATACAGAACATTGTGTAGCATGGAGGACAAGGACAATACATGAGTAGCCTCGAGGACAAGTACAATACAGGACATTGTGTAGCCTTTAGGACAAGTACAATACAGGACATTGTGTAGTATCGAGGACAAGTATAATACAGGACATTGGGTAGCATCGAGGACAAGGACAATACATGAATAGCCTCGAGGACAAGTACAATACAGGACATTGTGTAGCATAGAGGACAAGGACAATACAGGACAATGTGCAGCATCGAGGACAAGTACAATACAGTTCATTGTGTAGCCTTTAAGGACAAGTACAATAAGGACATTGTGTAGCATCGAGGACAAGTACAATACAGGACATTGTGTAGCCTTTAGGACAAGTACAATACAGGGCATTGTGTAACCTTTAGGACACGTACAATACAGGGCATTGTGTAGCCTTTAAGACAAGTACAATAGAGGGCATTGTGTAGCCTCGAGGACAAGTACAATACAGGACATTGTGTAGCCTTTAGGACACGTACAATACAGGACATTGTGTAACCTTTAGGACAAGTACAATACAGGGCATTGTGTAGCATCGAGGACAAGTACAATACAGGGCATTGTGTAACTTTTAGGACAAGTACAATACAGGACATTGTGTAGCATCGAGGACAAGTATAATACAGGACATTGTGTAGCATCGAGGACAAGTACAATACAGAACATTGTGTAGCATCGAGGACTAGTACGATACAGGGCATTGTGCAGCATCGAGGACAAGTACAATACAGAACATTGTGTAGCCTTTAGGACAAGTATAATACAGGACATTGTGTAGCATCGAGGACAAATACAATACAGGACATTGTGTAGCATCGAGGACAAGTACAATACATGACATTGTTTAGCATTCAGGACAAGTACAATACAGGACATTGTTTGGCATCCAGGACAAGTACAACACAGGACATTGTGTAGCATCGAGAACAAGTACAACACAGGACATTGTGTAGCATCGAGTACAAGTACAATACATGACATTGTTTAGCATCCAGGACAAGTACAATACATGACATTGTTTAGCATCCAGGACAAGTACAATACAGGACACTGTTTAGCATCCAGGACAAGTACAATACAGGACATTGTTTAGCATCGAGGACAAATACAATACAGGACATTGTTTAGCATCCAGGACAAGTACAATACAGGACATTGTGTAGCATCGAGGACAAGTACAAAACATGACATTGTTTAGCATCGAGGACAAGGACAATACATGAGTAGCCTCGAGGACAAGTACAATACAGGACATTGTGTAGCATCGAGGACAAGTACAATACAGGACATTGTGTAGCATCGAGGACAAGGACAATACATGAGTAGCCTCGAGGACAAGTACAATACAGGACATTGTGTAGCATCGAGGACAAGTACAATACAGGACATTGTGTAGCACCGAGGACAAGGACAATACATGAGTAGCTTCGAGGACAAGTACAATACAGGACAGCGTGTAGTCTTGAGAACAAGTACAGTACATGACAATGTATAGCCTCGAAGACAAATTCAATACAGGACATTGGGAAGCCTTGAGGACAAGAATAATACAGCACATTGGGTAGCCTTGATGATAATTAAAATAAAGGACAGTGTGTCCACTTGAGGATAGGTAAATTATGGGACACTGTGTAGCCTCGAGGGCAAGTACAAGTTCAATACAAGATACTGTTAGCCTTGAGGACAAGTACGAGGGTAAGTTAATAAGTAAGCCAAAAATGGCTGTAGAAAAATAACTAAATATGATAACAACTTGAAACCAGTTTATTTGTGTACATACATTGTACCTTTATTTCTCAACATAATTCCCACCAACATTGATGCACTTATTCCATCGTTTTATCAATCCTCCCAAACCAGCGGCATATAACTGCGTGCTCTGTTTTCTAAACCACGTTTTCACTTCACATTCAACTTCGGCGTCATTAGTGAAATGTCTCCCGCCAAGGTGGGTTGTCAGAGTTTATGCTGACAAATGTTTGTCCCGTAAAGCGGTGTATAGCTTGTTACGAGGGTGAGTCAATAAGCAAGTCACACAGTTCTATGAGATGGCCGGTAAATGAAAACTGAGCACGCATTTCTATGCAGCCGATTTGGGAGGACTGATAAAACGATGGGATAAGTGCATCAATGTTGGTGGAAATTATGTTGAGAAATAAAGGGACAATGCATGTGTACAAATAAACTTGTTTCAAGTTATTATAATATTTAGTTATTTTTCTACAGCCATTTGTGACTTACTTATTAACTTACCCTCGTACAAGTACAATACAAGACATTGTGTAGCTTAAAGGACAAGTACAATACAAAATATTGTGTAGCTTTGAGGACAAGTACCTCTTCTTCTGCGTTCATCCTGAGTATTTTTGTTTCAGACGTAATTGCGTTGTGCCTGACTTTGCGCCCGTAGGCCGACACATCCGACTTCAGCGGGCGTTTGTTGACTGGGTTAGCCTTCCCGGGTTGAACAAGCACAATACAGGTGATTGTGTAGGTTAAAAGACAAGTACAATACAGGTGATTGTGTAGGTTAAAAGACAAGCACAATACAGGACATTGTGTAGCCACGAGGACAAGAACAAGCACAATACAGGACATTGTGTAGCTCTGAGGCCAAGAACAAGCACAATACAGGTGATTGTGTAGGTTAAAAGACAAGTACAATACAGGACATTGTCTAGCTCTGAGGACAAGAACAAGTACAATACAGGACATTGTGCAGCCACGAGGACAAGAACAAGCACAATACAGAACATTGTCTAGCTCTGAGGACAAGAACAAGCACAATACAGGACATTGTGTAGCCACGAGGACAAGAACAAGCACAATACAGGTGATTGTGTAGGTTAAAAGACAAGTACAATACAGGACATTGTCTAGCTCTGAGGACAAGAACAAGTACAATACAGGACATTGTGCAGCCACGAGGACAAGAACAAGCACAATACAGAACATTGTCTAGCTCTGAGGACAAGAACAAGCACAATACAGGACATTGTGTAGCCTCGAGAACACGAAAAGTACAATACAGGACATTGTGTAGCCTCGAGGGCAAGAACAAGCACAATACAGGTGATTGTGTAGGTTAAAAGACAAGTACAATACAGGTGATTGTGTAGGTTAAAAGACAAGTACAATACAGGACATTGTCTAGCTCTGAGGACAAGAACAAGCACAATACAGGACATTGTGTAGGTTAAAAGACAAGTACAATACAGGACATTGTCTAGCTCTGAGGACAAGAACAAGTACAATACAGGTGATTGTGTAGGTTAAAAGACAAGTACAATACAGGACATTGTCTAGCTCTGAGGACAAGAACAAGCACAATACAGGTGATTGTGTAGGTTAAAAGACAAGTACAATACAGGACATTGTCTAGCTCTGAGGACAAGAATAAGCACAATACAGGACATTGTGTAGCCTCGAGGGCAAGAACAAGCACAATACAGGACATTGTATAGCATGCCAATGTCTTTCTTGGGCTCATTATCAGATCACGGTCAACCGTTGTGACACGATACAATAACTCAAAGAACGAAGACTGACGCTGGCGTCCTAAGGTTTTCACATCAATTTATTATGTGCACTGTCGCATAACAGGTTATCTCACACTGCCCAAATTCTTTTCCAACTCATTCTAGCGGATGGCACAAATATTGTCTCAGCTTACAGGTGGGACCACTTGGATACACAGTCACTTATTATAGTGTAGGCCTTATCGTCCCGAGCGTCGATGCGCCAATTCGCACAGTCACTTTTTTTTTTTTTTTTGCATATCCTTTACAGGACATCGCTTTCAACACCAGCATCTTTCCGCTGTATGTTGATTTCGTGGCAAGATTACGCTCAGTAGTTTACACAGTCACTAACTTTGGTAATATGCTTACTTACAACATAGCCCTGTGCGTCGGTTTGCTGACCTCTGGACTGGCGATTGTTGACCTGGATCGCGACGGCCTTCATACTGCGTCTTTTAACAAATACTGGACAGTTTCAACGCCGAAGTTCGCTGCATGATTTCATAACTTCTGCTTACTTTGAAAACTGGACGTTGTTGTGTGATATTAACTTCTGTTCGCTACGAGCGGCGATATGTTTGCAAGCTCTCCTCTCAGCCGACTGCCGGTTCTTTGTCTGCAGTCTCCCACTTCACGTCTGTCACGTGAAGATTTCTCTCTCACGTGACTGAGTAATATTTATAATTCTAGCTATATATATACATATATATATTACTGCGTTACTTATTTTCTGTCGTCGAATTTACACTACAACAACAATTCATTATGTTATGTCGTTGCTATTACGCTACAAATGTTTGGTGACCGTTGTTCAATCTTTTTTGGATCAACTCTTTTGGGATCTAGTATGTCTGTCCCGTATTCTCTGTTCTTTTACCGTTGACTCTTTCCAGAGTATTTTCGGTACATGGCAATGTGCCCCTCCCCCCTCACCCGCCCCTTCTCAAATTGGTGCAACCATTTTGATAGTCTATTCGGTCTGTTTACCCTTGACATGTAACGAAAAGTGGTACTATATGGTCATTTTACATCTTAAATAATCTTAAGTCCATTAGCACATATCTTTGCAATTTCATATGCCATTTGGATACGGTTGATATTTCGTTCTACACATCACAACAGAAAAAAAATGTATATCTCGGACACGCACATACTCGTCCCACCAAACCTGGACGGCGTGTACCCCCAGTCTCCTTTTTGTTGTGAGAATTGAAGTGTAATCTTCTATGACAGTGGTTCTCAACCTTTTTTGGCCCGTGCCCCCCTTCACCATATTTTCCTAACGTCATCCCACCCCATTCCTATCAAAAATTTGGCCCGTGCCTCCCTTCACCATATTTTCAGAACGTCATTCACCCCCTTTCATATTTCCTACCTAAAATTCCCCCACAGTATACATAAAAATGGAAGGTAAATGTAATAGCATATACTAAAACAGTCTAGAGATCCACCTAAAACGTGATTTGTGGGTCTACTTACTTTATAAAATGAATTTTAGAAGGATGAGACGTACATAACTGTAAAGTATGAAGGGAAAAACAATATCAAGTAATCGGTTCTTGTATTAACGCGATCTTGAAATGGTCTTCATTCCCCCCTGGAAACCCTAAAATTCCCCCCTGGGGGGGGGGGGGGGGGATTCCTCACGGTTCAGAACCACTGTTCTATGAGCTCCAAATGTCCCTCGGACATCCTCATGTAGTTCCCCATTCATGCATAAGCATGAGCATCTTCTACCCTTCCACAAGCCATTACACCCTGGGTGAAGGTACGCGTGTGTTTCGGAAATCTAATTACCATCTCCATTCTTTATTGCTTATTGGTAAGTGATATACTTTTGTCTTGTTTTTGACTTTTATTCCCATTTCATTCGCTTTAGGTCAAAGTTTGTTACCGTTTGACTGTCGTATGATAATCTCTTTTGCTTTCTGGGGTATGCCGCTTCAATGGTATATTCCCCTTCCTTTACTTCTTATGGACCATGGAGGATGTTTGGTAGCCCTTCCTCTTTTCATTGTTTATTTTTATTTCCATCATATTTAATAATAATTTTGGCCATCCTTCCCTTTCATACTCCCCTTCATTCATTTGGCTTTGTACAACAATATATATATATAATATATATATATATATATATATATATATATATATATATATATATATATATATATTATATATATATATATATTATATATATAATATATATATATATATATATTATATATATATATATATATATATATATATATATATATGCAAAGAATACCACGGACAGCCGGAAAGACCAATGAACAAGTCCTTAAAGAAACAAATGAAGACCGTAAAACTGATTAGAGACATTATACGTAGACAGTCACAATTTTTTGGGCATGTTATGAGAAGAAATGATTTGGAGAACTTGGTGACAACTGGCAAGATCGAGGGGAACAGACCAAGGGGAAGACCTAGAAGCAAGTACCTGGATGGCTTGGCCTTGTGGCATGGTCGAGACAGAAACACGGAGCTGATCCACGACTCTGGTGATAGAGTGAGATGGCAGAACATGACCGCCCACGCTTACTGCCGGCATGGCACATGATGGATATATATATATATATATATATATATATATATATATATATATATATATATATATATATATATATATATATATATAATATATATATATATATATATGATATATATATATATATATTAGTAATACATGCAACATTTAAAATATAATCCAATTCTTATGAATAATAGATACATCTTTCACACATGCTTTCTCTCTGTCTGGATATATAGTTTGGTTAATGAAATAACCTTTCCTTGTGTCTCTCTTTATACATACATTCTTACCCATGATATTTCTCACCTTCAGAATAATATGATGAAATTATAATCTTTGGCATCAAATTCTAAAGTCCAGTCAAATATCAACATTTACACAATTTAACAATTGTGTGACTATTGGTTGAAGTTTTCATCAACTCGATATGTGAACTTTCACTCTATGTACTGTTGTGGTATTATACCATTATGACAGATCGATAATATTTCAACCCTTTTGCGCAATCTCACGCTCCTTCTACTCGCTCGCTTGTACCTTTATACATCTCATTTATTGAACTGTTTCAACGTTCTTTACGTATGATGGCCTGATTCATTGTTTTTTTTCTTTCTGAAAAAACATTATTTCCAGCATATTATATTCTGATCTTGTGTGATGATGGTTGAGTGGTGGTTCAATGTATCAAACATATGACCTAACGCTATTAATGGTTAAGAGTGATTATAAATACTTATGAAATAGTATTATAAATACTTATGAAATATTATTATAAATACTTATGAAATTACTGCTGGTGCTGTAACGTCGAGTGCTCGGAAAGATTTGGTCTTGCTTCGGTATGGCTGGTCCTCCAGTACGTTGTTTTTCTACAGATCTTGGTACTCCAGCTACTCGTCTCGGTACACATGACACTGGTTTCTGGCTAGTATCTATCGTAATCATCCGTTGACTTGATCCTTTACCATTCTTACACTCTGGCAATTAACAATGGATTTAGGATATTTGCATCTGTAATATACACAAGGTCTCTGTGGCTGAAGGGCTTGCGAACGCGGTTTGTGAGCCCGTATACCCGGGTTCGAAACACGGCGGTGCTGGTTTTTTCGAAAAAGGTATAGAGACCGGTCGTTCAGAAAGGAATGGCAAACTACTGAACGTAACACTTGCCTAGTACATCAACAGCAGCTGAAAATGCTGGTGTTGACTGCAACGTCCCGTAAGGGATATGCAACAAAAAAAAATATACACAAATATAATTATAAGTATCAATAATGCAATTGAAGCGTCAAGTTGTTTGTACCTGATTTGTAAATGTTTTGGTCAGTAATCAAGAGTTTCATAATAGTTTCAGACACACTTTGTATCTGTGATTTACAGATGTGTAAACAGATTATTATAGTATTCCAGTCTATTAGTCTTGTCAACTACAGTCTGCTTAGTAAGTCTGCTAAATTGTTATCCTTTCCTGGGTTGTGACCGATGTCAAAGTTGTAGTCTTGTAGAAGTAGAGAACATCTGTGTATTCTGGAATTTTTTGGATGACTTTCTTTGAAGTCTTTCAAAGATTTCTTGTCAGATAGAACAAAGAATTTCTTTCCCAGCAAGTACTTAGAGAATTTATTAATACTTTCAGCGACTTCTAGGGCTACGTGTTCGGTTATAGAGTACTTTCCTTGAGAGTCTCATAGTTTCCTACTAAATTATAGGACAGGTTGTAGTCGTCCTTCATGATATTGGAGGATAATAGCTGAAATGGCGTAAGAACTAGAATCAGTCTGTAATATAAAGACTTTGGTTATGTCTGGTAATTTCAGAATAGGTTGCTTGCTGAATAGTTTCTTAATTTGTTCTGATAGTTCGTTGTGTTTGTCTGTCCATTTAATTTTGATCGGTTGTCATTTCTTTACTAGCAGTTCTGATAAGGTAGATGTCACGTCTGCGAAATTTGGAATAAATTTATGATAGTAATTTATCAGTCCCAACACACTCCTGACTTCCTTTTTATTGTTGGGAGCTTTAATGTGTAAGAATTTGGTGACCAAACTTGGGTCTGTCTTCCGAAAACCATTTGAGATTCTATGTCCCAAAAATTGAACTTCGCTATAACCTATTTCTATTTTACTGGGTTTAGCTTTTATCCCATACTGTTCTATTCTCTGGAATACCTGTTCAGGATTTCAGTGTGATCATCGATTGTAATTGTATGGATGCATATGTCATCTATCTAGGTAGCTACATTTTAACGCCTTACAGTAACTTGCAAATCATAGGCATAAATGTGCTTGGAGCATTATGTAGTCGAAAAGGCACGTAGGCCCACTCATGGAGACCTACGGGTGTTGCAAAAGCTGTAATGTACATAGATTTTCCTCCATTGGTATTAGCCAATATCCCTTTGTGAGGTCTATCTTGGAACAAAATTTGGATTTCGCCATGCCGTCAATGAGATCTCTACATTTGGCATAGGTTCAGCATCTAACAAGGTTACTGAGTTGATCTTTGTATAGTCAACGCAAATCGTTAAGTATTATCTTTCTTTTTGACTATCACCAAAGGGAATCAATAGTTGGACATGGATTTCATGATTATATCACACTGATTCATTTCAGATATTTCAGCCGCCACTTTCTCCAAATAGTGGAGGGAATTGGATAAGGTTTCACTTTTTCGGGTATGTCTGATAGCAATGTGATTTTATGTTTCACTAAAGTTGTTCTCCCAAGTTTATCTGAGAATATTGAACTAAATTTTTAGAGTGATGTTTCTACTTGTATCCTATCTTGCTGTGTTCGCTCTGAGTTGATCTGTATTGTTTTCCAATTGTCATTGTTATTGACCATAGGTGTTGGAATTTGTTCTGCAACAGCATCATGCTGCTGCTTATTGATCACCCAACATATTGCTCCAACTCTGTGTTCTACTTGTTCTGCTGTCTCTGTCTTGTCTGTCATTCTATCTGCGTACGATTTTAGCATGTTTGTGTGGTAAATCTTCTCCTTACCCCTTACATTAACTATACAGTCGACATCACTCACTCTCTTTACTACATGAAATGGACCCTGCCATGAAACTATTAGACAATCCCTTGGGTCTGGTAGTAGGAGTAACACTTTATCTTCTACTTTCAAGACAATTGCCTTGGCTTTCTGCTTATGTCCTGCCTTCTGTAATGCCTGGCTGGCTTTGACTATCTTCTCCCGTAGGTCTGTCACCATGTCGTACGCCTTCCTTTTCGGGTGATCGTGACATTTGCCTGTGAGTAACTCGTTCCACAGTAGCATCGGACCTCTTGGGTTTGTCCCGCACACGGGTTCGAACGGGGAGAAGCCTGTACTGGCTTGAGGTACTTCTCGGTATGCCAACAGGACTGCTGGTAACATTAAGTCCCAGTCCATACGACGCTCTGTAGCGACCTTAGCTAGGGTTCGTTTCAACACCCCATTGAAGTTCACATCCACCCCATTTGTCATGTGGTCGTACGGGGAACTAAACGCCTGTAGTATACCTAATGTTCTCATCGCACTCCGTGCAGCATCTGATATAAATTGACTCCTCCTTTTCGGTACATGGCAAGCTTTGAGGACAAGGACAAGTACAATAAAGGACATTATGTAGCGTAAAGGACAAGTAAAATACAGAACATTGTATGTCTTGAGGACAATAAAGATCATTGTATATCTTAAAGATCAAGTTAAATAAGGACATTGTGTACCCTTGAGGACAAGTACTTCTTCTTCTTCTGCGTTCATCCGAAGTGTTTTTTATTTTTCAGACGTAATTGCGTTGTGCCCGGCTTTGCGCTTTTAGGCCGACACATTCGAATTCAGCGGGCGTTTCTTGACCGGGTTAGCCTTCCCCGGTCGGTCAAGTAAAATACAGGTCATTGCATAGCCTTGAGGAAATGTACAAGTACAATAAGGACATTGTGTAACCTCGAGGACAAGTACAATACAGGACATTGTGTGGCTTTGGGGACAAAAACAAATACAATACAGGACATTGTGTAACCTCGAGGACAAGTACAATACAGGACATTGTGTGGCTTTGGGGACAAAAACAAATACAATACAGGACATTTTGTAACCTTGAGGACAATTACAATACAGGACATTGTGTGGCTTTGGGGACAAAAACAAATACAATACAGAACATTTTGTAACCTTGAGGACAATTACAATACAGGACATTGTGTAGCTTTGAGGACATGTACAAGTACAATACAGGACATTGTGTAATCTTGAGGACAAGGATATGTACAATACAAGACACTGTGTAGTCTCGAGGACAAGTACAATACAGGACATTGTGTAGCTTTGAGAACATGTACAAGTACAATACAGGACATTGTGTAGCTTTGAGGACAAGTACAATACAGGACATTGTGTAGCTTTCAGAACATGTACAAGTACAATACAGGACATTGTGTAGCCTTGAGGACAAGTACAATACAGGGCATTGTGTAGCTTTTAGAACATGTACAATACAGGACATTGTGTAGCTTTGAGAACATGTACATGTACAATACAGGACATTGTGTAGCTTTGAGAACATGTACAAGTACAATACAGGACATTGTGTAGCTTTGAGAATATGTACAAGTACAATACAGGACATTGTGTAGCCTTGAGGACAAGTACAATACAGGACATTGTGTAGCTTTGAGAACATGTACAAGTACAATACAGGACATTGTGTAGCTTTGAGGACAAGTACAATACAGGACATTGTGTAGCTTTCAGAACATGTACAAGTACAATACAGGACATTGTGTAGCCTTGAGGACAAGTACAATACAGGGCATTGTGTAGCTTTTAGAACATGTACAATACAGGACATTGTGTAGCTTTGAGAACATGTACACTGTAATCATACAGGACATTGTGTAGCTTTGAGAACATGTACAAGTACAAT
>JACEFZ010016903.1:757500-760000 GCA_014155875.1 Cepaea nemoralis | reverse complement strand
TCTCTCTCTCCCTCTTTCTCTCTCTCCCCACTCTCATCCTTTCCTCATTCAATACGTAACTCATCTGATTCGCTCTCTCATCAGTAACACTTTAACTCCCGAGGTCCGACCTCCTCAAATACTTGTAACCAATGTGACGTCACAGTATAGAGATAGAAAGGTGTTGTAGTGGACCAAACAGTGTAACATCATCTAGAAAATAAAATGTAACATCATCTAGAACACATCTAGAACATAGAATGCAACATCATCTAGAACATGGAATGCAACATAATCTAGAACATGGAATGCAACATCATCTAGAACATAGAATGCAACATCATCTAGAACATGGAATGCAACATCATCTAGAACACATAATACAACATCATCTAGAACCTAGAATGCAACATCATCTAGAACACATAATGCAACATTATCTAAATCATATACTTCAACATCATATAGAACACATAATGCAACATCACCAAGAACATAGAAAGCAACATCATCTAGAACATAGAATGCAATATCATCTAGAAGATAGAATGCAACATCATCAAGAACACATACTGGAACATCATCTAGAATGTGTGTGGGGGATGTGTGTGGGTTGGGGGAGGGGTGCGTGATGGGTGTGGGTGATGGATTTGGAGATGTGTGTGTGTGGGTGGGGATATGTCTGGCTGGGTGGGGGTGTGTGTGGCTGGATGGAGGATGTATGTGTGGGTAGTGAGGATGATTGTAGTTGGGGGATGTGTGGATGGATAGGAGATGTGTGGATAGATGTGTGTGTGGGTGATGGATGTGTCTTTGGGATGTGTGTGGGATGTGGTATTGTGTGGGAGGGGAGCTGGGTGTTGATAATTGATGTTTGTGTGGGTGGGTGAAGGTGTGGTTGGGTTTGTGGGTGGGTGAAGGATATGTGTGAGGGTGGGGGATGTGTGCTTAGATGGGTGGTTGGGATGTGTGAGTGTGGGTGGGTAGATAGGAGATGTATGTGTTGATGAGTGGGTAAGGGATGTGTGGGTGTTAGTGGTTGAGGGATAAGTACGTGTGTCTAGGGATGTGTGAGGGGATGAATGTATGGGTTGTGTGTGCGTGGATGGAAGGTGTGTGTTTGTGAATGGGGAATGTGTTGGTGGGTGGGGATGCGTGTGAGGGATGTTTGTATGGGTGGGGAGATTGTGCGTGGGTGGGGATGTGTGTGTATATGGGTAGGGGTGTGTGGTTAAGGGATGTGTGGCTGGAGGAATAGGTGGATGAAGGATGTGTGGTTGGGTGGAGGATGTGTGGTTGGGTAGAGGATGTGTGGGTGGGTGATTGTATATGAGTAAGGGTGTGTGGTTAAGGGATGTTTGGTTGGGGGATGGGTTGGTAGAGGATGTGTGGGTGGGTAGAGGATATGTGGGTGGGTGAGTGTGTGCAGGTTAGGAGATGGTGGGGGATGTTTGTAGGTGTGGGCTCGGGATCTGTGAGTGGGCTTGGGGAGATGGGAGATTATGTGGGTGAGTGCGGAATTTGTGCGTGGGTAGGTACGGAATATGTGAGTTGACGGGGAGATGTGTGTGTGGCTGAGGAATGTGTGTTTGGTTGGGTGGTTGGAGGTGTGTGGGTGGAGGAGGATATTGGGTGAGTGATTGTTGGTGGGAAATGGGACGGGTAGAGGATATGTGAGTGGGTGGGGAGATGTGTGTAGGTCGGGGATGTGTGGGTTAATGAATGTATGTGTGCTTGGGGTGTGGGTGGATGGGATGTGTGGTGGGTGAGAGGTGTGTGTGGGTGGGGAGATGTGTAGGTGTAGGGATGTGGTGGATGGGTGGGGGAATGTATTGTATGTGTGTGTGGTTGGGTGGGGGAGTTGGAGTGAATGGGGGATGTGTGGGTGTGTGTGTGTGTGTGTGTGTGTGTGTGGGTTGGTGGATGTGTCTCATAACATAGTAATATGCATTGTTTATGTTTACAAAATTCATGTGACAATGTTTTTTTCTTATGCACTGTTGATGAAAGAAAGATGAGTGATTGGAAGGGCCGAATCTAAGACGGGCCTGCGTGCCCGATTGTTATAGAACACATAATGCAACATCATCCAGAACACATAATGCAGCATCATCTAGAATACATAATGCAACATCATCAAGAACATAGAATGCAACATCATCTAGAACACATAATGCAACATCATCTAGAACATAGAATGCAACATCATCTAGAACATAGAATGCAACATCATCTATAACACATAATGCAACATCATCTAGAACTTAGAATGCAACAACATCTAGAACACATAATGCAATATCATCTAGAACATAGAATGCAACATCATCTAGAACACACTAATGCAACATCATCTAGAACACATAATGCAACATCATCTAGAACACATAATGCAACATCATCTAGAACATAGAATGCAACATCATCTAGAACACATAATGCAACATCATCTACAACATAGAATGCAACATCATCTAGAACATAGAATGCAACATCATCTAGAACATAGAATGCAACACCA
>JACEFZ010016902.1:0-26710 GCA_014155875.1 Cepaea nemoralis | reverse complement strand
CAAACAATCAAACAAACAACTGTAGATTACATTTTTATTAACTTCAAAATGTCATAAATGAAAATAACGAACTGCTTGTAGTAATTACTTGCTAGTGTGGTCACTGCAATCGTTACATTCAGTGCATCTTAATTGATTCCGTGCCAACCAGGAAGTAGGTTTAGGCCAAACAAAAATGGATGTCGGAAAATGTCACAGTTATGATCTAAAAGTTGTTAATATGATAGCAGACATGTTGCATTATATATCAAATTAAAGGAGGATGCTTAGGGAAAAATACAGTATTGAAATTTTAACTGAGATATATTTTTGCAATGACATCATGTCGACGATATATAAACCCATAGCAGTTATATGAAAACACTTAAGACGTTTAATCATCCCATGACATTTAATCAGTTAATATAAAGTGCTGGAGACTTGCCCGTACTAACCAAATTACACTTAAGTTGGCCCAATGGGGGTGTGTTTAAATCCTAATTTAGACCGAGATCTTTCACAACTGACCTGGATTTCCCAAAGACTCAGCTTAAAATAAGTACCAGGAAATGTCTAGGGAGATAAAGGTGGCTGTGATATTGACCGCTTCACCCAACGAGAACTGAATGGTCTATAACAGCTTGGGTCTAGCACCATATATCCAACACCAAAAGCTGGAAACGGTGTCTTTATTTTTTTACTTCGTGGCTCCAGTTCCTGATGAAGTGCCATGGGATGATTAATCGTCTTTAGCGATTTTCTGTATATGCCATGGGGTTATATATCGCCGATAAATTGCCATTGCGTTATAATATAATACGTCTGCTACAAAATTAACAACTTTTAATCATAAATGTGAGACGTTCCTACTTCCAGTTTTCCTTCATTTATTTTTGTTTGACTCAAACCTACGTTTTGTTTGGCACATAATTTATTAAAATGAAACAGGCATGTGTGGCTCCTACGATAGGGATAGAGGTAGAGAGAGAGAGAGAGTGGGAGAAACAGAGAGATGAGAGGGGTAGAGATAGAGAGAGGAAGAGAGAGAGAAAGAGAGAGAGAGAGGGGTAGAGAGAGAGAGAGGAAGAAATAGAGAGAGAGAGAGAGAGAGAGACGGTATACATACATTATAACGAACTTAATGCTGGTATGAATTAACTCAATCCCTCAGACACTGTGTCTGTGTTTGTTCTCTCTCTCTCTCTCTCTCTCTCTCTCTCTCTCTCTCTCTCTCTCTCTCTCTCTCTCTCTCTCTCCCCTCTCCCCCTTGATCTCCCTTCCCTCCCACTATCTCGATCTCCCCTACCCTCTCTCTCCCCCTCTGTCGATCTCCCTTCTCATCGCCCTTCCTCCCATCCCTCACTCTACCTCCCCTCTCCCCCTCTCTCTCTTCTCACCCTCTTAGTCTCCCTCCCCAGCAACGGACTTACAATTACTTTATCCAGACAAGACTAGAAATTTATTGTCAAACAGAAGTTGGTAAACAGACGGTTTGTGAGCGCACACAAAGAGTTGCCTAGCTGCTGCATCAAGGAACCACAACTTCCAACTGTACTGGAAAGGTGGCAGGAATTGCTGTGGAAAATAACAATGCATCAATATACGAACATTGGTATAATATACATGACAAACCTCATTGTGTATCCACAAGATTTTGTTCTTCTCCTTTTCGCACTCTATCACTCCATTGTGGGACAGGCCCTGAAACAACTCACTTCAAACTCTCCTGTCCTGAGCTATCCGATACAGCTCTGCCCATGGCCTTCCCAATATTATTTATTTTTGTTTCTACTCCTTTTCTCTGCGTAATTTTGTGTCTTCGTCCTGTTTCTTTTGACCTTTGGATTCCAACATTAGCTTCTCTAATATATGAATTGCAAACAATTAGTTATATTTATCTCCTGCGAAAAGAGGAGACATACTAAACACAGACACGATGTACATACCTCACAGAACTCGATTTTACACATGCGAAACGTCGGCCGTGCTTTGTTGTCCTATAATACTTACTGTTTTATTTTAATACTTCAGTATTGTATATTTCTTGATTGTTTCTCATTTTGGATATAGTCACTTTGTTTTCACCTGTGTAAAATGAAGTTCTTTGTAAGGTATGTACATTGTGTCTTTGTCTAGTATGTCTCGTCTTTTTGCAGGAGCTAAATATACCTAATTGTTTGCAATTCATATTGTTATATCCTACTGCAGCCGTTGCTTTTTCTTTTGTTCTTCTCTAATATACTACTCTCAGGTTTCCCCAGTGTGTGTCCTACTCAGCGCTAGCGTATTTTCTTCGCCTCTTGGTTCACTGGTATTTGTCTAGTTCTCCATGAGCTCCATAGTGGTGATTTTTCCATACCATTTTAGCACTATTTCGTGCAGGCGCCAATTTAGTGAAAGTTTGTGGTTTATTTGTAATCGTTTTCGTTGTTCTCCATGTTTCGGATCAATACAGAGGTACAGATTTAATATTAGAATTGTACATTCTCAGTTTGGTGTTAAATTTAACAGATTCTTTGCCAAACAAAAAGTAATTTTGGACCATACAAACATGGATGGCGAAAATTGGGAAGTAAAGATGTGTTACAGTTATGACTTTAAAGTTGTTAAAATGGTTACAGGCATATAACGCAGTGACAACATTTCGGCGATACATAAGCCCACGGCATATACGGGAAAGTCGCTTAAGACGATTAATTATCCCATGGCAAACAAAAAGTAGATTTGGACCAACCATGGTACACAATCAGAAGAACAAGTATTATAATGGGAATTTCTGTTCACTGAATACTGAAATTGCGGAAGATGCAAAGAAACAAAACACATAACACGATGATCCTAGTATGGCGATATATGGTCCTTCTGTCCAAATGGGAGCGATATGTTATCCTTCAGCAGTGAATCAGGTAACCAACAATATTCAAGTAAGATTCTTTCTTCGTCATTCTCCTTTGATGAGTAAGCATCATGCCTAATTATACACCTAAGAGATTCAATGTGCCCTATTTCATGAAGCATGTACTTCATATTCCCGTCCTTTAGAAGAGATTCCCTTCAAGAACATGAACTTCACATAAGCTAGCACAATATTTCTTTTCTGAAAATGTTGCTATAATATGGGCACTGCCATGCAACCTACTCTTTTCGATTTATTATTGTCGGATGTTTAACGTGCACACAGCACCGCTTGTTTTCGCCCCTATCCGAGAGACTTCAGTATCCGATTTCAGGACCCAAGAAATCAGAGGAAGTGTGATATGGTTAGACATGAATGTGGAGCTACGGAGTTCGTGCTTTGTGCGACGCTTTCCGCGCTGCGGAACGAGACTGAACCATATGGGATAAATACCCGGTGCAAGTGAAGTCGACCCTGTCGACTTTTAAGCGACTTAAGTTCTTAGAATCAATTTTAGGATTCGAACCAGATAAGACGATTGATCATGAGGAGGATACGTAACCTCAATACCGCGCCCTCCTCCTTTATGAGGTATCTAATAACCAATCACCGGCTCCGTGGTCAAGGATTTCAGGGCGCAGTTCAAAAACCGCATGCCCGCGCTCGAGATACACCCGCATGCGATTTGGCAGCAGGCCGTCTTGCGTTGGTTGTTTTCCGAAAATGGTATGGATGCCGGTCGTTGAGAAAGCAATGGCAAACTACTGAACGTAACTTGCCAAGAAATCATTAACAGCCAAGAAATGCTGAGGTGGACTGCGACGTCCTGCCGTCCTGTAAAGGATATTCAATTAACTTTTAATAACCAATCCATACCGTGTTGATAGAGAAGCCAGGAATACTAATTGGAGGTTGTTTTTTTTGGGCGCTCACTCGCGTATAAACGTAGTCGATATACGTGCTCCAACTGTCTAGTGCACTGGGTAGAGTTATGCGTGTGACTTTCCCTATTATTAGTGTCCCTCGCCATCAGGCTAACCCACTCCGACTTTAGAGGTACTTGTAATTTACGTCTCCAAGTCAAGGACGAGAAGTCAACATTTTAATCCAACTGACCGATGTAGGAGCTGATCCCTTTACCTCGGCATCAGCATTCCGGATGTACAATGGTTCAATTGTACAATTATGCGTATATTCAGTAAATAAAAATGCGAATCACTTACCTAACGAGCGAAAACAACTTTGTTTGTCTGTCTCTCTAGCTGCACGCAATATCTGGATATTGTCATATACTCTCAGCATTTGTGGGGACAAACGGGCCACCGCCTGCAAGACAGGTCGTTTTCATTCAAAAGTTATTATAATAATAACTGTCATTTCATTAGCCATCGCCGACAAATAGAAAAATGATGGCCATTAAAATATGATTATTAATTATCAACAATTTTGTGGAGTTATATGTTTCAAAAAAGTCTTAAAAGTCGAGAGGATCGACTTCATTTCACCGGGTTTCATCACATATGGCTCGGTCTCTTTCCTCAGGGAGGCCTGCCGAAAGCATAGCACGAAGCACGAACTCCGCATCTGAGACTCCCTCTTATAGCTATATATATAAATGAATGCTTAACTCACACAAACGGCCGGGAAAGCAGCTGGCTTCTCACGGTCGAAGGTGCTGGGATATATGAGAGGGCACAAAGCACCAGGTGCAGGATATTCTCCTCCCAGTGGGATGAGTGGCTTGGGAGCAGACACAATGCGTATTTGTTGGACTCGTGGGGTAACGACTCAAACGTTTTGAAGCAGGGTATGAACGCATGGGAGGAGAAAGACACCCCCAGAGAGTGTCAGGAAGGTAAATGATCGAAACATTCCGGGAAGGGGGAACAACATCTGACGACCAGATGCCCCCTTTCGTGCTTGCATTTTATCACTATACCAATTTTTCAATAGTTCCTACATTTAGTACATAAAACTGTGAATCTCATACCTAATGAGCGAAAACAACTTTGCTTAACTCACAAAGAGAATCGGTTAGTCGCACCATAAAAGACAGTCCACATTCTTTGGGTATGTCATAAGAAGGGGAAAGGTGGAGCCTGTCGTGAAAAACGGGAATGTTTGAGGGGGAAAAGAGGCAGTGGGAGACCAAAAGAGAAGATGCTAGACAGTTTGATACCATGGTATGGAGGAATGTCAGTATTATAAATGATCGGTAGAGATAGATGGCGATGGACGGACATGATCTCCAACGCCAGACGGCATGGACTATAGGAAGAAGAAGAATGCTAAACTATATTTAACACATGATAATCAGTATAATTATCCACAATTAATAGCATGATCAGAACTTCTGTATACATCATAAAATAAAGTAACATATATTTAGAAACGATTTCTAAATAAAGTTATATACAAAACGAATTAATGTATCATGTGTAATGCCGACATTTTGGATTAGGCGGTCATGTTTCGCAATCTCACACGATCACCAGAGTTGTGGATCAGCTCCGTGTTTTTGCCTTGATTATGCCACGTGGCCAAGCCATCCAGGTATTAACTTCCCGGTCTTCCATCTGTTCTCTCTCTCTCCTCCCCCCATCCCTAATTTTGTCAGGTGTCATCAAGTTCTCAAGTTTATTTCTTCACATAACGTGCTCAAAACTTCTTCACTGTCTACATCTAATTAATCTAATCAGTTTACGCTTTTCATTTGTTTCTTGTAGGACCTGCTCATTGGTTTTTCTTTCTGGCCACGAAGAGGAGGGGAAGGAGGATGAGAAGGAGGTGGCGGAGGAGGAAGAATAAGAAGAAGATATTGCACAACACATGTAGCTATACCTGTTTATCAAAGTTCCCTGTTGATCTCCTATTTGTTGAAGTAATTTGACCGCCAGCATCCAGACACGAATTAACCTGATCGGTCAATCGTTGCAGGTCCGCAGAAAGGTACTGGTCTGTTTCAAGAATCATAATGCTTGTTTAAATGTCGTAATCACGTCATAACATAAAAGTCAAAAACGAAGTGTGAAAGGAACACAACACGAAAATTAACATCAATAAAACAGTAGTAAAGTGTCTGAGATGTGATGACGACGACGACGATGATGATGATGATGGTGATGGTGATTATGATGATGATAATTAATAACACAATCGAAGGGCTAGTAAAGTGCCTGTGTTGTGATAATGATGATAACAGTGGTGGTGGTGGTGATTATGATGATAACTAACATAATTACAGGGCTAGTAAAGTACCTGAGATTATCAGCTTGCAATAGAAACTCTTTTCCAACTTACACTCTCTGTAGAAGTCATCCTCCCCATGCAGCGCGATGATTTGTTGAACACATTCCTTCAGCGACGTCTCTGCTATTTCTGTGTCTTCCTGGATCAGCCTGATGTCGGCCACCTGGGTCTTCGAGTACCTCCTGGCAACCTGTCATGAGAGCTTTTTGAGTTAAGTCATGACAGATTTGCGAGTTAAATCAAGGACATTCCCATATGTACTGCGTCTTCATCTTCGTCAGACAGCGAAGAGTCCTAATACTAACAGTACAAATTGCAGCCTGACTTTGTGTCTGTCTGAAATTTCCTCACAGGGGCCGTTATAAACCCAGACAATGGTTGTGTGGTACTCCCTGGATAACCGGATCGTCAAGGCAGATGTCCCAGGTATTATGTTGAATGGATGTCCTTCTAGTCAAGAGAGTAAATTGAAGTACTTGGGTATCACCTTTGACAGGTGTTTGTCTTTTAAGGATCATGTGGAAGCTTTGGTGGTGAAAGCTGGTAGGGAACTTAATGCACTGAGGGCTATGGCAGCAACCGGTGTAGATCAGAGGATGCTGTACAGGTTCTTTCAGCAGTTAATAATTTCTGTCATTGAGTATGGTTTGGGGCTGATGACAGTATCATAGAGCCAGCTTGAAAGGTTGGAGAGCATACAAAATGCTGCCATGCAATTAATCCTGGGGAGCACAAAGGACACATCAATTTTATGCATGAGGCATATCCTGGCGCTACCAACAATGACGGATAGACATAGGGTCCTTCAGGCCAAATGGTACCCGAGAGTTGCTGCAGATAGGGATCACCCGCTGCATGCAGCCATGGATTTAGTCAAGGAGGCAGGTCCTGGATGGCACAGGCGGAACTGTCTATACGTCAGGTGTGTGATCTAGAGACCATCAATCGTGAAAAAGAGTGGGTTGAAGTTCCGGAAGACATGGCGGACTGACATAAGGTAATAATAACACTGCGTCGTAAGTGCTGGGAATGGGCTGCGGGCCGCACTGAGTTTGAAGTGCAACAGCTGATCCAGAGTGACACACATCAAGGCGACATAGTCATCTACACCGATGGGTCAGTGGTGGGAAACATACGTAGTGGTTGGGGCTTTATTGCAAAGGCAAAAGGCCGAGTCTTGAAAAAGGAGAGTCTGGCATATGAGACTACGACATCCAAAATGAGAAGGGAGGTGGAGACAGTAACAGCGGCATTTCGTTGGCTGGAGGAGATTACTGCAAAACACATTGTAATCATTACGGATTCAAAGAGTATGCTTAGTAAGGTGGAGAAAGGAATGTTTCGTGTGGAATGGCTATCGTCGCTTCAGAGGTCACAGATTGTGAGAATTGCATGGATATTTTGCCCTGGTCTTGCGGGGGTGCGGGGGAATGAACAGGCTGATAGGCTATCAGGGAATGCACCCCTTGGTGGTAGATTTCCTATGGAAAAGGGGTGGGGGTGGTAATGCGTCTGTGATACCAGGTGGAGAAGGTAGGGAAACATATTGAGAACCCGTATGTGGAAAGACTGAGATTGCGTGGGATCGGCAGGTGTTCTGAAAGAATCTCAAAACTGAGAGGGAAGACTAGGAGAACTTTTAATCATATAGCGGCGGAACGATTAGTAGTATGACTCTTCACTGGCTGTTGAACGAGGGGACGGAGCACGTATGGGAATGTCCTGAGTGCTCTGATGTCGGTACTTAACTCAACTCAACTCAACAACTATGTCACTGTGTGACCTTTCCTTGGTGTGCTGCCTGTCGGCCAGATCCTCTGATCACTCCCCGTCGCTCCATTCTCTCTAGGATATGATGATTTATCTGTTCATCCACGTTATTCCCATGATTCCAAAGCGCCCTGACCACATCTGTCCTATCATGCACCAATACATCATCAAGTGGTGCAGGTCCTGCCAATTTGTCCACTTGTTCGTTTCCCACAACACCAGCGTATCCTGCGGAAACAACAGATGCTCGCTATTTTTGTATTGAATTAAATTGATTTTTGAATTGAAGCCTGCTACTCTGCACGAAACATTCCTGTCTTCATCTTTGTTACTGTGTTCTATAAGTCCATTACAATCACGACATGTGTGTACTGTTTGTCCTCTAGCCAACGGGCCTCTTTTTGATCCCCTCACCTCCATTCTTAAAATAGATGTCGTGGTATTATATGCCAGGCTCTCCTGCACCAGTCACCGTCCGTTAACCTTCACAATGAACCACCAGACACTTTATTTGTCTCTTAGGACAAAGCCATCCGTGCAGATAATTACGAGTACATCTCCTTGGCCCAAATTGTCGTGAATCAGGCCAACCCTACACTCCCGATCCAGTGTGATTATGCCCCTGCACAGGTTTGACGTTTCCTCTGGCATTCTGACCCACTCCTCTCCTCGCCTAATGTTCTCAAGCATGCACACTTCTCAGATTGTATCTTCTGCCTGGGCCATCCACGATTTACATCTTATCAGCATATGGCCCTTAAATGATTTCCATGCATGCCAGATAGTTTATACAAATCATCATCATCATGTTCCATGCTGATAAGCGTCGGCGGTTATGTTTCGCCAAACTACACGATCACCAGAGTCGTGGATCTGCTCTGTGCTCTTGTCTCGTCCAGGCCATGTGATCAAGCTATCCAGATATTTACTTCTCTGTCTTCCCCTTGTTTTTTTTTTCCATTCAGTCTTGCCAGTTGTCACCAAATTCTCTAGTTTATTTCTTGACATAAAAAAAAAGTTGCATGTCCTTCACAGGACGTAGCAGTCAACCCCAGCATTTTCGCTGTTCTTGATTCCTGGGCAAATTTTACGTTCAGTAGTTTGCCATTGCTTTCTGAACGACCGGCCCTATACCTTTTTCGAAAAAACCAGCACCGCCGTGTTTCGATTCCGGGTATACGTGCTCACAAACTGCGTTCGCAAGCCCTTAGCCACAGAGACCGGCCGGCTTCCTGGCCTAGAGGTTAACGACCTTTGTCTGTAATCTCGTATACTCTCGTAAGTAACGTGACGATGGTGAGAATCAGCAGTGGTTCGAATCGCGTCGGTAACTTACGGGGTATGTGAGCCGGCCGTTCAGAAAGCAATGGCAAACTACTGAGCGTAATCTTGCCAAGAAATCAACAATCAGCTGAAAGATGCTGATGTTGACAGCAATGTCATGTAAAGGATATGCAAACATTCTTGACATAACGTGCCCAAAAATGTTGACTGTCTGCGTCTAATTTCTCTAATCAGTTTACCGTTTTCATTTATTTCTTGTAGGACATGCTCATTGGTTTTTCTGTCTTCATGGTATTCTTTGTATTTTCCTCAGAAATCACATTTCCACAGCCATCAGATGTTTTTCAGCTTGTCTGCTCATTGGCCACGTTTCACATCCATACAAAAACACAGATTCTATGCAGCACCTCATCACGCCTTTTCTCGTTGCAATTGACATCTTTTTATCGGTCAGTATGTTTTCCATCTTCCCAAACCTTTGCCAAAGCGGTTTTTGTTCTAATCTCTTCAAGGCATCTCCCATCAGATGTTATGACGGTTCCGAGATAGTCGTACTGATTTACTTATTTAAGAATATTCCCCTCACCAGTATATTACATTGCAGTATTTATTCAAATGCCCCGTTACTAAAATAACATCTCAGCGAAGTTTGTGAATACGTTTGCTTTCTCAGTTAATTCAGGGCATTAGTTACAACCATGGCTTCCATCTGCTTGTTCTCATCTCATTTCATCTTTTTCCTCTTGTACCTTGCGGTATCGAAGTGAAGTATAAACAGTGGAAGAATGTTCGTTTATGGGCTTCATGTATCGAGATTCCCATTGACTCTGCTATTCCCTCTGTCCACATTTACGTGGTCAGATTCTTCTTCTGTGTCCATTTAGTCTGTACATCACTGCTTGCATTCACAACAAAATCACAACTTGCTTCCTTGACAGTTGTGTACCCCTGAGCTTGCTAAGAATGCTCATGCACTTCGCTTACTCCCGACTACCAAGCCATCTGTAAACACCATTACATGAACATTTTCAGTGTGTGGTTATATGATTGTTCAAATGGTTTTAACATTGAAATAAAAATGTTATTAAATGCATTTATGTAAGTCTATGAACTTACCGGCTCTGTTGCGAAGGAGTTACGAATGAAACACAGCTGCTGGCGATTTGGAAGCTAGACCGGCATGTGTTGGTTTCCTATACAGTATTAGTGCCGGTCGTTCAGAAACTGCTGAACGTAAACTTGCCAAGAAATGATAAACAACCCCAAAAAAAAACAAAAAAAAAACAACAACCCGGAGTTCACTGCCACGTCCTGTAAAGGATATGCAACTAACTATGAACTTACATTTATAAGAAGCTCCTGGGCCTGTTTTCTTCTGTTGGAGTACCGGAATAACCTGGACTCACACTGGTTTAAGGCCTCTGTCCGATGTTGGGAGTAAGCTTTCCAGTATGTAGCAACTGCTGTCATCTTTTCATCGTTGATGTCACGATCAATTCTTTCTATTGCTGCTTTACTCTCCTACAAAAGACAGTCAAGTAATTGAAGAATCTAGTCAAGAAATCGATAAAACAAAAAGAGACAAACAGCATTTTTGGTCATATGTGGAACTGCACTGATGTGGTGTCATGGACGAATAATGTGATCACCGTAGACAGATAGAAAAAGCAATGAAGATATCTTGACAGAAGTTAACTGACAAAGAGAACTGGTTACTCGCTCCAGAAGAAGAAGGCAGTCAACATTCTCTTGGGCAGGTCATGAGGGAATGACAGGCTGGAGTATGTCATCACAACGGAAATTTTGGGACGGGGAAGGCAGGGGAGGGGGACAGAGAGAGAGAGAGAGAGAGAGAGAGAGAGAGAGAGAGAGAGAGAGAGAGAGAGAGAGAGAGAGAGAGAGAGAGAGAGAGAGTGCTTGGCACTTTGACATCATTTCATGGAAATGGATCAGTATCAGAAATGATTAGAAGCCAAGAGACAGAAGATAGTGGAAAGACATGATCACAAAATCTACACTGCGCCGACTATAATAATAATAATAATAATAATAATAATAATAATAATAACAACAACAACAGTAGCAGCAGGTTCAACCACTATACCAGTCAGCTGGACTAAAATTGTTGAATTCTCGCACTTTTCTTGTGGACGTAAATTACACGTGTCGGAGTAGGTTTACCAGATGGCGAAGGGCACTGGTAATAGGGAAAACTAATCCACACGCAAACATCAGTCCCGTGACTACCCATTAGTAGCCACAGTTATTGATAGTAGTATGTGTGTGGACTAAGCTTAATTCAAAGTGAGTGAATAAAAAATAAACATAATCACTTCAACGGCTATAAAACCATATTGCGCAACATAACTGATTCAGTGGCGCCAAATGTCACCTCCCATTTGTACAGAAGGGCGATATATCTCTGTACTAGTGTCATCAAGTTATTTGTTTTGTTGCATCTTCCACAATTTGATTGCTCAGTGAATGGAAATGTACGTTATAATACTGAATTGAGTTGAGCTAAGAATCGACATCACGGCACTCAGAACATTCCCATACGTGCTCCGTCCCCTCGTTCAACAACAACGTTATAATACTTGTTCATTTAATGTTGTACCATGTTTGGTCCAAACTTACTTTTGCTTGCCACTGAATCTGTTAACGTATTTATTACTCGTACTTCACATTATCAAACTACTGAATGTAAACTTGCCAAGAGATCATACCAGCAAAATATTCTGGGGTTCACTGCAACGTCCTGTAAAGGAAGGATATGCAACTAACATTTACCTTCACATCATTGTGAAGCGGTTTGTGAAGCAACTGGGTACTAATTTATGTAGGGGAGGGGGTTTTTACAACATGGGTTTTCGTTTTAAACCAATGATCCCAAACAATGCATTCCATTACTGAAATTGAACCCAGAAGCCAGGAACAATATGTTGCACGCTTTAATGCCAGCCATGTTTCGCCGCATCTTCGAACAATATTCAACAATACCTGTGACTATATGTTTTAATTGTTTCAGCTTAAGTTTCATTCTTTTATTCACTTCATATATAACTCTGAACTATGAATCTGAAGAGATGTAGCGAAATATGTCAGGCAGTAAATCGTGTCACATATTGTTTGTGGCTCCTGTGTTTAACCCAATGATTCTCAAACTCTCAATACCCACACGGTTATTCCCAAACAGACACGCAGGTTAACATCCAAAATCAAGTGTGGCATGCTAACATTATCTCTAGTACCCAATGTGGTTCTTGTTAAACTAAATCAACTTACAGCTTCGTTGTTGCTAACGCCAGTCGATGCCCACACGATTGCTGAAAAGATAGACGGGATCATCTTTATATCATATAATTGTTTCCCTCACTTCATACTTAGATAATATAATAATCTATATGTGTAAGTATATCCACTGTAAATATATGTCGGCTATTTATAGGGTGTATTTTTTAATGGCTGTGCAGTGTTGCATGAACTTTACAGAGGGTGAATACAAAATGTGGAACGGCAATATTTTCAAACACTGCACAGTCATTACAAATACACTCTATACGTCAGCAGTGTTACCACGGGAATCATGGGTACAGTTTTTGTGGAGACTCCTGGGATTGATTGATTGATTGAATGATTGATTGATTGATTGATTGATTTAGGAACCAACATCACAGCATTCGGGGCATTCCCATAAGCGCTCCGTTCCCATCCTCAACAGCCAGTGAAGAGTTCCAACACTAATAGTACCAGTAGCAATCTGATTATATGTCCGTCTCGCCTTTCCTCTGAACGTCGATCGTCGGCCAGATCCCCTCGTCGCTCCTCGCTGTCGCATTCTCGCCAGACCATGGTGATCCATTTGCTCCTCCGAGGTGTACACGTGCTCCTAGAAGGTCGCAACCACATCTGCCTTATCATGCATCAATACTCCACCAAGTTTTGCAGAGCCAGCCAATCTGTCCATCTGTTCATTCCCCAGCACACCAGCATACCCCGGAGAAAAGATCCAGACGATGCTTGTCACCCGTGACTTCCGAAGCGAAGCAAGCCACTTCGCACGAAGCTTACCTGTCCTCACCCTACTCAGCATACTTTCTGAGTCAGTTACAATCACGATGTGTGTGTGTATCGTATTCTCCATCCAGAGGAAAGCTGCACTGACCGCCTCCACCTCCATCTTTAAGCTAGATGTTGTGGTATCATATGCCATTAGCTTTTGCTAAGAACCCCCAGGCACTTCTCCTGCCTCTCAACACCGAACCATCTGTGTATATAATCACATCACCCGGCCGAGCATCATCCTGAATTTAGTTGCTGATTTCCACTTCTGTGGCCCCTGCTGGCCACTCCCTGCTCAATGTGATTATAATTCTATACACGTCTGACTGCTCCGCTGACACTCTGATCCACTCCTCTCCTCGCCTAATGTTCTCCAAGATGCACACCTGTCTGATCGTATCCTCCGTCTGAGCCATCCATGATTTCCCTCTTATCAGTCGCTGACCCTTAACTATGTTCTGGGAGTAATTGCTGAAGCTACGGAGTTCATGCTTTGTGCGTCGCTTTCAGCTGTCCGCCCTTTCGGAAAGAGACAGAGCCAAATGGGATAAAACCTGGTGAAATGAAGTCAATCCTCTTACCTATTGACTGGCACCTTGCTGTCTTATCAGACGATAGTTTGTAAAAGAGTTATTTCTCGCCATAACACAAAGCCTGGCCTGAATTTAGAGACCATGTGTTGCCTACACAGTATGATTCCTCTCTCGGCCTGTCTAGCTTACTCCAGAGCAAAGGTAACAACATTACCTTAAGTATTAAATACTTTTAAATCCGTATGACACTCGTGAGAGTATTTCAAGATCCTCCCCGGTGCTAAGGAGTTCGTGCACTGAGCTGAGTGTCTCCAAACTCAGGTTTTAGTTAGGAGGAGAACGGTGCACTTATGGGTTACACCCGTGTGCCGTGATGTTGATCCATCGACTAAACTAAACTAAACTAACTAAACTAAACTAAACTAAACTCGTGAGAGGTATAAATAGTTAACTGATTCAGTGTCAAAGGATACCATATCCCAAATTGTGATCTCCCATTTGGACAGGCGGACGATATATCGCTGTACTAGGGTCATCCTGATACTTGTTTCGAGTCGCGATATCTTCTGCAGTTTTACTGTTAAGTTAACGGACATTTACATCATAAAACTTGTTCATTTGATCGTGTACCAGTTTTGGTTCAGACCTACATTTTAGTTTGCACTTGATCAGTTAAGAAAAACTTAAATGAAAAGCTTTGATTATGATCAGAGATAGTACAGGGTGTATTTGTAACGACTGTGGGGTTTTTGATAATATTGCTGTTCCAAATTTTTTATTAACCTATTATGTTGCATGAACTCCACAGAGGGTGAATACTAAACTTGGAACGGCAATATTTTCACAAACCCCACAGCCATTAAAAATACACCCTATACAAATCCACTTTTGAAAATGTACAGAGAACTGATAGACATTTGAACAAGTTAATACTGTTTCTTGACTATGGCAATTAACAAGTAAGTGAACCAGAAATACGAAAGAAACGGACAATGGGGTAACTATTACGCCGGAGGACTGTACGTCCCAGCAAATTTTCTGGTACATATTTGAGTCTCCGTGGCGAAATGGTTACACAGCCTGGTTTACGTTCCGAAGGTTCACGATTGCAGTTTTCTCTGAGACTGGGGGGCTGTCGCTGGAGCTATGGAGTTCATACTTTGTGCAAAGGGAACAAAGACCAAGCCATACGGGATAAAAACCCGGTGCAATGAAGTCAATTCTCTATCCTTTTAAATCAATTTTTTTCTTGGTACACATGTGCATACTTAGTAATATGATCGTAATACACAAAAACCAATATTATTATCGTTGTTCTAACAATAATAATAAAAACAACGCAGTGTACCACAGTAAACAGTAGTCAACAACATAATAGCTGGGAAAGACATGACTGTCCCCTGCCTCCAACGATGCTCGTGAAAGAAGTTACTATGTTACAACTGGAGTAGAGTATATCGACCTAAAATTGGGTCTTTATAGAGGACTGAAGCAATCAAGACTGACAGATCGTTATGTGTAATGACAGCACAATTAATAATGTCCTCGTTTTAAAAAAAAAACAATTATGTACTGTCATTAAATCGCTAGTCAGTATGGACAAATGGATAAGAACGTGCATTGTTAAATATACCGTGTGCTGATGCCGAGGTAAGGGGTTCAACGCCTACACCGGACAGATGGACTGAAATGTTGACTTCTCGTCTTTGACTTGGGGACGTAAATTACGAGTACATCAGAAGTCGGAGTGGGTTCGCCTGATGGCGAGGGATACTGGTAATAGGGAAAGCTAATCCACAAGGAAAATTAAGTCCAGTCCAGAAAACTAAGGAAAAAAAAGACAGGCACTTAAATCTTCCTTTTCTTCAAGACAATATGCCCTCTCACAAAGCACGACTTGTGCCAGTTGTGCCAGCAGCCAAGGATTTTAATTCTTTCACACTCACCCTATTCTCCATATTTGCTCCATCAGATTTATTTATTTTACATCTTAAATAAACAGCTCTAAGGCATTCGTGTTGAAAGTAATGAAGAAATCATACTACAATTTGAAAACAAATTTTGTTCGACAAAATAGGGTGCTCTATTCTTAAGGTATTTTCAAAACCAAGCAGGTGGCTTCCGTGTCAAATGTAGATTTCATTGACTATATTAAAAAGGAAGGAAGACCGGAAGAGCGCAATTGGGAGGGTACTAGCCTTATCCTGGTGCGAGGAAATGCAACCCAAAGACAAAATAAGTCATGGCAGGGCAGACCAGGCCCTAAGCCTTGGTTGGCAGCTGGTCTAGGATCGAAGCTCCGACAGGCGGACAGTTAGAGCATTGCTTTGCTGATCCGACAGCTTCTGCAGCTTGTCTTGTTCCAGATTATAGGTGTCAACTTTCCTCTGGAGTGAACTAGGCAGGCCGAGAGAGGGATCATGCTGCATGGGCAACACATGGTTTCTTTATTTTAGCCCAGGCTTTGTGCTATGGAGAGGCAATAACTCCATCCCTGGTCTTAACCGGTCTCGGAATCAAAGCGAGAGGCAACTGTTACGGGTTATAAGTCCTTGTCAGTTGGCGTAGACATGGGGCGCCACGCGTTGCCTCTGACGGTGGGAGACACCTACAGGTGTCACTGATCAGCTACCGCCCGCCTCAAGCTGGGCAGCCCCCAGCCAATTGGGTGCTGATCCGCCAGAGCCTGCCTGCTTCAATGGGTGCTTGGGGCTAGGACAAAATATGAATTGCAGGCTGTAAAACCAATGCACCAGGTACTAATAAAAAGAATAGAAACCTCAAGCTACGGCTTGCAACCTGGAACGTGAGAACCATATGTCCAGGATTTTCCACTGACTTGACAAATATTGACGATGTGAGAAAAACGGCTGTGATTGATGCTGAACTCAATCGTCTTAACATTGACTTCAAGTCCTGGGAGATCAAGTCTACCCCGAATCACAGTGCGGCTTCCGTCAGAACCGGTCTACAATTGATATGATATTCTCATTGCGACAGATGCAAGAAAAATGCCGGGAACAAAATCAGCCACTGTTTATTGCCTTCATCGACCTCACAAAGGCATTCGATTTGGTCAGTCGTGATGGTCTGTTCAAAGCACTAAAGAAGATTGGCTGCCCACCAACTCTTCTGTCCATTGTGGAATCGTTCCACAAAGGCATGAAGGGTATAATCAAGTTTGATGGCTCAACTTCAGAAGAGTTTGAAATCAAGAGTGGAGTTAAGCAAGGTTGTGTACTAGCCCCCACCCTCTTTGGGATATACTTTTCACTTCTGCTGAAATATGCCTTTCGTGATCAGGATGACGGTATATACATTCACTCACGCTCAGATGGTGGCCTCTATAATGCTCAGAGATTGAAGACCAAGACCAAAATTAGCAGGGTACTTATCAGAGAGTTGCTTTTTGCGGATGATGCTGCGATTACGACCCACTCTGAGGAAGAATTACAACATCTACTATCATCATTCTCCAATGCTTGTTCTGAATTTGGTTTAACAATTAACAAAAAGAAGACACAGATTATGTCACAAGGTGCACATGATGTACCATCAATCTTTATTGACGACGCCGAACTGGAGATAGTAGACCATTTTACATATCTAGGATCAGAGGTAAATAGCAAATTACCCCTCGATCAGGAAATCAACATCAGGATTGGCATGGCAGCAACAATAATGAACATGTTAGCAAAAAGAGTCTGGGAGAACAGGAAGCTTACTGCCAAAACAAAAGTCCTCGTCTACCAAGCCTGTGTCCTTAGTACTCTTCTTTATGGCAGTGAAACCTGGACAACTTACTCACGCCAAGAGAAACGTTTAAACAGCTTTCATATGCGGTGTCTGCGAAGAATACTTGGTATTAAGTGGCAAGACAAAATCACAAATACTGAAGTATTGGAAAGATCAGGTTGTGTGACGGTGTATTCCATGCTCAGTCTTCGTAGACTTAGATGGATAGGACACGTTAGGAGGATGGATGATGGTAGAATACCAAAGGACATCTTTTTTGGTGAATTACAGATGGGTAGGAGATCTCAGGGTCGGCCTCTACTACGATACAAAGATGTGTGTAAGCGGGACATGATTGATACAGGCATTGATAATGCACAATGGGAACACGTCGCCGCTGAACGTGTTGCATGGAGGGCAACTATCAGAAATGGAATAAAGACAAAGGAGAAAATGATTGCAGATAAAGCACACACAGAGCGTGAGAGACGTAAGATGGTGCAAAATGGTGGAAATGACCATGTTTTCACATGCACCTACTGTGGGCAAACATTTGCAGCAAGAATTGGCCTTACCAGCCACACTCGCCACCGCCATGTATCGTAGTTATTAAGCCTTTTTGAAGCACAATGTACCAAACTATCGTCTGTCAAGACGGAAAGGTGCCAATGAATTAAAAAGGAATAAACACCTTATTCAATTTCAGTTCTATATGACATTTCTTTTAAAGACAATTAGACTTAAGACCTGCCCGTTGTAAATGAACATTCCATCACGTATCAACACACATATTATCACTCCTCCACCCCTCCCCAATAATAATAAATACCCGATCCGCACAAGAGCTTTACTAGTCAGCTATCTCAATTTGTCATGCAGAACAACACGTCACGTGTTATTGCTTTTATGAAAATATATGGCCCAGGGCATCACAAAGTAGGTGTTAACTATTGGCAGCTCCGACCAATCATTAATAACGTTCACAGATGGGACAATGAAATACGAGATTGGAAGAAATACAATCATTAATCTTGTACATACGCTTGTGTGTCAGCTATACAGTCTGCAGAATTCGGTTAGAAACAAACGTATGTTTGTCCGGGTGTTTGTCCTTGCAGCCTTCTTTTTAAAACATAAATCCGTTTGTCCGGGTGTTTGAAATTTGTACACCCCAATTAGAACCATACGTTTGTTTTTCCAGGTGTTTGAAATCTGCAAACTTCGTTTGTAACATACATCCTTTTGTCCAAGAGTTTGAAATCTACGACTACACTTTTCGTAATTCCTCAGACTCAAGACTTCCCTTGTCCTTCACAGAAAGGTTTTATAGACAGCAATGACATATCTCAGCTGTATTAGTTGCCTGAATACACCCCTTTAACGAACGGTTACAGAAAATATTGGCAATGAACAATATGATCACTTTATAATCGGGGGTACAGAAATACTAGAACTTCAGTATGTTGACGACATGGTATTGTAATCAACAACACACATGAGAATTGCGAAACTGATTATCTGATTTAGTGCCGTAGCATGATAAATCGTATAATCGAACTTACGGTAACTACCATTGGCTTATGAATTAAAATATAGTTAAAATATCAATACAGTAGTTTTCCCTATGCGACTCCCTTTAATTTGGTATATAAAGCAACATGTCTGCTACCATATTAACAACTTGTAAGTCATAATCGTGACACATACTTTCCCATTTTTCGTTATCCGTTTTTATTTGGTCCAAACATACCTTTTGCTTGGCACTGAATCCGTTAAGTCAGTGCTAGAACAAAGATGAGTTGAGTCAAGAACTGACATCACATGACTCGGGACATTCCCATTCGTGCCCCAACACCTCATCTGCAACAACCAGCAAAGACTCCCAGTACTAATGGTACCAACTGCAGTCTGATTTTGTGTCCGTATGAACTTTCCTTTGTTTGGTTTTCTGATGAGAGATGCCTTGAAGAGATTAGAACAAGAATCGCCATGGCGAAGATATCCTTTTGCAAGATTAAAAACATACTGACCAATAAAAAGTGGTAGCGGCTGGGCGAAAGGCTAAGAACTCCGGGTTCTCCTCCGGTAGACCCGGGTTTGAATCCACGGTAAGGTATGAATTTTTTTTTTGTCGGGGGCAAAAAGAACATCCTGACCTGTAAAGTTCGCAGCGACTGCACTAGCCAGGCGGCCTTAAGTCCTCAGACTCAAGACCCCACCCCCCTTTCCACCCTCGTTCTATACTGCAAGGTACTATAGGCAGCAGATGACAGTCATTTTCAACGAGAAAAAGAATGTTGACGTGCTACATAGAACCTGCACTTTTGTTTGGGTGTGAAGCGTAGACAATGAGCAGACAAGCTGACAAATATCTGATGGCTGTGGAAATGTGGTTTCTGAGGAAAATGCAAAGAATGCTATGGACAGACAGAAAAACCAATGACCAAGTCCGACAAGAAACAAATGAAAATAGTACACTGATTAGAGAAATTAGAAGTAGACAGTCAAATTTGTTTTTGGTATATAAAATGGTAAACTTATGATAACTGGCAAGATCAAGGGGAAGAGAACAAGGGGAAGGCAGAAAAGTAAATACCCATATGGCTTGGCCAAGTGGCATGGTCGAGACAAGAACACTGAGTTTATCCACGACTCTGGTGATGGAGTGAGATAACGAATCATGACCTCTCACGCTTATCGGCATGGCACATAATGAATGAATGACCTTTCTCGGAGAGCTATAATAATAATAATAATAATAATAATAATAATAATAATAATAATAATAATAACAAAACCCTAGTATAACAGCCAGTCCCCTTTTGGTAGACCACTATATTCCACATAGCTATAACAAGTGTCACACCATTATTTAATATTACTGAGTCGTGTAGTTTTGATGTTCGCATTTTGCCCATGCCTTTATAATGCATATCTTTTATATTGCTGCTGTTCTCTGTTAGCCTTGAATGATGTGTGAATGAAATAATGTATGAAAGAGAGTGATAGAAGGGCAGAATGTTAGACGGGCCTGCGTGCCCAATTCTTAACCCTTTGAAAATAAAGTTTGTTCGTTCGTTCGAGCTGCGTGTCGGCCAGATCCTACGGTCACTCCCTAACGCGCCAGTCTTCCTAGGCCAAGATGCTTTATTTGGTCTCCCATACTATGACCATGATCCCAAAGGGCCCTGACATCTTCTGTCTTATCGTGCACCAGTACCCTCAACTAAAGGTGTAGACCCAGTCAGTCTATCGGCCTGATCTTTTCCAAAAATACATCATGTCCTGGGGAAATGCTTCTACGGTGCTCCCTATATTTGACATTTTCTTTTATTTGAAGCAATGCTCCGCACAAAGCATGCCCGTCTTCACCTTTCTCATCGTGTTCTATGAGTCCTTTACAATCACTACATGTGTGTGCTGTTTGTCTTACAGCCAACGGAAAGCCGCAGTGACCACCTCTACCTCTATTCACAGACTAAAACTGAGTGGGGTAACATTTAACTAAATGCAAGAAAAAAAAAACAAAAAAAACAAACAAACAAATGAAGCAACGAAGAAAACAAATATGACAGCAAATATATGTACCAATGGAGAGAAATTACAGAAAGTGAGTTGTTTATAATATCTTGTTAGTTAGTTAGTTAGTTAGTTAGTTAGTTAGTCGCAGTTCCAACTTCACAGCATCAGGTTCGTCCCCATTATGCTCTGTTCCTGTGCCAGTGAATATCACACAAAACGCTCCCCACTGCCCAATGTGAAAAGTGGAAAAGACAGGAGTCTCGACAAACAACAGCCCGCACAGATACACTGTGCATAATGCCGCCGCCAGAATGTCAACACAATAGTCCCTCACAAAACACCCAGTTCATTTCTGATGGAATCGGCAGTCATTTTCCTATCTGGATGTTTCCTAGATGTTCACCTACACAGACCACGAACATACAGTTCATCACCGACGGCAGTGGCAGTCAACCAGAAGCCCAGCAGCCACGCATTTCTGCATAAGGCAAAAACTGGTCAACTCTGGGACATAGCCACCTGCCATCGCTCCGAACATGCAGTCACGTTCCAAAAATAAAAACTTGGGCAGATTCAAAAGCACTTCACATGAAACTCACAGCTCACAGTGTCGCGCCACGCACTCACTCAGTAGCAGGGCGACGGAACCATCAAGCCTCCTTGGTCGCCTCTTACGACATGCGTGGTAGGCTGCAGTGTTGCTATTCTTTGCTTCCCTTATAGGCCCCGGCAACACACGGGAGTATAATATCTTGTGTCTTTGCTGAATGATGAAAGTAATGATAAAGCGATAATATAAATTTAAAGAACAAACACTACTCTACAAACACTACAGCACTTCAAGTCTGCATCGACTGGAACAGAAAGAACAACACAAATCGTAATACTAGGAGCATGCATATTTGTGACAACATAAGTGCGCCAACTTGGATATCGATTGAGCAGAAGACATCCACCATAAAATACAAGCGTTAGAGCATACTATTAAAAGTTACTTGTATGGAAACGTGAATAAACTGGTCAAAACAAAGAGACCCTAGTATTGTTAAAGATTGCAAACTCTGAGTTATAGCCTACAATGGGTTAGTCTTTCCTCTTGAGCCTAAGGCGGCGCATAGGGCAGAAGTCCTGTCTCTCCATGCTTGGCGGTTCGCTGCTATCTGTTGTAGATCTTGGATATTTACTTGGCCATTGAATGAGCCTTCTCTAATGATGGTTCTACGCAGGGTCTCTCTTGGTCTTCCCCGTTTTCTTTTCCCTACCGGTGACCATATGAGGGCTTGGTAGGGGATGAGGCGGGTGTACAACCACTTGACCACGCGGCCCACTCCAAATTATCAATATTATCATAAGAGAATATCACAACGTCACCCATTGTAGATAAAAAGATAAAAAATTAGACAATTTTGAGAACAAATGTCTTAGAAGACTTCTAAACATCCACTGGACAGACTTCAGAACCAATTCGCAAATAAGACAAGAGACTAAGCAAGATACAGTATCCAATTTCATAAGAAGACGCCGTTGGAACTACATCGGCCATGTACTCAGAATGGACAAGACAAGACTCCCCTACCAAGCCCTCATATGGTCACCGGTAGGGAAAAGAAAACGGGGAAGACCAAGAGAGACCCTGCGTAGAACCATCATTAGAGAAGGCTCATTCAATGGCCAAGTAAATATCCAAGATCTACAACAGATAGCAGCGAACCGCCAGCATGGAGAGACAGGACTTCTGCCCTATGCGCCGCCTTAGGCTCAAGAGGAAAGACTAACCCATTGTAGGCTATAACTCAGAGTTTGCAATCTTTAACAATACTAGGGTCTCTTTGTTTTGACCAGTTTATTCACGTTTCCATACAAGTAACTTTTAATAGTATGCTCTAACGCTTGTATTTTATGGTGGATGTCTTCTGCTCAATCGATATCCAAGTTGGCGCACTTATGTTGTCACAAATATGCATGCTCCTAGTATTACGATTTGTGTTGTTCTTTCTGTTCCAGTCGATGCAGACTTGAAGTGCTGTAGTGTTTGTAGAGTAGTGTTTGTTCTTTAAATTTATATTATCGCTTTATCATTACTTTCATCATTCAGCAAAGACACAAGATATTATACTCCCGTGTGTTGCCGGGGCCTATAAGGGAAGCAAAGAATAGCAACACTGCAGCCTACCACGCATGTCGTAAGAGGCGACCAAGGAGGCTTGATGGTTCCGTCGCCCTGCTACTGAGTGAGTGCGTGGCGCGACACTGTGAGCTGTGAGTTTCATGTGAAGTGCTTTTGAATCTGCCCAAGTTTTTATTTTTGGAACGTGACTGCATGTTCGGAGCGATGGCAGGTGGCTATGTCCCAGAGTTGACCAGTTTTTGCCTTATGCAGAAATGCGTGGCTGCTGGGCTTCTGGTTGACTGCCACTGCCGTCGGTGATGAACTGTATGTTCGTGGTCTGTGTAGGTGAACATCTAGGAAACATCCAGATAGGAAAATGACTGCCGATTCCATCAGAAATGAACTGGGTGTTTTGTGAGGGACTATTGTGTTGACATTCTGGCGGCGGCATTATGCACAGTGTATCTGTGCGGGCTGTTGTTTGTCGAGACTCCTGTCTTTTCCACTTTTCACATTGGGCAGTGGGGAGCGTTTTGTGTGATATTCACTGGCACAGGAACAGAGCATAATGGGGACAACCTGATGCTGTGAAGTTGGAACTGCGACTAACTAACTAACTAACTAACTAACTAACTAACAAGATATTATAAACAACTCACTTTCTGTAATTTCTCTCCATTGGTACATATATTTGCTGTCATAGTTGTTTTCTTCGTTGCTTCATTTGTTTGTTTGTTTGTTTTTTTTTTTTGTTTTTTTTTTTCTTGCATTTAGTTAAATGTTACCCCACTCAGTTTTAGTCTGTGAATAGAGGTAGAGGTGGTCACTGCGGCTTTCCGTTGGCTGTAAGACAAACAGCACACACATGTAGTGATTGTAAAGGACTCATAGAACACGATGAGAAAGGTGAAGACGGGCATGCTTTGTGCGGAGCATTGCTTCAAATAAAAGAAAATGTCAAATATAGGGAGCACCGTAGAAGCATTTCCCCAGGACATGATGTATTTTTGGAAAAGATCAGGCCGATAGACTGACTGGGTCTACACCTTTAGTTGAGGGTACTGGTGCACGATAAGACAGAAGATGTCAGGGCCCTTTGGGATCATGGTCATAGTATGGGAGACCAAATAAAGCATCTTGGCCTAGGAAGACTGGCGCGTTAGGGAGTGACCGTAGGATCTGGCCGACACGCAGCTCGAACGAACGAACAAACTTTATTTTCAAAGGGTTAAGAATTGGGCACGCAGGCCCGTCTAACATTCTGCCCTTCTATCACTCTCTTTCATACATTATTTCATTCACACATCATTCAAGGCTAACAGAGAACAGCAGCAATATAAAAGATATGCATTATAAAGGCATGGGCAAAATGCGAACATCAAAACTACACGACTCAGTAATATTAGATAATGGTGTGACACTTGTTATAGCTATGTGGAATATAGTGGTCTACCAAAAGGGGACTGGCTGTTATACTAGGGTTTTGTTATTATTATTATTATTATTATTTATTATTATTATTATTATTATTATTATAGCTCTCCGAGAAAGGTCATTCATTCATTATGTGCCATGCCGATAAGCGTGAGAGGTCATGATTCGTTATCTCACTCCATCACCAGAGTCGTGGATAAACTCAGTGTTCTTGTCTCGACCATGCCACTTGGCCAAGCCATATGGGTATTTACTTTTCTGCCTTCCCCTTGTTCTCTTCCCCTTGATCTTGCCAGTTATCATAAGTTTACCATTTTATATACCAAAAACAAATTTGACTGTCTACTTCTAATTTCTCTAATCAGTGTACTATTTTCATTTGTTTCTTGTCGGACTTGGTCATTGGTTTTTTCTGTCTGTCCATAGCATTCTTTGCATTTTCCTCAGAAACCACATTTCCACAGCCATCAGATATTTGTCAGCTTGTCTGCTCATTGTCTACGCTTCACACCCAAACAAAAGTGCAGGTTCTATGTAGCACGTCAACATTCTTTTTTCTCGTTGAAAATGACTGTCATCTGCTGCCTATAGTACCTTGCAGTATAGAACGAGGGTGGAAAGGGGGGTGGGGTCTTGAGTCTGAGGACTTAAGGCCGCCTGGCTAGTGCAGTCGCTGCGAACTTTACAGGTCAGGATGTTCTTTTTGCCCCCGACAAAAAAAAATTCATACCTTACCGTGGATTCAAACCCGGGTCTACCGGAGGAGAACCCGGAGTTCTTAGCCTTTCGCCCAGCCGCTACCACTTTTTATTGGTCAGTATGTTTTTAATCTTGCAAAAGGCTATCTTCGCCATGGCGATTCTTGTTCTAATCTCTTCAAGGCATCTCTCATCAGAAAACCAAACAAAGGAAAGTTCATACGGACACAAAATCAGACTGCAGTTGGTACCATTAGTACTGGGAGTCTTTGCTGGTTGTTGCAGATGAGGTGTTGGGGCACGAATGGGAATGTCCCGAGTCATGTGATGTCAGTTCTTGACTCAACTCATCTTTGTTCTAGCACTGACTTAACGGATTCAGTGCCAAGCAAAAGGTATGTTTGGACCAAATAAAAACGGATAACGAAAAATGGGAAAGTATGTGTCACGATTATGACTTACAAGTTGTTAATATGGTAGCAGACATGTTGCTTTATATACCAAATTAAAGGGAGTCGCATAGGGAAAACTACTGTATTGATATTTTAACTATATTTTAATTCATAAGCCAATGGTAGTTACCGTAAGTTCGATTATACGATTTATCATGCTACGGCACTAAATCAGATAATCAGTTTCGCAATTCTCATGTGTGTTGTTGATTACAAAATCATGTCGTCAACATACTGAAGTTCTAGTATTTCTGTACCCCGATTATAAAGTGATCATATTGTTCATTGCCAATATTTTCTGTAACCGTTCGTTAAAGGGGTGTATTCAGGCAACTAATACAGCTGAGATATGTCATTGCTGTCTATAAAACCTTTCTGTGAAGGACAAGGGAAGTCTTGAGTCTGAGGAATTACGAAAAGTGTAGTCGTAGATTTCAAACTCTTGGACCAAAAGGATGTATGTTACAAACGAAGTTTGCAGATTTCAAACACCTGGAAAAACAAACGTATGGTTCTAATTGGGGTGTACAAATTTCAAACACCCGGACAAACGGATTTATGTTTTAAAAGAAGGCTGCAAGGACAAACACCCGGACAAACATACGTTTGTTTCTAACCGAATTCTGCAGACTGTATAGCTGACACACAAGCGTATGTACAAGATTACTGATTGTATTTCTCCAATCTCGTATTTCATTGTCCCATCTGTGAACGTTATTAATGATTGGTCGGAGCTGCCAATAGTTAACACCTACTTTGTGATGCCCTGGGCCATATATTGTCATAAAGCAATAACACGTGACGTGTTGTTCTGCATGACAAATTGAGATAGCTGACTAGTAAAGCTCTTGTGCGGATCGTGTATTTATTATTATTGGGGAGGGGGTGGAGGAGTGATAATATGTGTGTTGATACGTGATGGAATGTTCATTTACAACGGCAGGTCTTAAGTCTAATTGTCTTTAAAAGAAATGTCATATAGTGAA
>JACEFZ010016901.1:0-18238 GCA_014155875.1 Cepaea nemoralis | reverse complement strand
TTAAAACCCAAGTCCTATCAATCCAAAGGGATTTTGTCCACATGGGAAATGGACACGATTAATTTTCCCAAATAAGGACCCCAGGATTGATACTCCCCCCTTGGGTTCGGGTTTTGGGAAAGGGGATTTCAAAACTACCCCCTTTGGTCGTAGCTAGTGAAACGATACTGGTTATACACCCCACATAGTCCTTAGTCTATGACTAAGGGAAACGGATGTCTGACTATACTCTGCCCTTGGTACTGGGTACTGATTTTTTATAACGTTTTCATCGAGACCGTCGCTGGTGAACTGTGTTTTGCAATGAGCGAAAATCTTCTAGTGCTCCCGAACAAACAGGGCATAGGCGCTAAGGGCCTTTCACGTTGATGAAGATTTGCTGAATCCCTACCAGTTAGTAAATTCACGACAGTCTATGATATCCCTGAATGCGTCAGCCAAACGTTGTGCATGGTCGGATTGCAAATTCAGAAATAGCAATAGCGGAAGCCTTTTGGTCCGACTTTATTTCCACTGCTTCCATGTTTATTTTTCACGCTTAATATGCGCGACGTCCAATGGTCCTGGGAAAAATGTCCCCTTGTCCGTGGAGAGCGTGTGAAACCCCCAGCCACCCAGGGTCAGGGTCATAGCTACCCGCTTTTAAATATTTAGTAAACATAACACACCCCACCACAGGGTGAATCGATTCAACCCCCCAAGCCAGCCCTCCTACATTTTTGAAGTGCCTTGAGTGGGGCCCATAGATTTGCAGTGTTCACATTGACGTTAGATCCATGGAGGTATTTTAAAGTTAGGGCTGGGGGAAATTTTGATGCTGGTCAATACAGATTACTTTACGTTTCTAAACACATTTTCAGAGATCAGCACGAGCCCTATGGGCACATTAAACTGATTCACGGATAGCATTTATGTTCACCCTGAAATGTTTGCTTGTTATTGTTGTTGTTGTTGTTGTTGCCGCCACCGCCGCCGCCACCGCCGCTGCTGCTGCTGCTGCTGATGTTGCTGTTGTTGATAATGCTGTTGTGTGTTTTCGTTTTAAACTATGAAATTGACATTCATGTAGCAAGTGCTTTGCAGAAAGTACTCCCACAGACTCGTCGATTATAGTGACATAGACAATGCCTTGAATAAGTTAAAAACTCAAAAACAAGTAGCATAATCAACATCAGCATGTGTCATGACGGATAAGCGTAGACTCTCATGGTTTGCCATCTTGCGTGATCAGCAGAATCTTGGAGCAGTTTGTATATTTGAATTGACGAATGATCATGTTCTAGATATCTGGGAAGAGGGCAGTCTGCCATTGCTTTCCTTCTTGCCAGTGACCATACAGGTCAGTGACGGTCCCATCGTCTCTATGGATCTGCTACAGCTGTGAATGTGCGACCATAACCAACTACTATATGTCGGCTTCTCTATAGCTTAGTCCACCCCTGTTGTTACGGTTTTACGTTAACTTAGCTCAAGGGTGTCCCGTAGGCTTATGGGGTGAAAGGAGGCGCCACACTTCTCCATTGATGGTAACTGACCACTGCCCTTATATGTCGCAGCCTAGAATATGTGAAGGCCTGGAACTAAATACCCCAACACCAGTATCTGCTATGGGCTACTTAGACAGACAGACAGACAGACAGACTGAGTGACTGACTGACTGATTGACTGACTAACTAACTGACAAACATACAGACAGACGGAAAGACGAAAACGCATGCTGTTAGACCGACAGAAACAGACGGATACAGACAGACGGCAGGACAGATATATGGATAGAGAGGTAGACATGCAGGAGACATGCAGGCAGACAGGCAGGCAGATATACAGGTAGAAATAATGGAAGATATAGAAACAGACAGACGGACGGACTGGCGGACGGACGGACGGACAGACAGACTGACTAACTGACTGACAAACATACAGACAGACGGAAAGACGAAAACGCATGCAGTTAGACCGACAGAGACAGACAGATACAGACAGACGGCAGGACAGATATATGGATAGAGAGGTAGACATGCAGGAGACATGCAGGCAGACAGGCAGGCAGATATACAGGTAGAAATAATGGAAGATATAGAAACAGACAGACGGACGGACTGGCGGACGGACGGACGGACAGACAGACTGACTAACTGACTGACAAACATACAGACAGATGGAAAGACGAAAACGCATGCAGTTAGACCGACAGAGACAGACAGACGGCAGGACACATATATGGATAGAGAGGTAGAAATAATGGAAGACAGACAGAAGACTACCTGACTGACAAACATACAGACAGACAGAAAGACGAAAACGCATGCATTTAGACCGACAGAGACAGACGGATACAGACAGATGGCAGGACAGATATATGGATAGAGAACTAGACAGACGGACAGACAGGCAGGAGACATGCAGGCAGACAGGCAGGCAGATGGACAGGTAGAAATAATGGAAGATATACAAATAGACAGACAGACAGACGGACGGACGGACGGATGGGCGGGCGGATGGGCGGACGGACGGACGGACAGACAGACTGACTGACTGACTAACTGACTGACTAACTGACTGACAAACATACAGACAGACGGAAAGACGAAAACGCATGCAGTTAGACCGACAGAGACAGACGGATACAGACAGACGGCAGGACACATATATGGATAGAGGTAGACAGACGGACAGACATGCAGGCAGACAGGCAGGCAGATAGACAGGTAGAAATAATGGAAGACAGACAGACAGACAGACAGACTACCTGACTGACAAACATACAGACAGACAGAAAGACGAAAACGCATGCAGTTAGACCGACAGAGACAGACGGATACAGACAGACGGCAGGACAGATATATCGATAGAGAACTAGTGAAACGGACAGACATGCAGGAGACATGCAGGCAGGCAGGCAGATAGACAGGTAGAAATAATGGAAGATATACAAACAGACAGACAAACAAACTGACAGACAGACAGACGGACGGACTGACTGACTGACTGACTGACTGACTGACAAACATACAGACAGACGGAAAGACGAAAACGCATGCAGTTAGACCGACTGAGACAGACGGATACAGACAGACGGCAGGACAGATATATGGATAGAGAGGTAGACAGACGGACAGACATGCAGGAGACATGCAGGCAGACAGGCAGGCAGATAGACATGTAGAAATAATGGAAGATATACAAACAGGCAGGCAGACAGACAGACAGACAGACAGATTGACTGACTGACTGACTGACAAACATACAGACAGACGGAAAGACGAAAACGCATGCAGTTAGACCGACAGAGACAGACAGACGGCAAGACACATATATGGATAGGGAACTAGACAGACGGACAGACAGGCAGGAGACATGCAGGCAGACAGGCAGGCAGATGGACAGGTAGAAATAATGGAAGATATACAAATAGACAGACAGACGGACGGACGTACGGATGGGCGGACGGACGGACGGACAGACAGACTGACTGACTGACTAACTGACTGACAAACATACAGACAGACGGAAAGACGAAAACGCATGCAGTTAGACCGACAGAGACAGACGGATACAGACAGACGGCAGGACAGATATATGGATAGAGAGGTAGACAGACGGACATACATGCAGGAGACATGCAGGCAGATAGACGGGTAGAAATAATGGAAGATATACAAACAGGCAGGCAGGCAGACAGACAGACAGACAGACTGACTGATAAACATACAGACAGACAGAAAGACGAAAACGCATGCAGTTAGACCGACAGAGACAGACGGATACAGACAGACGGCAGGACAGATATATGGATAGAGAACTAGACAGACGGACAGACAGGCAGGAGACATGCAGGCAGACAGGCAGGCAGATGGACAGGTAGAAATAATGGAAGATATACAAACAGGCAGGCAGGCAGACAGACAGACAGACAGACAGACTGACTGATAAACATACAGACAGACAGAAAGACGAAAACGCATGCAGTTAGACCGACAGAGACAGACGGATACAGACAGACGGCAAGACAGATATATGGATAGAGAACTAGACAGACGGACAGACATGCAGGAGACATGCAGGCAGACAGATAGACAGGTAGAAATAATAGAAGACAGACAGACAGACAGACTACCTGACTGACAAACATACAGACAGACAGAAAGACGAAAACGCATGCAGTTAGACCGACAGAGACAGACGGATACAGACAGACGGCAGGACAGATATATCGATAGAGAACTAGTGAAACGGACAGACATGCAGGAGACATGCAGGCAGACAGGCAGGCAGATAGACAGGTAGAAATAATGGAAGATATACAAACAGACAGACAAACAAACTGACAGACAGTCAGACAGACGGACGGACGGACGGACGGACTGACTGACTGTCTGACTGGCTGGCTGGCTGACTGACTGACTGACTGACTGACAAACATACAGACAGACGGAAAGACGAAAACGCATGCAGTTAGACCGACTGAGACAGACGGATACAGACAGACGGCAGGACAGATATATGGATAGAGAGGTAGACAGACGGACAGACATGCAGGCAGACAGGCAGGCAGATAGACATGTAGAAATAATGGAAGATATACAAACAGGCAGGCAGACAGACAGACAGACAGACAGATTGACTGACTGACTGACTGACAAACATACAGACAGACAGAAAGAGGAAAACGCATGCAGTTAGACCGACAGAGACAGACGGATACAGACAGACGGCAGGACAGATGGATAGAGAACTAGACAGACGGACAGACAGGCAGGAGACATGCAGGCAGACAGGCAGGCAGATAGACAGGTAGAAATAATGGAAGGTATACAGACAGACAGACAGACAGACACTGACTGTTGAAAGCGTTGGTAATAAATGTAAACGGTTTGACATCTGGCAGGGAGTGTGAGCTGCGAGCTGTCTTCAGACAGATGGACAAGGACAACTGCGGCAGTATCACCATCGAGGAGCTGAAGCAGATACTGGCTGAACATGGCCTGCAGGCTGATGCAGAGGCAATCATTGACCAGGTGGACAAGGACGACAATGGTAAAGTCAGTTTCGAGGAATTTCTCCGAATGTGGAAGACCAATTGCTAGAGGAGATTGTGAATGAGTCTGCTACCAAGTACACGAACATGTTAGTCTAAACTGCTGAGGATTGAAGAAAATAAACAGAGATGTACCCAGTTGTATGTGATCACATTTACAGTTATGGCTAAGATAGAAGAATCGTCCTTATAAACTAAATGAAACATACAACACGGTTTTTTTAAATGTGTAATATATTAGTAATAAATCGCATGCAACACCAAAAAAAAAAAAATTATTAACCGAAGACTGAGAATGGCATAAATCGTTTTATAGCATCACTGAAACCTTTGAATTGGACTAAGGAGTATACTAGGGCTAACGCTGAAGGATCTTGAATTGGACTAAGCAATCTACTACAGCTAACGTGTTCTAACAATTGAGCATTTGAATTTGATTTTGCAGTATATTAGGACTAGCATGTAGCTCAAGCTGAAACACTTTGAATTTTAACTAAGCAGTATACTAGGGCTAGCGTGTGGCTAAAACTGAAACACTTCGAATTGGACTTTGCATTATACTAAGGGCTAACGTGCTGCTGGACAAAATGAAGCCATCATGCTTTTTTCTTTTAATTTATGGAAACGAAATATAACTATGTCTATGAACATTTGAATCAGTATGACTGAGTTTAAGTTGTAAATGCCATATCCATCTGGTTAATGTCACGTCTATTCAGCTGAAGTCGGCTTTAGTAACTCAACCGAATCCACCAAAATCTCCGCTCTCCCTCTCAGGCCCGGAGTCACGGCCCTGGGTTTATTGTACTGCAGCCTGTGTTCTGAAACACGAATGTGTAAATGCTACAGGATTCACTGAAGGATGTCGGAAGATTCAGCAACGAGTTTGGAAAATGGAATCAAACATGTGACCACACGGTTAATCATGAAAGAGAACTAGTCTAAGGTGAAGTACATCACATGAAACGCACACATGATGTACATTGTAACAGTAAGCATCTGAAACCATCATCAACTGAGGTGTGCACCCATTAAACAAAGTGAACCAGACCCGTAAACTGTTTTCTGAAACAGCTGATTAACCACAGCTCGCTCGCTCGCTCCTCCGTTCCACTTTCTCTGTTATGCGTTTTAGCGTCAGGCTGGTAATCAAAACACCCAGATTAAAAACTGTTAAATGCTGACAAAACTGACAATGGAATCAGCAGTGCTGAATTAACTTGAGTAAACTATTCACAAACGAATGCTAGTTGATTGTATACACTCTGTGAGAAACCATATACGCCTATAAAGCAGCCGATGATGTGTACTTACAGCAATTCTATTGTGCTAATTGTGTTGGTTTATTACGCGTTTCGCTGTGGCATGGTGTACTCACACCTCCCCTTCAGGAAAAAAACTGTTGCCTTAAACGTCTCACGTTGCCTTACAGCGTGTAGTATTTATTAACATTGGAGAGATCAAACTTTGTAAAGATTGTTAGCACTAGGGCGATGGTTGGTCTCTGCGTGTCCTGGCACTAGAACTGTGGTTGTCTCTGCGTGTCTGGCACTAGTCTTGTAGCCCACGAATAAAACAGCTAAGCATGTGAGCTGTTTGCTTGTTATTTTTGTTTGTTCCGGTCTTTATAAAGGCATTGTTGAAGCATAAGCTAGGACAGCTGATGTGGTTTATGCACAAGTTTCGGCTCACGGCGATGTCTCCAACATTTGTCTTATAGTCCTCCAGTGAGGCGAAAGGTAAACGAGGTTGCAGTTCTAAGCTATATTCGTGCAGATATTGTGAAAATTCTATCATACGAAATAAAATAAAAAGTGAAGGCTGATTCATTCCTGCTCACACCAATGATACAAAGAAGACCGACGAGAACAAATACTAGACGACAAACACTGGAGGAAAAAGAGGTTGATTGACCTAGAAAATGTCTAAACAGTCAATCAGAAAGCATGCTGAAGAGGGTGAGAACAGGCAAGCTTCGTGCAGAGTGGCTTGCTTCGCTTCGGGGGTCACAGGTAGCAAGCATCACCTGGATCTTTTCTCCTGGGCATGAACAGGCGGACAGATTGGCTGGCTCGGCAAAACTTGGTGGAGTATTGATGCATGACAAAACAGACTGTGGTTGCGGCCTTGTGGGAGCACGTGTACACCTCGGAGGAGCAAATGGATCACCATAGTCTGGTAAGAATGAGGCAGCGAGGTGTGACGAGGGGATCTGGCAGACGATCGACGCTCAGAGGAAAGGCGAGACGGACATATAATCAGATTGCTACTGGAACTATTAGTGTTGGAACTCTTCGCTGGCTGCTGAGGATAGGGACGGAGCGCTTATGGGAATGTCCCGAATGCTATGATGTCGGTTCCTAAATCAATCAATCAATCAATCAATCAATTAAACAATCAATCAAAGATCTGTTGATGCGTGGAACAAACGACAGTGGCACAAAACAGGCAACAATGACATGGAACTATGAAGAAGCTTCACGACCAGTCCCGGGGCTGAAATACTTGATGATTGTGATGGTGATGTGAAGATTGTTGCTCCCGTTACAATGTAAGAAGTAATGGTACCGTCACATCACTATGCCTTCACTGACCTGGCATGAAGTTACTGCCCTCATTGCTCAGTGTAAGGCTATGGTAATCATGATAAAGTATAGATAACACAGAAATAAAACAGCTCCCAGAGGCTAGGTACCTTTATAGCTTTTTCTCAAAAGGCTTGACAGAGAAGCAGAAACAAAAAATGTGAAGTCGGATGCATTGGCCCTACCCCTACCATCTATTACAACAGTGGTTCTCAACCTTTTTTTTGGCCTATGCCTCCTTTCACCATATGTTCACAATGACATTCCCCCCCCCCCCCCTTTCGTATTTCCTCCCTATAAATCCCCCCCCCCCCTTTTTTCGCCCCTACACAGTATGTGTAAAAATGTAAGCTAAATTTAATAACGCATACTAGAACAAGTCTAGACGTCTACATAAAACGTGATTTGCGGGTCTACTTACGTTATAAAACTAATTTCAGAAGGGCGAGAAGTACAGGACCATAAAGTATGGAGGGAAAAACAATATCAAGTAATCGGTTCTTGTATTAACGTGATCTTGAAATAATCTTAATTCCTCTCCTGGAAACCCTCAAATTCCCCCCTAGGGGAGAATTCCCCACTGGTTGAGAACCACTGTATTACAATATCTCAAAACATTCGCATTTCAGTACAGAAATCAAGCGACAATATGCATGTAAATGAAATCACGATTTCACAATGTGAAATTAAAAGATTAGGCATCTGTTGATTCTGCGTGGAGATAACAGACAAATGTGCATACCAAAACAAGAAGCTAATAGATATTTTATTCGTCGCAACAATGCGTTACAAATGCCAGATATTACAGTTCTAGAAACAAACATGTGTAAAATCACATGTGAGATGAGATGGGTAAGAAGGGCAGCTGGAAAAACAAGTAGTGATAAAAGCAAATGAGAAACTAAAAACAAGTGTAAGAATGCCACCGATTACTGACTGTATAGAACACTAAAGAATTAAATGGTTCTGGCATTTATCTTGAAGGGAACAAGATCAATCAGCTCCTAGAGCGTTTCACATGAGAACATCTGAATACAAGGCGAGAGAACTCGCTAGGAAGAGATGGCTAGAAAGGAGACATCGAAGAAATAAAATATGACAGCACAAGAGTTGAGTTGAGTTAAGAACCGACATGACTGCACTCAGGATATTCCCATACGTGCTCCGTCCCCTCGTTCAACAGCCAACGAAGAGACACTACTAATCGTTCCCACCGCTATCTGATTAAAAGTTCTCCTGGTCTTCCCTCTCAGTTTTGAGATTCTTCCAGAACCCCTGCCGATCCCCCGCAATCTCATTCTTTCCACATATGGGTTCTCAATCTGTTCCTCCTCCTTCTCCACCTCGTCCCACAAGCGCACGACCACCTCCCCCCTGTCCATAGGCAAAATTCCACCAAGAGGTGCCTTCCCTGCTAGCCTATAAGCCTGTTCATTCCCCCTTTCACCCGCATGGCCAAGGCAAAATATCCATACAATTCTCACGATATGTGACCTCTGAAGCGACGAGAGCCATTCCACACGAAACATTCCTTTCTCCACCTTGCTAAGCATACTCTTTGAATCCGTAATGAATACAAGCACAAGCAACAGGATAAGTGAAAAACACAAATTGCATCCTTCTCCTCTATGCCACGTTTCAATGCAAAAACAGTAGGAAACTAGAAGAAATAAAGGCAAATGTGCTGAGAAATAAACTAGTGTACGATTGGCAAAATTGATGGGGAATGGACAAGGGTAACGCAAAAAGATTTATGAGCTGCATGACTTGACCAAATGTCATAATCAGGACAAACGCATAACCTTGATCAAAGTGTCATATATATAAATATATACTCGTACAAATAACTCCATACACCATGTCACTTAACTTCTACATTGATGGAGGATTATATATATAATCTATATATATATATATATATATATATATATATATATATATATATATATATATATATATATATATATATAGCTTCTTCTTCTTCTTCTTCAGCGTTCCGAGCCATTGAGGTTCTTTGCTGCAGATACAATCCGTCTCCATTCGTCTCTCTGGTTGACCTCTTGCCAGTCGTTGATTCCAAGTGCTTGTAGGTCTGTATATATATTATCTCTCCACCGTCTTCTTGGTCTACCTCGGGGTCTACGGTCATTTATTTCCTGAGTGTAAGCGAGTTTTGTTTCCCTATTGTCTTCCATTCTTTCTATATGCCCCAGCCATTGTAGTCTATTAGCCTTCATGATACCAGTGATTAGCGGGGACTTAAACAGATCATAAATGTCTTTGTTACTTCTTCTTTTCCACTCTCCACTTTGTGTATCCCTAATGGGTCCAAAGATGCGTCTTAAAACTTTGTTCTCAAAGGTTTGTAGCAAGGCTTCGTCTCCTTTCGTTGTACTCCAGGTTTCAGAGCCATACAGCACAACTGGTCTGATCAGTGTTTTGTATATTGTGATTTTGGTGTTACGAGATAGCGCATTTGATTTTAGTAGATGTTGTAGTGCATAGTATATCTTATTTCCAGAATTGATTCTAGTTTGTATTTCTTCCCTTATGATGTTGGAGCAGTTGAAGATTGTACCCAGGTATTTGTATGTTTCCGTTCTTTTAATGGTCATATTATCTATTTGTATGTGGCCAGAGTTTTTAGCCATTCCTTCTCTTGAAATTACCATATATTCTGTCTTATCTTGGTTGATAACCAGCCCCATCTGTTGGGCTTTTTCCTTTAAGTGAGTCAATATTTCCAATGTCTTTTGTTCATTTTCCCCTATAATATCTATATCATCTGCATAACCAAGCAGCTTGGATGTTCCTCCAATATCACATTCCTCCTTTATCCTTCCTTACAACTTTCTCTAGAGCCAGATTGAAGAGTAGCGGCGATAGTGCATCACCTTGTTTCAAGCCAGATGTTATTTGGAAAGGGTCTGATTTCCTGCCTTTATATGTTACTATATTATAAGTATCTTCCATGCATAGTCTGGTCATGTTGATTAACTTCCTTGGTATTCCAAATTCCTGCATAGCATTCCATAGACTATTCCTATGGACACTATCATAAGCCTTTTTAAAATCCACAAAAATGTTATGGAGATCTCTTTTATATTCCCAATTTTTCTCGGCTATTTGTCGTAAGATAAATATCTGATCTATTGTTGATCTGTTTTGTCTAAAACCCGCCTGGTAGTCACCTAATATGTCTTCTGAATATGGTTTTAGTCTATTTAGTAATACTGCGGATAGTATCTTATAGCTTGTGGACAGTAGTGATATTCCTCTATAATTTTCACATTGGAACTTGTCTCCTTTCTTAAAGATAGGTATCAATAATGACTCTTTCCAGTCATGGGGTAATTCTTCTGTCCTCCAGATTTTTATTATTAGTTCGTATAGCTTTAGATGTAATGCATGGCCACCTGCCTTTATAAATTCAGCAGCAATTCCATCAGCCCCTGTTGCCTTATTGTTTTTAAGTCGTGTGATTACATATAGGATTTCTTCAAATGCAGGTTCTTCAATTTGTGGTTCACACGTTAGAACCTCTTCCTGTGGGAAAGTGTTACTTGGAGCTTCACAATTTAGTAATTCAACAAAATATTCTTTCCATGTGTTGCACATTTCCTCATTGGTATTTATCATATTCCCATTTTTGTCTTTTAAACCATATGTGTTGTGTTGGTGCCCTCGTTTCATTGACTTCAGTTCTTTAAAAAAACTTTCTGGATTCGTTTTTCTGGTGATTAGTTTCCATATCTTTGATTATATTACTCATATATTCTCGCTTCTGCTGTCGAACTATTTTTGTAGCCTCTTTACATTCATTTCTATATTGCTCTTCCTTTTGGATGTTGTTGATGTCATTTAACCATAAATGTCTGGCATTCTTTTTCCTAATGACTGCTTCTTCACATTTTTGATTGAACCATCTGTTCTTTCTATGCGTGGTTAACACACCGAGACATTCTTCTGCGGTAGATTGAATTGTATTCTTGATGTTCAACCAAGTTTGGTCAACGCTTTCCTCCAAAGGGTTTTGCAGAGTTTCAAGTTTACATTTTATTTCATCTGTAAATTTCTCTTTGACTGTAATTTCTTGTAGTTTTTCTCTGTTATATGTTGGGTGTAATCTTTGTAATTTAGTATAGAAATCTCTCTTAAGTTTTATTTTAAATTTTGCTCCAACGAGGAAGTGGTCGCTGTGGCACTCAGCTCCTCTATAACTTCTAACTTGTTGTATGTTTGATGCATTTCTGTTGTTAATTAAAATGTGATCTATTTGATTATAGGTTCTCTTGTCACATGATTTCCAAGTTTGTTTGTGTATATCCTTTCTTTGTAGTCTGGTACTGCTAATCTGCAGTCCTTTGGCTTCTGCCAGGTTGATGACTTTCCATCCATTATCATTTGAAGTTGTATGTAGGCTTTCCATACCGGCCACTTTTTTATGAGTTTGCTCTCTACCTATTTTTGCATTGAAGTCTCCCAGCACAATCAGGATGTCCTGTTTGGGGGTTTCTTCTATGACATCTTCCAAATCATTATAAAAGTCTTCTTTAACGTCATCTTCTTTCTCTTCAGTAGGTGCATGTACATTAATCATCGTTATATTTTTCCATTTACCTTTTATTCGTAATTTACTAATTCTGTCATTAACAGCTTTAAAGTTTAGAACGTTCCCCCATAACTCTTTTTTGATGACAAAACCTGTTCCTAATTCATGTTTATTTTGGGTGTTTCCTCCATATATTACAATCATTCCATTTTGCTCTAAAGTACCCTCTCCTGGCCACCTTATTTCTTGAATTGCTGTTATATCCATTTGATATTCAACCAGCTCCCGGGTTAGTTCTTCAGCCGCTCCAGCTCGATATAGTGTCCGTACATTCCATGTTCCAAATCTCAAGAGTCCTTTAACGTTCCGAGGTCGTTGTCCAAATAAGTCAGTCCGAATTCGAGGCTTATGTATCTGTTTCGTAACAAAATAGTTTTTACAAAGGTGGGGATGTTAACCCCACGCTTCAACCCCCAACCTGGAGGACCAGGGTGTTTCTCTTTGTCTGTTCTCTACCCTTTGACCTGTCCGGCTTGGGAGGCCCTGCTGGTAGCTACGCTACCGCCGGCATAGCTCTCAGGATCGTTGAGAAGCTCGAGCTCCCCCACCACGACAAGGTGGAAACACCATAATATATATATATATATATATATATATATAATATATATATATATATATATATATAGTATATATATATATATGTATATATATATATATATATATATATATATATATATAATCATCAAGTGGCGTGCCGACTGGCGATCTCCACAGATCTCGGTCTTTGGTTTTCTGGATCACCTCTGCCGTTGATATTCCTCCGTGCCACTGTCGCAATCCATCCAACATCATTTCTCGTGGTCTGCCTCTGCCCTCTCTTCCCCTCCATCTTTCCAGTTGTCACTATGTTCTCCAGTGCCTCTCTTCTCATCACAGGACCAAATATGATGTTTGTCTCTTTCTTATTGTTGTATATAATGTTCTAGTTTCGTTAGCCTCTTTAAGGCATTCGTTGTTAGCTACTTTGGCAGTCCAAGGAAATCGCAACATTCGACTAAGGAACCAGATTCCAATCTCTTCCTAATTTGTTCATTTATATTCCAAGATTCACAGCCACACAGCAAAACAAGTTCTATATAGCTCTTCAGTACTCTTTCTTACATTCAATGATAGTGGCTTATTGCATAAGATATTTTTCATTTTCTGAAATGCAGCCTTTGCTTGCCCTATTCTCCTCTTGATCTCTGTTGTGCATCTTCCATCTGATGTTGTAAATGTCCCTAGATATTTAAAACTATCCACTTGGTATACATCACAACAGAAATGAGATTCCTGTGAAGAATACTCAATGTATCAAGAAGAGATAAGATCAGAAATGAAGAAATCAGGACTAAAAGGGGGGGGGGGGGGGGTTGTATCTGTACTAGATTTTATTAGAAGGCGGCAAGTTAAATGGTTTGGCCATGCAAGTCGGTTACCAACTAACAGTATACCACAACAAGCAATGATGTACACACCAGCGGGAAGCAGGGGAAGAGGCCGACCACGTAAACGATGGACGCAGGGAATAACAGTCTATGGGAATATCGATACGTGAAGCCCATAAGCGGGCATTCTTCCGCTGTTTGTACTTCACCTCGACACCGCAAGGTACAAGAGGAACACGATGAGATATACGAGAAAGAGTCAATAAGTAAGTCACACAGTTCTGTGGGATGGCAGGTAAATGTAGTTGGTGTTTATTCTACAGGTGTCATTAGGGTACAGCAACATCGAACTTTATATTCCCGTTCGTCAGGTGGAGCTAGGTAGCATTTCAGCACTCTCTTTCTTACATTCAGTGACAGTGACTTATTGCATAAGATACTCTTCATTTTCTGAAATGAGGGTTTTGCTTGCCCTATTCTGCTGTTGTACATCTTTCATATGATGTTATAAATGCCCCTAGGCATTTAAAATTATCCACTTGGTTAAGAATGTTCCCTTCTATTTCTATGTCACATTTTGGTATCATCATTTTCTTTTATATCAACATTGTTAATGGTTACTTGATATTCAAGGAGAGGCCTTTCTTTGTACTCTCTGTTACTACAATGCCCAACAATTGTTGTAGGTCTGTTGCATTATATGCCATCAATACTGTGACATCTGCATAGCGTATATTATTTATATTATAACCTCCGATTAGTATTCCTTGCGTCTCTTTAATATCTCTCATTATTATTTTATATTATATGTGTGTGTGTGTGTGTGTGTGTGTGGCCACCTTACTTGTGTGTGTGGCCACCTTATTTCTGCCATCAATACTGTGACATCTGCATATCTCTCATTATTATTTTATATATATATATATATATATATATATATATATATATATATATATATATATATATATATATATATATATATGTGTGTGTGTGTGTGTGTGTGTGTGTATATTACTTATATTATAACCTCCGATTAGTATTCCTTGCGTCTCTTTAATATCTCTCATTATTATTTTATATATATATATATAAATATATATGTGTGTGTGTGTGTGTGTGTGTGTGTGTGTGTGTGTGTGTGTGTGTGTGTGTGTGTGTGTGTGTGTGTGTGCCTGCCATGCCGGTAAGCGTGGGCGGTCATGATTCGCCATTTCACTAGATCACCAGAGTCCGTGAATCAGCTCAGTGTTCTTGTCTCGACCAAGACATCTATGTATTTACTTCTCTGTCTTCCCCTTGTTCTCTTCCCCTTGATCTGGCCAGTTGGTACCAAGTTCTCTCATTTATTTCTTCTCAGAACGTGTCCAACAATGTTGACGGTCTACGTCTAATTTCTCCAATATTGTTGTTAGTATACACCATCCAGTGGTCTGGCCTGTGTAGACACTCCAACCACCCACCTGTTCAGTCGTCAGCTGTTTTCCAATTACTCTCTTCACATTAGAAGAAAGGAACGCCATTTGTCTGCTTCTTATGTTTGTGTCTAATGTTTTTCTTTTCCAGGTACACAGACAGTCTATTATTCTGGTATTCGCACCACACATAATAAAGAACACGTCTCCATTGCCTGCAGACTCTTCCTAATGAGCACGTATGGGAATGTTCTGAGTGCAGTGATGTCGGTTCTTAACTCAACTCAACTCAACTCTTCCTAATTTGTTCTGTGACGTTTCATGATTGACTGGCGCCCAGCTAAAGATGTTCTACATAACATTTAAGTACTCTTTTTCTAACATTCAATGAAAGTGATTTATTGTAAAATTACCTTTCATTTTCTGAAATGCACTCTTCTAGTCTTATTCAGTTATTAATCACTGTCTCGCGCTTTCATCTAATGTTATGATAGCCCCTAGGTATTTGAATTTATTAACCTGGCTACGCATTTTCCATTCTATTAATATATTAGTACTGGTTTTAGATTTGTCTTTGATATATCTTGGTGGCATATGTAAATTATCTATCACATCTTGAAGATTTCTACGGTAAGGTCTTTCTCTTCCCCACCTTCCTGGTACACTTCCCTCCATCGATGTAGAAGCTTAGTGACATGGTTTATGGGGTTATTTGTACGAAAATCTTCGCATTAAAATGTTCTTGGTCTTTTTGGCAAAGCTATAAATATATATTTCAGCATATCACTAGGTATATATCTACTGTTGTAAATATCATTCAACATTCTGGTTAACATATCTACTCCAAATTCCTCCAGTACTTCTAATTCTTCTATTGTGCTCCCATCTGGCCGGTTGTTTTTGCTTTCTTCATATGTTTGATAGCGTCAGCGACTTCTTTTGAATAGCTAAACATTCTAAGTTACTTTCCTCTGTAAATCTATCCTTTCTCCATTATATAATTCTCCAATATACCTAGCTTTTACTTACCCACATAGTGGTACGTGATCGCTTTTACTGTCAGCACCAGATATTGTCTTAACATTTATTAACGCAAGTCTAAATCTTTAATAAATTTAGTCCTTTGGGTTGAGTATTTTATTATCATGGCTTTTCCATGTAGAAAATGGTATCTTGTGGTGTTTAAACCAAGTTTTTCCAAATATCATATCATTTATATTTCCCCGTTCTATCAGTTTTTTCTCCTCTTTTATTTCTTGCTCCTAAACCATTGTAGTAGTCCTACTCTGATTCATGTGTATCCCTTCCAGAATAAATGTGTGTGCTGGCTTGCTTGTGTTCGTTGGCTTGAGCTCCAACGCGAAGCCCTGTATGTCGGATGAAGGCATCCTGTTGTCCAACATCAGTGTGATGTCATACAGGACCTGAGGTTTGCGTGAGTATCCGTTGTCCCATATCTGGCTTATTGGTGTGCAGACTGGTGGTTCCTCGTCGTGCAGGCAGACACTCTCCGATTTCGGAGGAATCGGCGATCCTACTGACTTTAGCCAGGACCCCGAAGGGACCTGTTGCCCAGGACGCTCGACGATGACGGGTCAATAGGTCTTGGCCAGTATATAACCCGGCCCTGGTGTCCTTGGAAACACCTCTGCGTCCCAATAAATGTGTGTGTATTTGTCAATTATTACTTTACCAGATAACGTTCACCTTATTTCACTAATGCCAAGGATATTCATTTTCATATTTTTTTCATTTATCTGATTAATTATCCAAGTTGTCCGACGCAGTTAGTGTCCTTACATTTCATGTTCCTATTTTAAATTTATTCACTTTAGTCAGTATCTTGATGACGGTCTGTGTCACCTGTGACCGATGAATGTTCCTACCAGACGTGGTGTCCTCCATCCATCATGTGCCATGCCGGTAAGCGTGGGCGGTCATGATTCGCCATTTCACTCGATCACCAGAGTCGTGGATCAGCTCAGTGTTCTTGTCTCGACCATGCCCACGTGGTCAAGCCATCCAGGTATTTACTTCTCTGTCTTCCCCTTGTTCTCTTCTCCTCGATCTTGCCAGTTGTCACCAAGTTCTCCATGTATTTCTTCTCATAACATGTCCAAAACATTTTGACTGTCTACGTCTAATTTCTCTAATCAGTTTAAGATTTTCATTTGTTTCTTGTAGGACTTGGTCGTTGGCTTTTCTGTAGTGTCCATGGTGTTCTTTGCATTCTCCTCAGAAACCACATTTCGACAGCCATCAGATGTTTTTCAGTATTGTCCACTCTTCACATCCATACAAAAGTACAGCTCTATGTAGGACCTCAACACTTTTTATTGGTCAGTATGTTTTTGCTGAAGGTAGTCATGGTGATTCTAATCTCTTCAAGGCATCTCCCATCAGATGTTATGACTAGTCCGAGATAATTGTACCGATTCACTTGTTTAAGAATATTGCCATTTACCTGTATATTAAATTGTGGCATTTAATTCTTCCTAGTGACGACTTTATAATCTGTGTGTGTTTTTTTTTTTTTACAATTTAATTCTAACCCTAGTTGTTCACCGTGTGCAACATCCACATCTACTAAATGTTGCAGATCCTGCTCATTGTCTGCAATACATACTGTATCATCTGCATATCTAATGTTATTGATGTTTCTTCCTCCAATGATGATTCCTTTCATATCTTGTACATTTCTGAAAATATTTTCACTATACAGGGAAAATAGATCTGGAGACATTGCGCATCCTTGTCTCACACCTCTCTTAGTAGGCTGATATTGAGCTACTTCATTATCAATTCTTATGGCAGCTTGTTGTTTCCAATATATGATTTTTACAAGTCAAATGTCTCTATCATGTTGACATATCTTACTTTATCGAAAGCCTTTGTGTAGTCAATAAAGCAAAAATGTATATCTTTATTAACTTCCATAGAACGTTCAGTTACTGTTTTTAGCATGAACACAGCATTTACTGTATCCTTGCCTTCTACAAACCCAAATTATTGTTCTTCTTCTATTTCGGATTGCATTTTCTTCCCAACTCTTTGCATGATAATTCTTACCAAAATCTTCGTGGTGTGGCTCATTATACTAATTGTTCTATGTTGATCACATTCCAAGGCTCCTGATTTCGTTGGGATTGCAATAAATACATAATTACATAATTCATTAGGTAATATATATATCTCTCTCTCCGGTATCATATACTGTGTACAGC
>JACEFZ010016900.1:0-16829 GCA_014155875.1 Cepaea nemoralis | reverse complement strand
ATGCACGTGGCCAAGCCATCAGTATTCACTTCTCGGGCTTCCCCTTGGTCTCTTCCCTTCGATCTTGCCAGTTGTCACTAAGTTCTCCAAGTCATTTCTTCTCATAACAGTAGTGTAAGTGGGGCTCCATCACCTCCTTTTGAGGAGGGAATCGATATTCCTCCTCCTCCTCCTCCTCCTCAAAGGGCGATAACTCTTCAGGTATTTTAAGTAGGCGGTCAGGGGTGTGGTCAAGTGACTCATCAGAGGTGACGTGGTCTAGTGACTCATCAGAGGTGGCGTGGTGGTCAGAGGTGCGTGGTCAAGTGATTGTAGGTACGACATAAAAAATACGACATAAAACATCAATAAAGAAAACAAACGACTCAAGTAAGTTATATAATAATTTTTAATAAAACACATATAGAAAAGAAGAAAAAAAAAAAAGAAGAAAAAAACAAAACATAGTCAAGTGACCCCTTAAATTATAGGTAAGGGTGTGCGATGACGTGCTCAAGTGGTGGTCAAGAGGTGGTCAAGCGGTCAAGAGGTGGTCAAGTGACCCCTTAAATTGTATGGGATGGTACGTGTAGTGACGTGGTGATGATCAAGAGGTGGTCAAGTGGTGGTCAGGGTGTGGTCAAGTGGTGGTCAAGATGTGGTCAAGTGGTCGAGTGACCACTTAAATTGTCGGGGAAAGAAGGTGTAGTGATATGGTGATGATTAAAGGGTGGTAAATTAGTGGTCAAGCAGTGGTCAAGTGAGGAAAATTTTAGTGGAAAGTAGTTGTAATGATATGGTGATGATTAAAGGGTGGTAAATTAGTGGTCAAGCAGTGGTCAAGCAGTGGTCAAGTGGTCGAGTGACCACTTAAATTGTCGGGGAAAGTAGTTGTAATGATATGGTGATGATTAAAGGGTGGTAAATTAGTGGTCAAGAGGTGGTCAAGCGGTGGTCAAGGGGTGGTCAAGTGGTTAAATGACCCCTTAAATTATAGAGGAGAGTAAGTGTAGTGACACGATGATGATCAAGATGTGGTCATGTAGTGGTCAAGTGGTGGTCAAATGGTGGTCTAGTGGTCGAGTGACCACATAAATTGCAGAGGAGAGTAGGTGTAGTGACATGGTGATGATCAAGAGGTGGTCAAGTTGTTAGGTCTAGAGGTTGGGGTGTCTCAGTCATGAAGTATCAAACTGTCTGCTGTGGGAAGGATGGCGCTGATCAGGGCGAGTAGGTTCTAATACGTTTATCTCCATTGTCTACAATTGGCGTGGTTGTATAGTAATAATAGTAGAGTTGTTTCGTAGTAATATTAGTCATCATCATCAAGGGTCATGTTAGGTGGTATTTGTAATGATAGTAGTAGTAGTAGTAGTAGTAGTAGTAGTAGTAGTAGTAGTAGTAGTAGTAGTAGTAGTATTAGTAGTAGTAGTAGTAGTAGTAGTAGTAGTAGCAATACCAACAATAGTACTAATTATCATGATCATCACGTGTCTTACCAACGGACGTATCACCCACACATTGCGATCTCCAACACCATTGAACAATTCCGGGGTTGACTCACACTACAGAAATCCACAAATTAACGACATTACCTTCATGTAATGGTGGTACTCATAGTACCAATAGCACCAGTAGTAATAGTCACCAACATCAGCAAGAGACTTATCGCCTGACATTGGTCAGTATGGACACTCCATAAAACTATGATCTCCAACACCATGGATACAAATAGTAATAATATTGGTAGTAGTAGTAGTAGTAGTACTAGTAGTAGTAGTAGTAGTAGTAGTAGTAGTAGTAGTAGTAGTAGTAGTAGTAGTAGTAGTAGTAGTAGTAGTAGTAGTAGTAGTAGTAGCGGCGGTGGTGGTGGTGGTGATGGTGGTAATAGTAGGAGTAGTAGAATAGCGAGGGTGCTTGTTGTTTCACTAAGTATTTGTATATCGTATGTAGTATAAAGCTAGTTTGTGTTGTATGCCATGTAAGGTGTTACTGAAATATCTGTATTTTGTAGTTCTAAGAGGTGATGACGCCATAACCCACCACGCTATAATCTTATTGATAGTGTCTCCAGTGCTGCGAAAAAGGCTCATTGTGAGATATCGATCATTTCTCAAAGAGACAGCATCCGGGGTGCATGCCCATTACGAGCAAACAACGATAAGGCAACGACAAGGCAAAATGGCGTCAAATATAGCGTAAAGTACACTACTTATGAGGTCATCGGTTGTCCGTTCCATCACGGTCGACAAATAGGCACTCACTAACTTCACAATATGCTCACTCAAATAAACATATAGGATAATAAGGCACCGACCCAAACAAGGAAAACGGACAAAAACAAGGGGGAAAATGACATAAGCGTCAAAATATAACACATACAAAGACAGATACAACAGTGACTAAAAAACTAATAAAAATGACACGACAAAATAACACACAAACACACACACACACACACACACACACACACACACACACACACACACACACACACACACACACACACACACACACAATGAAAACTGAAATAACCAATGAGGCGCTGCCTCATTTGTTATCGTTTATATTTTTGTTTATATGACGTCATGAGTAATATCGCTTGTGGGAGCATATATTTTCATAATTTCCAGACTAAGGGGGGATAACTAATTCGATCTTTTCCTGGTTAAGCTGCCGCTACTTCTTCCAGAGGGGTTTAATAATTCAAGTCTGCGGTAGTATCCATTCAACGGAAGTTCATTTTCTCAACTTTAGCGCCTGGGTAAGAATAGCTGTCCACAGGCAGTGTTAGTAATTGACCACCCAGGTTGAAATTCTAGCCAATAGACTTCTGCATTTTCACTAAAACTAGGGCTTAGCAAAACATGAACTGTCGAAGACATGAACTTACACAACACAATTTATGATGAGGGCGTTAACTTACACAAATCTTATGCTGAAGAAATGAATTTACAAAATATGAACTGTCAAAGACATGAACTTACCTACACACACAAATATTTTTTTTATGACAATATGGGGGACACTTCTGTATGACTTGCGGGATACATTTGTATTTTATAAGGGCTACTTATCTATGGGGTGAGGAGGCCGTGAAATCACAAGTAGACACCTTTGTGCGCGCAGTTGGGACAGTTTGTAAGAGTAAGTGGTAATTTGGGCGAGGCTGTCGTCAAGTTGTAATAACAAGTGGAAATTTTGTGAGCCCATGTGGGGAAGTTGTTAGAGTCAGTGGGTAAGTTTATAGGGCGAGTCGATAATATGAGAGAGTCGGTGGACACGTTGTTGGGGAAAAGGGACAGTTGTTATGGTAAGTGTGTAAGTTGATAGGATAGGTCGACCGATTGTAATAGCAAGTGGAAAAATTGTTTGAGCCAGCGAGCAAGTTGTAAGAACAAGTGGCCAAGTTGTGTTAACAATGTTGGTACGTTTTTATAGGTTTGACCACGCTATTTCTTTACTTGACCAATATTTTTCCTATTTGGGTAACAAGTTGTTCCTACTTTTCCTGAGTTTGGTTGAGAAATTTCTGTATTTGGCCGACATTGTTCGCGTTTGGTTGACATATTTTCCTACTTTTTATAAGTTTGGATGAGATATTTCGTTATGTGTACCATATTTTCCCCTTTTGGTTAACACATTTGCCTACGTTTACATAAGTTTGGTTGCCATATTTATAAATTGGGGTTGAGTTATTTCTGTATTTGGTCGACATTTTCCCCTCGTTTTTTATAAATGTCGTTAAGATGTTTCTGTATTTGGTCTAACTTTTTCTCATTTGGTTGAGAATTTTCCTTCTTTTTATAAGTTTGGATGAGATATTTCTCTCTTTGGCTGATATTTTTTCACCTTTGGCTATCACATTTTCTTACTTGGTTAATACTTTTCCTATCTGGCTAACAACCTTTCCTTGTTTGCATACGTGTGGCCGAACTATTTCTGCATTTGGCCGACATTTTTCACAATTGGTTAACAGATTTTTCCTACTTGACCAAGGTTTCTTCCATTTGGCTAACAAAGTTTCGTAGTTTTCATAAGTTTGAGCGATGTATTTCGTTACTTGGTCATTATTTTTCCTCTTTGAGTAACACATTTCCCTAGTTGGTCAATATATTTCCCGTTTGGTTATCAATTTTCCTATTTTTTATATGTTTGGTTGAAATATTTCTGTATTTGGCCTAACTTTTTCCCATTTGGCACATAGTTCTCCTACTTTTTATAAGTCTGGCCGAGATATTCCTCTCTTTGGGTGATATTTTTTTACATTGGCTATCAAATTTTCCTACTTGGGCAATATTTTTACTATTTGGCTAGCAAATTTTTCCTAATTTTAATAAGTGCGGACGAGGTATTTCTGTATTTGGCCGACATTTTTTACATTTGGCTAACAGATTTTCCTACTTGACCTAGGTTTTTATTCTCGTTGGCTAACAAAGTTTCCTAGTTTTCATAAGTTTGGTTGAGATGTTACTATATTTGGTCTAACTTTTTCTCATTTGGTTGAGAATTTTCCTTCTTTTTATAAGTTTGGATGAGATATTTCTCTCTTTGTCTGATATTTTTTCACCTTTGGCTATCACATTTTCTTACTTGGTTAATACTTTTCCTATCTGGCTAACAACCTTTCCTTGTTTGCATACGTGTGGCCGAACTATTTCTGCATTTGGCCGACATTTGTTCACATTTGGCTGACAGATTTTCCTACTTGACCAAGGTTTCTTCCATTTGGCTAACAAAGTTTCCTAGTTTTCATAAGTTTGAGCGATGTATTTCGTTACTTGGTCATTATTTTTCCTCTTTGAGTAACACATTTCCCTAGTTGGTCAATATATTTCCGTTTGGTTATCAATTTTCCTATTTTTTATATGTTTGGTTGAGATATTTCTGTATTTGGCCTAACTTTTTCCCATTTGGCACATAGTTCTCCTACTTTTTATAAGTCTGGCCGAGATATTCCTCTCTTTGGGTGATATTTTTTTTTACATTTGGCTATCAAATTTTCCTACTTGGGCAATATTTTTACTATTTGGCTAACAAATTTTTTCCTAATTTTAATAAGTGCGGACGAGGTATTTCTGTATTTGGCCGACATTTTTTTACATTTGGCTAACAGATTTTCCTATTTGACCTAGGTTGTTATTCTCGTTGGCTAACAAAGTTCCTACTTTTCATAAGTTTGGTTGAGATGTTACTATACTTGGTCTAACTTTTTCTCATTTGGTTGAGAATTTTCCTTCTTTTTATAAGTTTGGATGAGATATTTCTCTCTTGGCTGATATTTTTTCACCTTTGGCTATCACATTTTCTTACTTGGTTAATACTTTTCCTATCTGGCTAACAACCTTTCCTTGTTTGCATACGTGTGGCCGAACTATTTCTGCATTTGGCCGACATTTTTCACAATTGGTTAACAGATTTTTCCTACTTGACCAAGGTTTCTTCCATTTGGCTAACAAAGTTTCGTAGTTTTCATAAGTTTGAGCGATGTATTTCGTTACTTGGTCATTATTTTTCCTCTTTGAGTAACACATTTCCCTAGTTGGTCAATATATTTCCCGTTTGGTTATCAATTTTCCTATTTTTTATATGTTTAGTTGAAATATTTCTGTATTTGGCCTAACTTTTTCCTATTTGGCACATAGTTCTCCTACTTTTAATAAGTCTGGCCGAGATATTCCTCTCTTTGGGTGATATTTTTTTTTACATTTGGCTATCAAATTTTAGTACTTGGGCAATATTTTTACTATTTGGCTAACAAAATTTTTCCTAATTTTAATAAGTGCGGACGAGGTATTTCTGTATTTGGCCGACATTTTTTTACATTTGGCTAACAGATTTTCCTATTTGACCTAGGTTTTTATTCTCGTTGGCTAACAAAGTTTCCTACTTTTCATAAGTTTGGTTGAGATGTTACTATACTTGGTCTAACTTTTTCTCATTTGGTTGAGAATTTTCCTTCTTTTTATAAGTTTGGATGAGATATTTCTCTCTTTGGCTGATATTTTTTCACCTTTGGCTATCACATTTTCTTACTTGGTTAATACTTTTCCTATCTAGCTAACAACCTTTCCTTGTTTGCATACGTGTGGCCTAACTATTTCTGCATTTGGCCGACATTTTTCACAATTGGTTAACAGATTTTTCCTACTTGACCAAGGTTTCTTCCATTTGGCTAACAAAGTTTCGTAGTTTTCATAAGCTTGAGCGATGTATTTCGTTACTTGGTCATTATTTTTCCTCTTTGAGTAACACATTTCCCTAGTTGGTCAATATATTTCCCGTTTGGTTATCAATTTTCCTATTTTTTATATGTTTGGTTGAAATATTTCTGTATTTGGCCTAACTTTTTCCCATTTGGCACATAGTTCTCCTACTTTTTATAAGTCTGGCCGAGATATTCCTCTCTTTGGGTGATTTTTTTTTTTACATTTGGCTATCAAATTTTCCTACTTGGGCAATAATTTTACTATTTGACTAACAAATTTTTCCTAATTTTAATAAGTGCGGACGAGGTATTTCTGTATTTGGCCGACATTTTTTACATTTGGCTAACAGATTTTCCTACTTGACCTAGGTTTTTTCGCTTTGGCTAACAAAGTTTCCTACTTTTCATAAGTTTGGTTGAGATGTTACTATACTTGGTCTAACTTTTTCTCATTTTGTTGAGAATTTTCCTTCTTTTTATAAGTTGGAACGAGATATTCCTCTCTTTGGATTATATTTTTTCACTTATGGCTCTCAAATTTCCCTACTTGGGCAATATTTTATCCTGTTCGACTAACAAATTTTCCTAGTTTGCATACGTGTGGACGAACTATTTCTGTATTTGGCCGACATTTTTCACTTTTGGGTAACATATTTTCCTACTTGACCTAGGTTTTTCCCCTCCTTTGGTTAACAAAGTTTCCCTACTTTTCATTAGTTTGAGTTAGATATTTTTGTATTTGGCCTAACTTTTTCCCATTTGGTTGACATATTTTCCTACTTTTTATAAGTTGGGACGAGCTATTCCTCTCTTGCTATTTGTTTTACATTTGGGTATCACATTTTCCTACTTTCACATTTTGGTTAACAAAGTTAAGCTTTTCTTTGGGTACCTTGTTTAGTGTTTGTGTCAGCTTCTAGTGTTCGTGTCAGCGATTTTTCATTGGTTATTTCAGTTTTCATTGTGTGTGTGTGTGTGTGTGTGTGTGTGTGTGTGTGTGTTTGTGTGTGTGTTTGTGTGTGTGTGTACGTGTGTGTGTTTGTGTGTTATTTTGTCGTGTCATTTTTATTATTTTTTTAGTCACTGTTGTATCTGTCTTTGTATGTGTTATATTTTGACGCTTATGTCATTTTCCCCCTTGTTTTTGTCCATTTTCCTTGTTTGGGTCGGTGCCTTATTATCCTATATGTTTATTTGAGTGAGCATATTGTGAAGTTAGTGAGCGCCTATTTGTCGACCGTGATGGAGCGGACAACCGATGACCTCATAAGTAGTGTACTTTACGCTATATTTGACGCCATTTTGCCTTGTCGTTGCCTTATCGTTGTTTGCTCGTAATGGGCATGCACCCCGGATGCTGTCTCTTTGAGAAATGATCGATATCTCACAATGAGCCTTTTTCGCAGCACTGGAGACACTATCAATAAGATTATAGCGTGGTGGGTTATGGCGTCATCACCTCTTAGAACTACAAAATACAGATATTTCAGTAACACCTTACATGGCATACAACACAAACTAGCTTTATACTACATACGATATACAAATACTTAGTGAAACAACAAGCTATTCTACTACTCCTACTATTACCACCACCACCACCATCACCACCACCACCACCACCGCCGCTACTACTACTACTACTACTACTACTACTACTACTACTACTACTACTACTACTACTACTACTACTACTACTACTACTACTACTACTACTACTACTACTACTACTACTACTACTACTACTACTACTACTACTACTACCAATATTATTACTATTTGTATCCATGGTGTTGGAGATCATAGTTTATGGAGTGTCATACTGACCAATGTCAGGCGATAAGTCTCTTGCTGATGTTGGTGACTATTACTACTGGTGCTATTGGTACTATGAGTACCACCATTACATGAAGGTAATGCCGTTAATTGGGGATTTCTGTAGTGTGAGTCAACCCCGGAATTGTTCAATGGTGTTGGAGATCGCAATGTGTGGGTGATACGTCCGTTGGTAAGACACGTGATGATGATGATAATTAGTACTATTGTTGGTATTGCTACTACTACTACTACTACTACTACTACTACTACTACTACTACTACTACTACTACTACTACTACTACTACTACTACTACTACTACTACTACTACTACTACTACTACTACTACTACTACTACTACTATCATTACAAATACCACCTAACATGACCCTTGATGATGATGACTAATATTACTACGAAACAACTCTACTATTATTACTATACAACCACGCCAATTGTAGACAATAGAGATAAACGTATTAGAACCTACTCGCCCTGATCAGCGCCATCCTTCCCACAGCAGACAGTTTGATACTTCATGACTGAGACACCCCAACCTCTAGACATAACAACTTGACCACCTCTTGATCATCACCATGTCACTACACCTACTCTCCTCTGCAATTTATGTGGTCACTCGACCACTTGACCACCACTTGACCACCACTTGACCACTACATGACCACATCTTGATCATCATCGTGTCACTACACTTACTCTCCTCTATAATTTAAGTGGTCACTTGACCACCCCTTGACCACTACTTGACCACTACTTGACCACCTTTTGATCATCACTGCATCACAAGACACACTCTCCTCTACAATTTTAGGGTTATTTGACCACTTGACCACCGCTTGACCACCACTTGACCACTACTTGACCACCTCTTGATAATCACCGTGTCACTACACGTACTCTCCCCAACAATTTAAGGGGTCATTTAACCACTTGACCACCCCTTGACCACCGCTTGACCACCTCTTGACCACTAATTTACCACCCTTTAATCATCACCATATCACTACACCTACTTTCCCCGACAATTTAAGTGGTCACTCGACCACTTGACCACATCTTGACCACCACTTGACCACACCCTGACCACCACTTGACCACCTCTTGATCATCACCACGTCACTACACGTACCATCCCATACAATTTAAGGAGTCACTTGACCACCTCTTGACCGCTTGACCACCTCTTGACCACCTCTTGACCACCACTTGAGCACGTCATCGCACACCCTTACCTATAATTTAAGGTGTCCCTTGACTATGTTTTGTTTTTTTCTTCTTTTTTTTTTTCTTCTTTTCTATATATGTTTTATTAAAAATTATTATATAACTTACTTGTGTCGTTTGTTTTCTTTATTGATGTTTTATGTCGTATTTTTTATGTCGTACCTACAATCACTTGACCACGCACCTCTGACCACCACGCCACCTCTGATGAGTCACTAGACCACGTCACCTCTGATGAGTCACTTGACCACACCCCTGACCGCCTACTTAAAATACCTGAAGAGTTATCGCCCTTTGAGGAGGAGGAGGAGGAGGAATATCGATTCCCTCCTCAAAAGGAGGTGATGGAGCCCCACTTACACTGCTCATAACGTGCCCAAAAAATGTTGACTGTCTACGTCTAATAACTCTAATCAGTTTACGATCTTCATTTGTTTCTTGAAAGACTTGTTCATTGGCTTTTCTGTCTTACCATGGTATTCTTTGCATTTTCCTCAGAAACCACATTTCCACAGCCATCAGCTGTTTTTTTTCCCAGCTTAACAGCTTATTGTCCACGCTTCACATCCATACAAAAGTATAGGTTCTATGTAGCACTTCTTGCAAAAGGCAACCTTTGCAATGGCAATTCTTGTTCTAATCCCTTCAAGGCATCTCCCTCAGATGTTGTGAGTGTTCCGAGATAACTGTATCGATTCACTGGCCTAAGAATATACCAATTTTCTCGTATATCACATTGTGGTATTTTCTTCTTCCCAGTGACGACCATAATCTGTGTCTTCTTAATATTCAGTTCTAACCCGTATCTAACACGTATCAGTAGATACTACGAAAGCACTCTACAACACAATCTTCCTACCAACTCTATGTTACCAATGCTAAACCTGGATCATCATCATCATCATCATCATCATCATCATCATCATCATCATCTTCCACTTCTGCCGTCAAGCGTCGTAGGGAGGAACAATTTGCTTTCCAGCGCTCGATGGGCGGCACTGGATAGTGTCATTCCGTGTGACTGTACAGTCTCTTTGATATCGTCAATCCATTTTCTTCTTGGGCGTCGCAGATGATCTTTGATGTAAGGCCAATGATGGTAGTTTATGGCCAAACCACTTGATCTTCTGTCTTTCAATAAATGTGGCACAAGGTGTTGATCCCACTATCTGTCTGATAACAGCATTTCTTACTCGGTCTCGGATTGTTAAGTTGGCAGCTCTCCTCAGGCATCTCAACTCGCAGGTGTTGATTTTGCGAAAGTGTGATTTTGATAAATTCCAAGTTTGAAATTATTAGCATAAGGTTGGTGTGAATGTACTGTAGTTTTGCGGACCTGGGTATATTTGGATGTTTCAGTAAGGGTGATAGTTGATATGTAAGTGCATTAGCTTTTTGACATCTGATTTTGATTTCTCTGTCCAATCTGCCATCTTCTGTGATCATACCTTCAAGAAATTTGAATTCTTTAACTTGTTTCAGAGTTGTGCTATTTATCTGTATACTTACGTGACAAGGCGATCTGCTAACTTGCATTACTTCGGTTTTGGCTGTGTTTATACTCATATTGTATCTGCTGTTTCATCTGGATTTTTTTTTTTTGCTCATATCCTTTACAGGACATCGCTGTCAACATCAGCATTTTTCAGCTGATTGTTGATTTCTTGGCAAGATTACACTCATTAGTTTGCCATTGCTTTCTGAACGACCGGCTCACATACCCCGTAAGTTACCAACTCGGCGAGAACCGCTACCGATTCTCGCGCAGGTTACGTTACTCACGTGGATATAAGGGATTACGAGAGAAAGGCGTTAACTCCCTAGGCCAGGGAGACCGGTTTCATCTTGATAATGACAGGACAAACAAAAAAGAAAAGTAAAATCACAACAACGGAAGTAATATTGCTGAGAAGCATACTCAATATGTCAAGAAGAGAGAAAATCAGAAATTATGAAATCAAGACTAAAGTTCTAGCAACGCTAGATTTTATTAGGAAACAGCAAGTTAAATTGTTCGGCCATTTAACTAGGCTACCAACCATCACTATACCATAACAAGCAATGATGTACAGACCAGATGGGAGCAGAAGGAGGCCGACCATGTAAACGATGGATAGAGTGAATAACAGCTGGGTACACTATCATAAAAGCTCATGCGTTGAATTCGCACACGGAGTTTTAACGACTCTAAAAGGTTATTTTATTGGTTATGTTCAGTGTTTACGGTCTCTAGAATGCCATAACAAATAGAACGAAAGTGATTTTAAGGCAATCTATCTACTTAACCTGAGATGTTGCGATGAAAATGAAGCAATTCTGGAGCAATTTAATGACTACAGATAGATCCCTTGATAGCGTCTGATGGAAAATATATTAAAGAGATCAACTGTGCAGTAGTTAAAGTTAAACCAGCATTAACCATTTCTTTTCTTTCTTTCTTTTTTTTTTTTTTTAATTTTTTTTTTTTAAAGAAAATAAAAACAAATTAAGTAACATCAGAAGTCGGAGTCGGTTCGCCTGATGGCGAAGGGTACTGATAATATGGAATAATCCACACGCAAAAGCTTTTGTCCGAATAATTAACTGTGGAAAGTGCTCGAAGAATACGATGTAGCTAGACAGCTGTTGGATAACATACGGGATATGTATCAAAATAGTGAATGTGCAGTGAGAACAAATGACGGCATGACAAACAGGTTTCAGGTAATATCAGGCATCAGACAGGCATGTGTTTTATCAGCACTTTTGTTCCTCACATATATGAATAAGATTATTAATTAAGTAAATCCACAACCTCCTCTCTTCGACGCTTCACGGCAGAAGCAGTTGGACAAAATAAGAAGACTAGGATCTTTTTACGTTCGGCAGTTTGCAATTGTTTTCTGAACTACCGACACCTCATACCATCGTAATCAACGCAAAGTGTTCTGCTTCTAAATCACCCGCAGCTGTTTTTTCAAACCCTCCACTCGGTGTGTTCGGGGAACTGTGAAACGTGTTCACTGCCCCCGGAGCCACAGCCGATAACCCAGTATGTGAGAGTGCAAGACCTTTAAAACGCGAGAGGATCGACTTCATTGCACCGGGTTTATCCCATATGGCTTGGTCTCTTTCCGCAGTGCATCCTACCGAAAGCGTCGCACAAAGCACGAACTCCGTTGCTCCAGCGACAACCCTCCGAGGACTAGCACAAAAGAATCCAGATAATGTGGTGATTTCATTATTTTCATTTCTCCGTGAACTCCATTAAAACCCTGCTGAATTCACTGTTGCCATTCTAAGACACATTAACTAATACTTCTTTTTTATATTATGTGTTTACAGTCATGGCCCTCCAGCGTACATTCTAAGGATGTCATCAACTTTACGAATGTTACATTTGCTATTACTTCTCGTTGCAGACATGCTTTTTGTGAAATACAAGTTGTAATGTGCATCAGTCGGGTCCCTAGTCTGTAAGGTTGCACTAAATTACATCAAATTCAGCCAACAGGGATTCACACTAGTAATGGATTTGGACGGAGCTCATTTGTTTGTTCTTTAAGATGTTTAGCACGGCTGTACGGATGAATAGTTACTGAGTGCGGATACCGAATACAGCGGGCATAACATAGGCCAAATAGCAACACGATACGTACACAATTTCTGACGACAACGAATAAAACGAAGCAGACAAAACCATTTTATTCTTCTCATAGTCTGTATTATGTGGCGTTGATGATCATGTCTGTTCATAACCTTGTGTCTCTTGTGTTTTCAATCATTCCTGTGTGGCAACGGAAAGGTTGAAGGGGATGCGAGGCAGAGGGAGATCAAGAGATAATATGCTGGACAGTTTGACATCATGGCATGGAGGAAACAACTTCACCGATCGGTTTTTCATTTTGCAACTATTTTGTGTGTAACATTTAAGTCAGTCAGCAGATGTGTTAGTGTAATCGCTACATAGATACGCTGATGACGTCTTGAGTACGTCATCAAACGAGGGTTAGACGCCTGTGTTCGTCGTCCGCTTGAAGAGGTCAAGGCTGGCCACATATAGTATGTATTTTTAATGACTGTGCAGTGTTTGAAAATATTGCCGGTCCAAGTTTTGTATTCACCCTCTATACGTTCATTCAACATAATAGGTATATACAAAACTTGGACCAGCAATATTTTCAAACACTGCACAGTCATTAAACATACACTCTCTATTTCTTTGTGTATTCAGGCCTACACAATGTGATGGTCTTAACACAGCACAGTCCCAAAGATGGTTCCTGTTCGATACCTGTAATTATTGTTGTTATGTGAAAGCTGATAAAATCACTATGGGGAAAGAAATTTATGTTAATCAGGTATACATGGAGGTGGTGGAAAATTTAGGTCATTGATTACCAACAATGGTGACACAATGAAAGAAGTTAAAAGACGAATGTATATTGCTCTTCAAAGACTAAAACAACTGAATAAATTGTGGAGAGGGACAGACAGAACTACAAACATTAGATTTTTAAGAGCATGCATCTTTCCCATTGCAATATACGCCTGTGAGACCTGAACACTTACTAAACAAGCTGAATAGCGCATAAATACCTTTCAATATAAATGTTATAGACGAGCTTCTAAGAATATCTTGGATAAAGAAAGAACAAATGCATCCATACTTCAAGAGCTGAATATTGAAGAAGGTTGGCTATTAAAGACGATAAAACAAAGAAAACTGAAATATTTTGGTCACTTGAAACGTCACGAAAGTTTGTAGAGAACAATAATGGAGGGATATATGCCAGGAAAGAGAGGAAGAGTAAGGCCAAAGAGAAAGATGGGTGCAGGATGTGGCGGATGATCTCCAGATGGGTGTATTAGACTCTGGACATTTTGCTTATGATCGAGAGGTTTTCCGGAAGGTTGTTATGAGAGCAAGGTTCTGCAAAGGACATGCTACTGAATGAATGAATGAATGAATGTGAAATCTATATCTATAATAGACAATGTATGTCCGGATGTTATCGATGCGTTCGCGAACGGTCCATCCGATTGAGATGCAATTTTCTACATGTTTTCTTTCTCATTCCCATGCAGCCAACTGTCATAGTTTGTTAGTGTACAAACATTTATTTACTTAATAAAATTTAATATTTTAATTTACATTATAATTTATATATAGCGAGGAGACTTAACTTAACAAAAGTTATATCAAGGGACATAACTTTTAATAGCATTGCTATATATTTTATATATAGATTGTTGCATTAGTTATCAAAGCTTTATAAACTGTTTGTCTACATTTATTTACAGACATATGCGTTATAATATATAATGATAAAATCTTTAAGGCATTTTCAAAGTTTTCATAAAAATAATGCATCCATTTTAAATAAGTGAAAATTTTCTAACTCATCTTTTTTATGTTTAAAGAAGTTATCTACAGTCATGTAGGTGAATAAAATAAACAGCTTTCATTAAAAATAATGGATTTATGTTAGATACGTGGTGGACTCGTCGAGAGGAATCCTTGACAGGAGGTCCGCAAATTGTGTACTGCGTACCGCTTATGTGGCATACTTGAAAGCTGTAATTTTGTAGCAGGACCTCAGCAGTATTGCCATCTCCCTTTCATGAAAAAGCACCAAGATCTACCCAAAAAGCACTAAAAAGCACCAATTTTTTTTTAGGAAGTACCAAAAAAAAAAGCACCAATTGTTTTTATTACAAATGTAACAAGGTAGCACAGTATTATTTATTATTATCACTTCATATTACAATGAAGTTTATTCCAGATCCGCAAAATCCCAATCAGAACTACTTTCGAGCCAAAAAAGCACCAAATTGCAATACTATTTTTTGGGGACATCACTAAAACAAGCCCTGGCGGTATTCATTCAAAATTTTATAAAGTAGCACATTATAATTTATTATTATCACTGAATATTAGAATGAAGTTTATTCCAGATCTGCCAAATCCCAGTCAGACAACTCCTCTTCAGTTTCTGTAGCTATTTCCTGTTGTGTTTGCTCCTGCGATGATGATGATGAGGAGGATGATTGAACGAAACATGTATAGGCTCCTGTGATCCAATTTTTCGCAGAATATCCTTAGGCAGTTTATAATCATGACAGCATTTGCCATATCTTTTCATTCCATATCTAATAGTCAAAACAGCTGTCAAACTCTTTATGCTAAGTCTATTCCGCAATTTTGATTGTATAACTCCCACCTGACTGAAAATACGCTCCACGTCCGGATTAGAATGAGGTAAAATGAGCAGAGTTAAAGCTAAATCTATAAGATCTTGGAAAGGATTTTCACCGGTGGCATCCCTGTATGAGGCTATTTCTGCCCACAGTCCAAGTGTGTCAGAGGTCTGTGTCCACTGCATATGATGAAGTTTTCTCCACTGGAAATCGATGCGGGTGAGAGTAGCTGCATCTTCTACAAACATTTTAGCAAGATCCAATATACAGGGCTTCATTGGCTGTAGACATCCACTTCCACTAAGACATGTGTCAATAGCTCTATTAAGAAATGGATGCACCTTCCACGAATTTTTTTCTCATCGGGAAACTTGTAGTCTGCTTCTTACTTCTTTCTTCGTTGTAGGAAGCGATATTTTCAAAATTCTAGATACAATCTTATCTTCAGTAGTGATACATCCATCACAAATTTTATAGCCTAAAAAACATATTTCATGAAAAGCAATTTCAACTTTTGCTGGTTTTACAATCAGGCCGTGTTGCCTGATACGTTCAAAAGTTTGTCGTAATGTCGCTATGTGTTGTGTCATACTGTTGCTGTATATACAGATGTCGTCTATGTCTGTCAGATGAGATGATTGAGTTTTGGATGATGTCAATGTAACATATATCCTTTGATGGAAAGTCAGTGGTATAGTAGGTGATATTAACTATATTAAGTCATACATAGGAATAGTCTACAGAATGCTATGCAGGAATTTGGAATACCAAGGAAGTTAATCAACATGACCAGACTATGCATGGAAGATACTTATAATATTGTAACATATAAAGGCAGGAAATCAGACCCTTTCCAAATAACATCTGGCTTGAAACAGGGTGATGCACTATCGCCGCTACTCTTCAATCTGGCTCTAGAGAAAGTTGTAAGGAAGGTAAAGGAGGAATGTGATATTTGAGGAGCATCCAAGCTGCTTGGTTATGCAGATGATATAGATATTATAGGGCAAAGTGAACAAAAGACATTGGAAATATTGACTCACTTAAAGGAAAAAGCCCAACAGATGGGGTTGGTTATCAACCAAGATAAGACAGAATATATGGTAATTTCAAGAGAAGGAATGGCTAAAAACTCTGGCCACATACACATAGATAATATAACCATTAAAAGAACGGAAACATACAAATACCTAAGTACAATCTTCAACTGGGAGTCTCTGTGGCGAAGTGGTCAAGCCGTTTGACTTATGCTCCGAAGGTTGTGGGTTCGATTCCGGGCCGCGCCCTTCGGTTTACGAGTTAAATGTTTCGGAGACTCCTGTGGGTCGTCGCTAAACTACGGAGTTCGTGCTTTGTGCGACCTTTCCGCGCTGGGGGGGAGGGAAAATGAAGACCCCACG
>JACEFZ010016899.1:0-14427 GCA_014155875.1 Cepaea nemoralis | reverse complement strand
TTAAGTGATTAACACTAATATTATATAAACACATCATATCATATAGTTCAGGTTATAACAAACTTGCACTTATAGCTATAATAAATTTGTCATTAAGCCTATAATAAACTTGCATAAGCCCACTCAAAATGTGTAGTTCTGGCCATTAGAAACTTATAATTAAAACAATGTTTTCCCGTAGTGAATTTGAATAACGAAGACACAAACAATAGATTGCACGATTTATTGCCTGACATATTTCGCTGCATCTCGTCAGGTACATACTGCAGAAATCACACAACTTACGTGAATTAACTAGATAAATCCTTCAAGTTGAAATATACACATATTCGCACAGTAATGTCACTTATCTACCACGGTAATTTTAAGCTGACTAACATGTCTTTCTGTTTGCACAATTCTGGCTTGCGTTGATAGATTATAATTGCTTCTGCAAATTTTAACAAGTGAGTATTTTGTGTGTTAAACAACACACGAAAGGCAGTGTTTCTGTCCACCACATGGCCACTGTCGACGATGTGCCTGCCGATTGAAGACGCTGGGAGCTTCCGGTGTGTCGACCCCAAATTCAGGATAGATCAAAAAGTGAACAAGTCGGAGGACCTGGATGCTATAATGAGGAAAGAGATCCAGTCTCTTGTGAATGCGGGACTCATCAGTGAGGCCACTGCAAAAACGCTCACACCACGTGGCTCGCACACTCCTCAGATGTACTGTCTACCCAAACTTCACAAGCCCGGCATCCCGCTAAGACCTATCCTGTCCATGGTTAACTCTGCACAACACCGAATGGCTGGCCGAAATGTTAAAGCCAGTACGACAGTCCTTCGATCCTAAAATACTCAGAGATACATTCCAACTGGTGGAATTATTGGATACTATAGACATAAATAACAAACACATGGCATCCATGGATATAGCCTCCCTATTCACTAACGTTCCATTAGAGGAGACAGTGCAAATAATAAGGGAACGCATTGAAGACAAACAACTAAAATTAGGCATACCAACGCCTATTCTGGAGAGGCTACTACTACTGTGTACCGCCAACATACAATTCAATTTTCTAACGAAGTCATACCGCCAAATTGACGGAGTGGCCATGGGGAGTCCTCTTGGTCCAATTCTAGCGGACATCTTCATGGCACATTTAGAAGAAAAGAGATCCTCAGACATCAACAACTTGGCCTTTTACCGTCGTTATGTGGACGATATACTAATTATCACCACAGACGAGCTACAAGCAACATCGTTTCAGGCCACAATGAACAAGACGCATAAAAACATCTCTCTATCTATGGAACACGAACACAACGAAGCGTTGCCGTTCCTAGATATTCTAATGAGACGTAGAGCAGACGGCACAATTCAAAGATCGGTGTATCGCAACGGAACATGGACTGGCCAATACCTAAATTTTCAGAGCTTCACACCTGTCCAGTACAAACGGGGCTTAGTACGGACCTTGTTTGACCGTGCTAGAAAGATATGCATCCAGGACACACTGACAGAGGAATTTGAAACTCTGAAGAATGTCTTAAACCTGAATGGGTACTCCACAGGATTTATAAAGCGCCACTGCCAACAGCCCAAATCCAAAGCAGACGTAACTACAGTCCCTAAACTCAAGGTATTCATCCAGCTAACCTTTCGAGGGGATGACGTATTGCAACGTCTACAAGCCCGGCTTACTACAGCTGTAGGCCGAACATTCTGTGCGGCAACTCCAGTCATTAGATTTAAAACCGTACCGATTCCTACACCAGCAGTCAAAGAGCCTGTTCCTCTGTACGCCACAAACAATTGTATTTACCAATTCACATGTAGATGCCAGGCCGTTTACATTGGTAGAACAGAGAGACAACTTAACAAACGTGTGTTAGAACACATACCTCAATGGGTCAACAAGATACAACACACAGGAGATGCTAGCCTCGTGGGGTCGACACACCGGAAGCTCCCGGCGTCTTCAATCGGCAGGCACATCGTCGACAGTGGCCATGTGGTGGACAGAAACACTGCCTTTCGTGTGTTGTTTAACACACAAAATACTCGCTTGTTAAAATTTGCAGAAGCAATTATGATCTATCAACGCAAGCCAGAATTGTGCAAACAGAAAGACATGTTAGTCAGCTTAAAATTACCGTGGTAGATAAGTGACATTACTGTGCGAATATGTGTATATTTCAACTTGAAGGATTTATCTAGTTAATTCACGTAAGGTGTGTGATTTCTGCAGTATGTACCTGACGAGATGCAGCGAAATATGCCAGGCAATAAATCGTGCAATGTATTGTTTGTGTCTTCGTTATTCAAACTTATAATTAAGGCCGTAATAAATTTATAATTAAGGTTATAATAAAATTAGTTAAGGTCATAATAAGCTTGTAGTAAAGGCCATAATAAACTTGTCATTAAGCCCATAACAAACTTCCATAAGTCCATACAAAATGCATAGTTGTGGAAATTAGAAACTTATAATTAAGACCATATTAAATTTATAGTTAACGTTATAATAAGATTGTAGTTAAGGCCATAATAAATGTAATTAAGGTCATTAAAAACATATAGCAAAATCATTATAAGAACTAGTTAAGGCCATAACAAAGTTGCCCGTAAGTAGTTGTTACAACAGGTCCATAAGGGAAGCAAAGAACAGCAACACCGTAACCTACCATACATGTCATAAGAGGTGACTAAGGAGGGTTGGGTATACTGGCTACCTCCTACCATAGAAAATGAAGCTGCAGAATCTAACCAATCATGAGCAAGTCTATAAAAAGACTTTGTGTAAGTTGTTTAAGGGCCTATGCTCCATTGGTAGATGAAAATAATGTGTTGTAAATCGACCCCCATACAATCAAATCACAATCATAAATCAACCCTCATACAATCATATCACAATCATTCAGCATGCATTATGGGCCGCTTGTCAATGACATACAAGTTGAGAAGTAGGGGCATGGGTTAACTTATAACAAGAAGAATTCTAAGGTTGAGTGTTCTGTTTCAGAAGTGTCACATGTGGGTCACATTCTCTGTCTTAATGCTGTTGTAACTCTTGGTACTTGCAGTGATTGACACCTTTTCAACCCTGTGAATATAAGTATAATTAATCATTATAATAAGAACTTTTAAAATTTCACATAACATTAATTGTATTATTATGATCATTTGGATGTCAGGTCTTTTAGTTAGATATGACTGAGCTACGGTATGACAGTAGACGGAACTACCTGCTTCTGTTAGCGCCGAATGTTGGGCGACGCTTACCAAACCTGACACCCCACATTGTGCCAACGGCTTCGGGCGGAGGAGCGCAATTGGGAGGGTACAAGCCTTATCCTAGTGCGAGGAAATGCATCCTAAAGACTAAATGTCATGGCAGGGCAGACCAGGCCCTAAGCCTTGGTTGGCAACTGGTCTGGGATTGAAGCTCCGACAGGCGGACAGTTAGAGCATTGCTTTGCTGATCCGGCAGCTTCTGCAGCTTGTCTTGTTCCAGGCGTATTGGTGTTACCTTTCCTCTGGAGTACACTAGACAGGCAGAGAGAGGGATCATGCTGCATGGGCAACACATGGTCTCTAAATTCAGCCCAGGCTTTGTGTTATGGAGAGGTATAACTCCATTTTACAAACTATCATCTGTCAAGACGGCAAGGTGCCAGTCAGTCAGTCATTATGATTATTTGAATATGTAAACGGGTAAATTAAGAAAATGGGAAAGGAAAAAAATTAATGTCTGTAGCGGGTGTGTTGATTTAGCAGTTAGGACATATGCTACAAATGGCATGGGAATGGTTGGACAACTCAATGCCAGCCCTTGAAGTTCACTATGGGAGGAAAAGACTGGCCACCAATTTCTCCATACACCCAAACCTAGAAAAATTTGAAGCTTCCATCATTTTACATACCCACAGCAATTTCTTGCTAGGGGTCTTGTGTTTATTTGTTTTATGAATGTGTGACTTTTAGATAAATATTTTGTGAACGGTGTGTGAGTTTTAGATAAATATTTTGTAAACAATGTAAGACATTTAGGTAAATATTTTGTGAAAAGTGTGAGTCATTTAGATAAATATTTTGTGAACAATGTGTGGCATTTAGATAAATATTTTGTGAACAATGTGTGGCATTTAGATAAATATTTTGTGAACAATGTGTGGCATTTAGATATGTTTCTTAAATCTTCAATCTTAGTTCAGTCGATGGATCAACATCACGGCAAACAGGTGTAACCCATAAGTGCTCCGTTCTACTTCTAACTCAAGCATAAGTCTTTAGAAACTCAGCTCAGTGCACGAACTCCGTAGCACCAGCGAGGATCCTGAAATACTTTCTGTAGATTTTTAACTTGAAATGTTGCCCTGGTAGCGCCGTTAGGCTACTCTTTTTCGATTTCCAACTGCCAATGGATTTTTACGTGCGCAACAATACACATGGGCGTCCGATCTCACTACCCAGAGACCAGGGGAAATTTTATTACTAGAAGTCCACGTGAAATAAATCTCGGGCCTCACCGGGGCTTGAATCCGGGACCTCCAGCACTCAAGGCGGACACCATACCTCGAGACCATGCAGCCCCCAGATATTTAGATAAATATTTTGTAAACAATTTGGGTATTTAGATAAATATTTTGTGAGCAATGTGAGACGTTTAGATAAATATTTTGTGAATAATGTGAGACGTTTAGATAAATATTTTGTGAAAAGTGTGAGACGTTTAGATAAATATTTTGTGAATAATGTGAGACGTTTAGATAAATATTTTGTGAAAAGTGTGAGACGTTTAGATAAATATTATTGTAAACAATGTGGACATTTAGATAAATATTTTGTGAACAATGTGAGATATTTAGATAAATATTTTGTGAACAATGAGAGACGTTAAGATAAATATTAGGCACCCAGCTTGCTACAAAAACAGAAGGCATCCCAGCACTCATTACCTGCTGTAGAAGACTTGTTGTGTAACATCTAGGAGAATCTTACTGTTTTAATCTATGAGATGACAACATCTTTGCCAGTGACAAAGAGGTCAAACAGGGAAATCATTGTCCAGGCATACAGAGGCAGGTCACTGATTCAGTGCCAAACAAAATGTAAGATTGGACCAAACATGGTGACTAATCACATCAACAAGTATTATAATGTAAATTTATGTTTGCTGAGCATTGAAACTGTGAAAGATACAAAGAAACAAAACATATAACATAATGACTCTAGTATAGCGATTTATATCATCCTTCTGTCCAAATGGGAGGTCACATTTGGTGAAATACTATCCTTTGACTCTGAATCAGTTAATACATGTGAAGCATTGAAGCGAGCAGCAGAAGTCAAACATCGTTAGTATATTGTGGTTAGCAGCAGAAGTCAAACATCGTTAGCAAATTGTGGTCAGCAAGTTTCAAATTAAACCCAAATTGAGAATGGTAAATGTATGAAATCTCTTTTACTGTAGCTTCTTTGTTGTTTCTGTTGCCAAGGCCAGGCTTATGGGGTATGTTTTGCTGTAGTCTGTTAACAGCTTCTTTTTTATATTTGTTTGTTGTGGCTAAATTTATGAGATCTTTTATACACCCGGTAATGTGGCTAAATTTATGACATCTTTTATACACCCGGTGCTGTGGCGAGAGGGTTATGAATGCAACTGGCAATCCCACAGACGGCATTAGAAACACAGCTGTGAGCAATTCGGAAGCAGATTGTCTTGTGCTGGTTTTCATACAATGGCATGAGCCTGATCATTCAGAAACTAATGGCAAACTACTGAATGTAAACTTGCCAAGAAATCACAAACAGCCGAACAATGTTTGGGCTGACTGCGATGTCTTGTAAAGGATATACAAATGACTTTTTATACTGTGGTCTGATAATAGTTTCTTAGTTGTTTTTGTTGCCATGACTAAGCAGATGCAACTTCTTTTAGTGTAGCCTATCAAAAGTTCCTTTATTGTTTCATTTCATCTTGGCTAAGTTTACGAAATATTTACCGTATTCTGACAATAGTTCCATGTTGTTTCTGTTTGCTATAACTAAATTATTTCCCTTGTTTCTTGTTGCTATAGCTAAGTTTATGCTATTTTCCCCCCTTGTTGTTTCTGTTAGCTATAGTTAAGTTTATACAACTTTTCTTTCAAAGTTCTTTGCTATTTCTTGTTTACTTTAGCAACATTTATGTGATCTATTATAGGTCAGTCTGACAATAATTCCTTTGCTGTTTGTGTTTGCCCTTGTTGAAACCTTCTCACTGGCCTCAGTTTAGTGAACAACAGTAATGTCTGTCCAACTATGTGGAAATTAAAAAAAGAAAACCAGAAAAAATAAGCAATACCCTAAGACCATGGTTTTCATCAGGCATTGTATGTTCTGAAGTACAGTGTTTGCTTTTACACAATGATGTCTATACATAACTAATTAATTTTTCTGCAACAAATAAATTGACCTCACATAATACAGTTCAGATTAATGTATTGTACATGTGGAAAAGTAGCTATTTTTAACTAACAGCAATTAAAAGGTACAAACATGGGCACAATCACAAACAAGACTCAAAAGGGAGCCATGTGCAATATGATTGAGAACCACTATTGTAAGGTACCTCTACATTCAGGGTATCAATGGTAGAATTTAAAACAAATTACAACTAGTTTTAGAGCACATATTTAAAAAAAAAAATAAAAACAAGTACCATAGCAGAAACCTGCTGTGGGAACGGGAAGTGTTAGGACCCTCAGATTCTGTAGCCCTAAGTGCCTGGAACAATAGGTGGTCAGTCTTTCCCTCCCATAGTGAACACCAAACCTCGTCCCACTCGCCTCATGCCATGTCAGTTTAACTGAACAAACGTTATACCAATGTGCCTTTACCTCAACTAACAATTAATGTTATACTTTAGAGGGCAAATACTAACAGCCAATAAGATAAAGTAGGAAGTAGAATACAGCAACTTACTCAATTGACATAGAAGTCATGGTTTCTCGTATCCATTTTCTCTTGCTCTCATTTATAGGGTACATGTACAAGGTTACAAGGGATATTAAAGTCACGATTGCTGGGCCAGGTGTCATCAGCAGACGCAAAGTTTGGTCCACACTTTCAGGCTGTTGACACACACCGCTAACATAACCACCATAGCTGTGGAGAGAGTGTTGTGGAATCAGTACATTTAAAAAGTAACAGTCTCTTTTACCAGCCTTGAAACATTTTGGGCATATAATGCTTGCCCCATATTTGTAAAGACCAGCTGGCACTCAAGGGGTCATGTGGTTAGTATCACAATGGCCGCCTTTATTTCCGCAGACATTTTCTAGCAGTTATTTTGGCTGGTCAATCTGGGAGCAGTTTTAAAAATTTACTTCAATGAAAATTCAAACCCATGATCACAGGGAGGTGCCTTAGAAGAGTTGAGGAAGTAACTGAGATATAGAATTAGGAATTAGAAGAAGACTAGGTTTGAAACCAGTCATGCTCTTCATTAACAAACAATAGATTAAATGGTCTGGCCACTTCACAAGAATGCCCTGGTATTACCAGCCACAAACAGCCACACTGAAGAAATATAATGGATGCAGAGCAAGGGGAAGACTATGTAAAAGTTGCAGTGATGGTATCAAGAACAACCTTAGAGAAATGAATACCAATTTACAATCAGAATTAGAAAGAGTGCATAAAATCTCCTTCCTTGGAATCATTCATATCTAAATTCAAAAGAAGAAGAAATAGACCATACTAAAGAAATGTGTCAACCTATTTGTTATTAACAAGGTGAGTCTGGGTCTCCATGGTGAATGGGTCAAGCCACTCTCAAACTACAAAGGTCATGGGTTCATATTCAGACTTCATCATTCAGTTCACGGGTGCAATTTGTTCAGAGACCCATGGGAGTTGTCGCTTAAGCTCTGCATGATGCTTTTGGCAGGCTGCTCTGTGAAAAGACAACGAAGCTATGTGGGTCAGAACCTGGTGAAGTCAATCCTCTTGTCTTTAACCTCTTTCACAAGATGTGTGTATTCGGCCCTTGTGAAAGTTGTAATACACTTGTGATTTCATTCTTACCTTTATTTTTCCACTTGAACAGCTGATGTGATCTTCTGAGACCATGTGAGTTAAGAGTTAACAAATTGTGCCAATAAACTACCTATCTAAAGAACCATACATGCAGACTCACTAAAAGTCAAGAAACTACCTATCTAAAGAACCATACATGTAGACTCACTCTAAAATCAAGAAACTTACTATCTAAAGAACCATACATGCAGTCATACTCTAAAAATCAACAAACTACCTATCTAAAGACCATACATGCAGTACTACTCTAAAATAAGAAACTACATATCTAAAGAACCATACATGCAGACACACTCTAAAATCAAGAAACTACCTATCATAAAAACCATACATGTAGTTAGTTAGTTAGTCTTTCCTCTTGAGCCTAAGGCGGCGCATAGGGCAGAAGTCATGACTTCTCTATGTCCGGCGGTTCGCTGCTACCTGTTGTAGATCATGGATGTTGACTTGGCCGTTGAATGAGCCTTCTCTGATGATGGTTCTATGCAGGGTCTCTCTTGGTCTTCCCCGTTTTCTTTTCCAGACCATAAGAGGGCTTGGTTGGGGAGTCTTGTCTTGTCCATTCTGAGTACATGACCGATGTAGTTCCAACGGCGTTTTCTTATAACATTGGATACAATGTCTTGCTTAGTCTCTTGTCTTATTTGCGTATTGGTTCTGAAATCTGTCCAGTGGAGGTTTAGAATTTTTCTAAGACATTTGTTCTCAAACTTGTCTAATTTTTTATCTAAAGCTACCGTTGATTTCCAACTCTCACATCCATACGTTAGCACTGGAATCACACAAGAATTGAAGATTTTAAGTTTCGTATGTTTGCTGAGTGTCTTTGACTTCCAGATGTTTGACAGTTTATTGAAAGCACCAGATGCCAGTGCGATTCTAGATAATATTTCTGGTGTTGAGTCCCCTCTAGATGTCATTTTGCTTCCTAGGTATGTGAAGCTGTTGACTATACATGTAGATACACTCTAAAATCAACAAACTACCTATCTGAAGACCATACATGCAAACTCACTCTAAAATCAAGAAACTACCTATATAAAGACCATACACACACACTCCAAAATCAAGAAACTACCTATATAAAGACCATACATGCAGACACACTCCAAAATCAAGAAACTACATATCTAAAGAACCTTACATGCAGACACACTCTAAAATCAAGAAACTACCTATCTAAAGAACCATACATGTAGACTCACTCTAAAATCAAGAAACTACCTATCTAAAGAACCATACATGCAGATTCACTCTAAAATCAAAAAACTACCTATCTAAAGAACTATACATGTAGACTCACTCTAAAATCAATAAACTACATATCTAAAGAACCATACATGCAGATTCACTCTAAAATCAAGACTTCTATCTAAAGACCATACATGCAGACTCACTCTAAAGCAACCTGGGAAGCAGCCAGAGCAACTCCACCGGCCAGCTTGCTGAAGAAGACATAAAAGGAGTAGAAGATTGCATCATGTCGACTTTTCTTTTCTATCATGTAAAGGTCCAGAATATCTGGCAACAGTGACCTGGAGAGATCCAAAAGAAAGCACACAAATAACTGGCAAGTTATAGATAGTAAAATAATAGTAAATGACTTTTTACAGGCCTTAGGCTTATTGGACACATGGTGCTGGACCAATATTTTTAAAGACCAATCGGAACTCAGTGGAGGGTGTGGTCAGTATCTTGCTGACTACCTTTACTTCCCAAGATCATTTTCTGGTACCCATTTTAGGCTCAAGTTATAAACACTGCCAAACAAAATGAGCACACATACACACAGTGCTATACTTAGATGCAAGGCACCTTAAACCGGCAAAGGTAAAAGGTCAAATGAGCAGCTATAAAACATGAAGGACATGAAAGTGTATGTAGATGAAAGAATTCATTAATTAATTCTGTAGCATGTCCTTTGCAGAACCTCGCTCCATAACAACCTTCAGAAAAACTTCTTGATGATAAGCAAGATGTCCTGTGTGCGATACACCCATCTGGAGAGCATCTGCAACATCCTGCACCCATCTTCTCTTTGGCCTTCCTCTTCCTCTCTTCCCGGTCATATACCCCTCCATTATTGTTCTATCCAAACTTTCAAGTGACCAAAATATTTAAATTTATTTTTGCTTTATTGTCTTTAGTAGCCAACGTTTTTCAGTATTCAGATCTTCGTCGAATGGATACATTTGTTCTTTTCTGTATCCAAGATATTCTTAGAACCCTTCTATAACATTTATATTCCAAGGCATTTATGCACTGTTCAGCTTGTTTAGTAAGCTCCCAGGTCTCAAAAGCATACGTTGCAATGGGAAAGATGCATGCTCTTAAAAGTCTAATATTTGTAGGTCTATCTGTCCCATGCGACAATTTATTCAGTTGTATTAGTTTTTGAAGATCAATAGATATTTGTCTTTTAATTTCTTTCATTGTGTCACGATTGTTGATAATTAATGACCCAAAATATTTGAAATTTTTAAACACCTCCAATTTTTCCTCATTAACATATATTTCTTTCTCCATATTAGTTTTGTCTGTATGCATTATCTTTGACTTTGCTATGTTAAGATATAAGTTGTGATTTTCACTATTCTTTTGGGTTGTGGTTATTAGTTTTTCTAAACTATTCTGTGATGTGGATAGCAATACAGTACAATCAGCATAACGAATCTCTGGTATTTCATGACCACCGATATTTAGGGCATCAAATTGCTCTTTGGTTATATCATCTCTGACATTTCTCATTGTATTTTTGGCGTACAGGTTAAACAAATAGAGGGACAGTACACAGTCTGATGTCTTCCCATCTATTCTAATCACTGCTTGTTGGTCTAGATAGGGCATTTTTATGAGTTGTACTACATGTGATGGAAAGCCCATATTGCTCATGATTTCCTAAAGTGTCTGATGTTGTACACAGTCAAATGCCTTTAGAGGAATAGGTATAAACAAACAAGCAAAACTAAAACTAAACAGTAAAGAAACATTTTACATGTCTTAGGCGTAGTGGACATATGGTGCTAACCCCATATTTTGATAGACCAACTGGCACTTGTAGGGGAATGTGCTCACAATCACGCTGGTAGTGTTCCTGTCCCATGACATTTCCTGGTGACCTTTTAAGCTGTGTCAACCTGGCAACACAGGCGAGTTTTAAAAATACGACTTCACGTAAATTCAAACCTATGACCACTGGGTTGAGTAAAGAAATAATGTTATATAAATATATGCTCACATAATTATATAAAAAGATGCAAACAGGTTGGTATAAAAATATATGATAAATGAGAGAGAATACTAGTGTTTACATGTAAAACTGTAAAAAAAAAAAAAAAAACGAAAAAACACTCAAATATTGTAACAAAACTTCATCATCATTTTCATAAATCACCATCATCCGCTTCATCATTATCCTCCTCACATAATCTTTATCCACATCACAATCATCCTCATTGTCTTCATCATTATCATGTTTAGCATCACAATTATTCTTATCATTATCCATTACCATAAGCACCATTATTATCATTAGTCATCAACATCCATTATCATCAACCATCATCATCATCCATTACCATCAATTATTATCATAAGCACCATTACTGTCATCAAGTATTATCATCCATTACTGTCAATCATTATTATAAACACCTTTTTAATAATCAATTATCACTGTCCATTGCCATCAGTCATGATCATCAGAACCATTATTGTCATCAGTCAGCATTATTCATTATCATCATTCATTATCATAAGCACCATTATTATCATCAATCGGAGGTCAGCATGTTCTGAATGGGTAAGAACACATGTTCTTAAACATCCGGACAGTTGGACTAAAATGCTGACTTATCGTCCTTGTCTTGGGGATGTAAATTACAAGTACCTCTGAAGTCAGAGTGGGCCCACCTGATGGCAAGGGAAACTGTTAATAGGGAAAACTAATCCACATGCAAAATTGATTGATTGACTGATTGATTTAGGAACCGACATCACAGCATTCGGGGCATTCCCATAAGTGCTCCGTCCCCATCCTCAGCAGCCAGCGAAGAGTTCCAACACCAATAGTACCAGTAGCAATCTGATTATATGTCCGTCTCGCCTTTCCTCTGAGCGTCGATCGTCGGCCAGATCCTCTCGTCACCCCTCGCTGTCCGCATTCTTGCCAGACCATGGTGATCCATTTGCTACTCCAAGGTGTGCACGTGTTCCCACAAGGCCGCAACCACATGTCTGCCATATCAGTGCATCAATACTCCACCAAGTTTTGCAAAGCCAGCCAATCTGTCCGCCTGTTCATTCCCCAGCACACCAGCATGCCCCGGGGAAAAGATCCAGACGATGCTTGTCACCCGTTACTTCCGAAGCGAAGCAAGCCTCTTGCCTTCTGTGTGTGTATCGTATTCTCCATCCAGCAGAAAGCTGCACTGACCGCCTCCACCTCCATTCTTAAGCTATATGTTGTGGTATCATATGCCAGGCTCTTCTGCACCAAACGTCGACCATTAGCTTTTGCTGAAAACCCCCAGGCACTTCTCCTGCCTCTCAATACCGAACCATCTGTGATATAATCACATCACCCGGGCAAGCATTATCCTGAATTAGTTGCTGGATTTCCACTTCCGTGGCACCTGCTGGCCACTCCCTGCACTCCCGGCTCAATGTGATTATAACTCTGCACAAGTCTGACTGCTCTGCTGGTACTCTGACACACTCCTCTCCTCGCTTAATGTTCTCCAAGATGCACACCTGTCTGATCGTATCCTCCGCCTGAGCCATCCATGATTTCCCTCTTATCAGTCACTGACCCTTAACTACGTCTAGCGCCTCATGCAACGGGTGATCTGTGTCAGGAACTACTCTGAGGTATGCTTTCGCCTGCATCACCTTGAGCCTACCAGCAACAGTCGGCAAACCAAAGATGTAACACATACACACTACTGGGGTGTCTTTGGTGTATCCCAGAATGACCCACATAGCTTCGTTCTGTATGCGCTCTAATTTCACCAGCTGACTCTTTGAGACAGTGAGCAGTCCTAGTCCATAATCAGTCACTGAGAGGATCAAGTGCTGATATAGTGTGAAAAGCATTCTCTGCTCCATGTCCATTGCAGCCATAGTTTTAAGTGCATTGAGTCCCTTTTGACATCTTGTCACAACCGTCTCCACATGGTCCTTGAAGGACAGGCTCCTGTCAAATGTGATTCCCAGATACTTCAGTTTGTTCTCTCTGTTGACGCTTCTACCATCTATCGTGAGGCTTGGAACATCAGTTCTCACAATCCTCTTGTCCAGAGAGCACCACAAAACAGCTGCCTTTTCTGGGTGGATGACAGCACTCATTTCAGTGCAACAGTCAATCACTTTGTCTACTGTCGCCTGTAGCTCCTGGGCTGTTTGCTCCCTATCTCTCCCCTGCCTATATGCAAGAATATCATCTGCAAATGTTAGTATCCTTCCAACTCCCTGGTGCTTCTAGGTTTGCAATCTTGCTCGTATACACGTTAAAGAGCACCTGGTGAGATTGCGGATCCCTGTGGCAGTCCCGGAGTTAAAATATGTGGCTCTGAGGTCCATGCACCCAGACAGAGAGCAACCCGACGAGAGTGCAGGACGGCTGCTATCCAGTTCACCAACCAGGGATTGACCCCCTTCTCCATCAGTGCAGTCATTAAAATAACATATCGAACTCTATTGTACGCATCCTCGAGATCAAGAGCTACCGCCATTGTTTCCTGTCTACTCTGGAACCCCTCATAAACGTCAAAGGCAAAAGTGGCTGCATTTCACCAGGTATGCATTTGACCACATGCAAAATTTACTCCAGCACTATTAGAAGTAAAAAGAATTATCATCAAGCATCATCATCATTTTCCATCAATCCTCATCATCTGTTACCATTAATCATTATTATCCATTACCATCAATCATATCATCCATAAATATCAATCATCATCATCATCCATTACCATCAACCATCACCATCCATCACCGTGCATCAACATCACCATCAAACCAAAGACATTTAACATAACACCACAATAACCCAACTTATACTATTGTCACTTGCTAACTAAGAAAGTGTGGGGTTCAACCCACAGCAATGGCAGGATTATTCTTCTCTCACCACGGTCAACCAATCATCACGAAATGGCCATCAAATAATTTTAAGAATTTTCTGGAACTTATTTAGGGAGGAAAGATGGTGAGGAAAAGTCATGACACCCTACCTCATTGTGTTATGGTTAGAATATGTGAAAACCTATTATGTCACACCCCGATGGCAGCAAGCAACATAAGATTATCTTTACCGTTATTTATTTTCTTATCAAGTGCTTTTGTTGCTTGCTT
>JACEFZ010016898.1:5000-12500 GCA_014155875.1 Cepaea nemoralis | reverse complement strand
TTCAACCACAGAACAACGTGCTTTTGTGCTTTTTTTTTGGGGGGGGGGGGTGAGGGGGGCGGGGCAAAATTACTGCCTGCAAAGGACATTCATAAGGAAGTGCTTACTGTTTATGCTGACAAATGTGTGTCCTTAAAGCGGTGCATAGTTGTGTAGAAAAACTTTCTCAAGTACGCTCTAAAATTGTTAATGCAATCCGATCTGGTCGCCCTGTTGTGACTGCAATAGAACCACCGTGCATGGTGGATGAGAGGATTAGACTTGACAGGCGAGTAACGATATACTCTGTATCGTCTGCAATGGGGTGCTCATATTGTTCAGCATACAGCATAATGCATGATCGACTGAAATTTCAGAAAGTGTGCTGAAGGTGGGTACCCAGATAATTGAAGGGGGGACACAAAATGAACCGATTTGGCCCGGCCTTGAATCATCGCTGTCGATACGAAGATGAAGGAGAAAACATGCTGAACAGGATTGTTACTGGGGAAGAATCATTGGTGCATCACTACCAGCTCGAATCAAAGCGTGCTTTAATGCAATGGAAACATCCGTCTTCGCCTGGTGTTAAAAAATTCAAGGTTACGCCATCACCAGAGAAGGTTATGCTGACAATATTCTGGGATTGTCAAGGAGTGATTTCAACCAATTTCAAAAAGAAAGTGACAATGTGAATTCTGAATCGTGCTGTGAAGTTTTATCGATGCTTCATGATGCAATTCGAAGATAACGTCCAGGACTTCTGACTAGAGGAGTGTTGCTTCATCATGACAATGGCATACGGCTTGATTAACTCAGAAGAAAATTAACCAATTAAGGTGGGAAATTCTGGAACAATCACCTTACAGTCCCGACTTAGCCCCTGGCGATTTTCACCTTTCTGGTTCACTGAAAACCCTCCTTGGCGGGAGACATGAATGACGCCGAAGTTGAATGTGAAGTGAAAACGTAGTTTAGAAAACATAGCACGCAGTTCTATGCAGTCGGTTTGGGAGGACTGATAAAATGATGGGATACGTGCATCAATGTTGGTGGAAATTATGCTGAGAAATAAATTGACAATGTATGTATAAAAATAAACTGATTTCAAGTTATCATATTTAGTTATCTTTTTACAGCCATTTGTGACTTAATTATTGGTTTCTCCTCGTATAAAAAGACACAGTTAGTCGCATATCCGTTACATGATGTAGCAATCAGCTCCAGCACTTATTTGACTGTTTGTGATTCCTGGCAAAGTTAACGTGCAGATGTTTGCCATTGTTTTTGAAACTGCTGGAATACATGCCAGTATATAGCAACAACATTTATCTCTATAACTGCAGGGCAACTAACATAGAAACCAATCTCTCAACTAAGAGCTAGAACTTGTACTGTCGCATGTCGACTCTATTGCCTTCCCTCCGAGCGAGGGCAGTACAATTAGTCCAACCTTTAGTCCAAGGTCCAGTCTCCATGCCATCGTGGTAGTCGTCTTCCGAGAGCCACACTCCGCAGTAGAGACTAAGAGAGGCGTTGGGGAATCCAGAGGAAGAGCCGGTTTACCTGAGTGAACGGGGCACGAAGAAGGAACATGTATCGAAGACGAAATGAAGCGACAGTGGCAATGGCCAAGGAAGCAGCTGGCTTCTCACTGTTACGGGTGCAAGGATGTGTGTGTGGGCAGGTAGCATTGGATGCACAAGGCTTTCTTTCCCAATTGAGTCGTGGCTTGAGAACAGAAACATTTGGCAAGTTAAACACGGAACAACGCTAGAGCAAGGCAAAGACCAAATGTCTTTTACGGCAAGGGACAAACACCCGGCGGGTGACAATGGCTCGGAGTCATGACCCGGGCTGGCTCTCCACCAGAGAGTATCAATAAGGTAAACATGCCGAAACATTCGTAGAAGGGAGGCTCTTTCTGACGATCAAAATCCCGCTGTCGTGATTGCTTCGCGGTGGAGATTTAATCACTGATCTCAACGAGATGCCCAATTGTCTTGGATAAGAAAATACGCGACAAACTCCTAACTATGATACCCTACTGCTGCTGTGAGTGTAATTCTCAACATCTGTAGCTACTACACTTTTATTTACCATCAAAATCTCACTTCCCGCCTATACCTATATATTTCCTTCAACGTAGAAAAAGTTACATAGATGTAATTAAATTAATCAATAACCATAATAATGATGTCGTAATTCATTCACACAGATGCGTGTTATGTCCCCCGTTAATTATTTACACTATAAATACTCTACAAGACACACGCATGAGTGTTATTAAGTTCAAAATATAATTATGTATATATATGCTACATAATTGTTTTATTGAATATTCCAATTCATAAAATGCAATGGTTACGATTTTGATAACAACAATTGTCGTGTTTCTTGTCTACCGCTAAGTGTACAAGTATAATCATGCGTTTATAACACTCATAATATAATACCGCGCAAGTTAGCTTTCCGAATAACATGTTAGAGCCACAATGTCAATGTCATCGCTTTAAACATAGCGTTGTGTGCATTATTATATGTTCTCACATTAATTTTTAACATAGTTATAGTCAACTTTATGTGGTATAAGTTATGTACATACAGCTACCAGCAACGTTTGTCAAGAAACAACACACGAATAATATTTTACAACGATCTATTTCGACTTTGTGATTGTGCCGAATTTCGTTAGTCGAGTTAGGGACTCAGTGATACAAGTTGCAACATAACTTATAAAACGTATAAAACAAAGAATGTGTAAATTCTCACGAATTAAGACGCACTTAATGCATCCGACTAGTATCATCTCAACAGTAAACACACGCATACACACACACATAAATATATATATATATATATATATATATATATATATATATATATATATATATATATATATACATATATATTATATATATATATATATATACATATATATATATATATATATATTATATATATATATATATATATATATATATATATATATATATATATATATATAATATATATATATATATATATATATATATAGTCTACCACTGATATGATATTCTCATTGCGACAAATGCAAGAAAAATGCCGTGAACAGAATCAACCACTGTTTATTGCCTTCATCGACCTCACAAACGCATTTGATTTGGTCAGTCGTGAGGGTCTGTTCAAGGCACTAAAGAAGATTGGCTGCCCACCAACTCTTCTGTCCATTGTGGAATCGTTCCACACAGGCATGAAGGGTATAATCAAGTTTGATGGTGCAACTTCTGAAGAATTTGAAATCAAGAGTGGAGTTAAGCAAGGTTGTGTACTAGCTCCCACCCTCTTTGGAATATACTTTTCACTTCTACTGAAATATGCATTTCGTGATCAGGATGGTGGTATATACATTCACTCACGCTCAGATGGCGGCCTCTACAATGCTCAGAGATTGAAGGCTAAGACCAAAATTAGGAGGGTACTGATCAGAGAGTTGCTTTTTGCAGATGATGCTGCAGTTACGACAATTTGCAATGTCTACTATCTGCATTCTCCAATGCTTGTTCTGAATTTGGTTTAACAATTAGCAAAAAGAAGACACAGATTATGTCACAAGGTGCACATGGGGTACCATCAATCTTTATTGACGACGCCGAACTAGAGATAGTAGACCATTTTACATATCTAGGATCAGTGGTAAATAGCAAATTATCCCTAGATCAGGAAATCAACATCCGGATTGGTAAGGCAGCAACAACAATGAACAGGTTAAGAAAAAGAGTCTGGGAGAACAGGAAGCTTACTGCCAAAACAAAAGTCCTTGTCTATCAAGCCTGTGTCCTTAGTACTCTTCTCTATGGCAGTGAAACCTGGACAACTTACTCACACCAAGAGAACAATTTAAACAGCTTTCATATGCGGTGTCTGCGAAGAATTCTTGGTATTAAGTGGCAAGACAAAATCACAAATACTGAAGTATTGGAAAGATCAGGTTGTGTGACAGTTTATTCCATGCTCAGTCTTCGTAGACTTAGATGGATAGGACATCTTAGGAGGATGGATGATGGTAGAATACCAAAGGATATCTTTTTTGGTGAATTACAGATGGGTAAGAGATCTCAGGGTCGGCCTCTACTACGATACAAAGATGTGTGTAAGCGGGACATGATTGATACAGGCATTGATAATGCACATTGGGAGCAAGTCGCCGCTGAACGTGTTGCATGGAGGGCAAATATCAGAAATGGAATAAAGTCAAAGGAGAAAATTATTGCAGAAAAGTCACACACCAAGCGTTTGAGACGTAAGATGGTGCATGATGGTGGAAATGACCACGTGTTCACATGCACCCACTGTGAACGGACATTTACAGCGCAAATTGGCCTTATCAGTCACACTCGCTACCGCCATAGTTAAAAGTTATTATGCCTTTTTAGAGCACAAACTATCGTCTGTCAAGACGGCAAGGTGCCAATGAATATATATATATATATATATATATATTATATATATATATATATATATATATATATATATATATATATATATATATATATATATATATATATATATATATATATATATATATATATATATATATATATATATATATATATATAAAAACAGAGTGTATGTTTGTGGGTTTGTGGGTCTTGGATGCGTTCGATAACGGTACATCCGATTGAGATGAAATTTTCTACACGTCTTCCTTTCATTCCTGTGCAACCGACTATAATAATTTCGTAATGTAAAATCTTCTACTTATTTAATAACATTTACTTTTCCATTTTCATTATATAATGTCTATATAGCAGGGGGAATTCACTCTAGAAAAGTTATTTCAAGGGACATAACTTTTAATAACATTTCTATATACTTTATAGTCATATTGTTGGATTTACCTGCACTATTGTTAAACTCTTTGTCTATAGTCATTTTTAGGCATATGAGTTATATTAAATTATGATATAATCTTTAAGGTATTTTTAAAGTTTACATAAAAATAATGCATTATGCATAACATTTTAACCCATCTTTTTCTGCTTACAAAACTTATCAACTGTCATGTCGGTTCAGTTTTCATTAAAAATAATGAATGGTGTGTGGAAGGACATTCTTTTAAGTTACTGTGCGCCAGGAGCTGGGCGAAACCACGCCGGGTCAGATAGATAGACAGATAGTCGGGAACGGAAGCTTATTTGACTACTTATATAAATGAATTAAATGACATGCTCCCCACCAGGGACTGGGTGAAGCCGGGCCGGGTCAGACAGACAGACAGATAAACAGACAGTCGGGAACGGGAGAGCTTATATGACTACGTATATGAATTAAATGAGATGCTCCCCACCAGGGACTGGGTGAAGCCGGGCCGGGTCAGCCAGACAAACAGACAAACAAGCAGACTGATAGATAGATAGATTCCCTCTATGGCCTGGGCGAAGCCGGGCCGGGTCAGCTAGTATATATATATATATATATTCCAATTTCAAATTCAAATTTTCAAAACAAAAATTCCAAATTCGGCCTCGTTAAACCTGCGTTTTTCAGCTGTGGTTATTGTTGAGGTCCGTGGTTTTTGTGGGATCCTTCACCCTAATTCTTGTCTTGTGAGTCCTATCTCGGACTGATTATATTGGTTTGTGTCTGTGACGTCAGCTGGAGGATCGGTCGGCGGCTATCCTTTGAGCTCGTCTCCTTTTGTGGTATCTTTTGTTAGTGTAGGCTTCTGGCTCGACTGAGTGCAGTCCTTAAAAGGACTTTTTGTTATCCCACTCCATGTATCGTTATTTAGATTGTCTTGCCTTTTCTTCGCAGTACGCTGCGCGGGCGGCGAGCTTCTCTTCATACTCTCTCCATTCGTCTTCGTCGACCTGCCGTACCAACCACTCCTCTACCTGACAGGATGCTGATTTCATCTCGGGTTGCGTAGGTATCGTGGTTGGATTACTGGCTTCTTCTTGTTGTTTTTGGTTGGTCTGTGGCTTGGTCCCATCATGCGTCTTTTTGTCTCCTTTGTTGTGCATTCTCTTCATCAGTTTTTCGACGGTATTTTGTTGTGCTTCATCTTGCCTCCTCTCCTCTGTTGGTTTGGGTTGGTGCTGCATCCTTTCGGCGCTCAGTAGTTCTCTTTCGGTCTTGATCTTTTGTAGGATTTCCTCGTTTTCTTTCTTCATCTCAGTCATGCGCTCCATCTCTTGTTTGATGTTGTGCTGGATTTCTTTCATGTTGGCCAGCAGCTTCTCATTATCGCTTGTCGGAGTCGACGTCAGCAGTTTTGTTTTTTCAACTCGTCTATCTGCTTTTGAAAATGATCTCCTTCAGCTTGTGCAATACCCGTGGCTGTCTCGTCCCTCCGCATTGCTTCCTTGAATGGTGTCTTCGTGATGATGGCGATCTTTAAGAAGTTTCTGTGTATTTGCAGGTACGGACAGCCCAGGTATCTTGCTCCATGTTTGCCCAGGCAGTTGGAGCACTTTCTTTTGTTGTTGGGTGCTCGGAAGTCCGTGTCCATCTTGGCCAGCGGACACTCCTTGAAGGCTTGGTGATCGACGCAGTATCGACAGATTTCCGTCTTATTGCGAGATGTTGCTCTGCTGTGGCCGGCCCTCTGGCATCTTGAATATTGATTGACTCTTGGGATGAATCTCTCTGGCTGTTGTATTTTCTTGCTGATTGATACTGTGGTAGGCATTTCGCTGCCCTCCGACGTCTCCAATGCCAAGGTTCTAAGTATCTTGGAGTAGGTGAGGAGCCGCTTCGCCTTCAAGATTCGGATGTCAAGATTCTCTACTCGTAGCTGCTTTAGGATTTCTTCATCTGTCAGCTCCACTTGGATGTTTTTGAGTCGGTGTTCTCGGCTCTGGTGTCTGTCTCCTCCTTCTTCTCTGTTGTCTTGATTCTTGTTTGTGTTGGGCGGTTGATCTTCTCCCTCGTGGTAGCTTCAGTAATAGCTGTAGTATCTGGCTCTTTGATGCAGCTAGCAGGTAGGCTCTCCACGTTGTTCTTCTTGATGTCGACTCCCACGCTGAACATCTTTGCTACAGTGTGTTTCTTGTTGTTGGCATTTCCACGTGACATTTTACCGCGTATCAGGCTTCTTGACAGGATAATGCGACTTGACTTGTTAGCGCTCGCAGTGTGAATGTGATATATATATATATATATATATATATATATATATATATATATATATATATATATATATATATATATATATATATATATATATATATATATATATATATATATATATATATCATGTTCCATGCCGGTAAGCGTGGGCGGTCATGTTCTGCCATCTCAGTCGATCACCAGCGTCGTGGATGAGCTCAGTGTCCCTGTCTCGATTATGCCATGCGGCCAAGCCATCCAGGTATTTACTTCTCGGTCTTCCCCTTGGTCTCTTCCATTCAATCTTGCCAGTCGTCACCAAGTTCTCCAAGTCATTTCGTTTCATAACGTGCCCAAAACATTTTGACTCTCTACGTTTAATGACTCTAATCAGTTTACGATATTCATTTCTTTCTTGAAGGACTTGTT
>JACEFZ010016897.1:7500-29702 GCA_014155875.1 Cepaea nemoralis | reverse complement strand
CTCCTCCTTCTTGATCCAATGCATTTTATGGGTTTCTCCCTCCTGGTCCAGGGTATTCTGACGTTTTCTTCCTCTTGATCCAATGCATTATATGGGTGTCTCCCCCCTGGTCCAGAGTATTCTAGGGTTTTTTTCCTCTTGATCCAATGCATTATATGGGTTTCTCCTTCCTGGTCCAGGGTATTCTGACGTTTTCTTCCTCTTGATTCCAATGCATTATATGGGTTTCTCCCTCCTGGTTCAGGGTATTCTGGGGTTTTCTTTCTCTTGTCCAATGCATTATATGGGTTTCTCCCTCTTGGTCCAGAGTATTCTAGGATTGTCTTCTGTAATGATTGTGAGGTGGTCTGTGATTCTCACCCGTGTGCTGCTATAGGAGTGATGCAAATTCTCAGATATTTTATTTTAATTTGGTTTACTGGTGTTCTGCCTTAGGTTGCTAATACTGGTTTACCTTTGCATCGCTACGGCGGTTTGGGGGAAGGGTTGTGGAGGAGAGAGAGAGAGAGAGAGAGAGAGAGAGAGAGAGAGAGAGAGAGAGAGAGAGGAGAGAGAGAGATCAACCAAAATAGAGTCAAGTCAATAAAGATGGTCCGAAATGATAAGGACAGGGAAATACTGGTCACGTTATGAGGGAGATATTATGAACCCGTCCTGAACGGCTGGCGGGAGACAAATCATTTTGCTGAAATGGAGTTATTAAAAAGTATGAGCTATTTGACGCGATCACTTATCTATTCCGTATATTGCCATCAGGCGAGGGGCGCCATTGAACTCTCGCCCAGTTATGAGAATGTTGGTGTGTTTCTGGCGGCACTAAAAACTTCTCCTGGTGTTGGGAAGTGGTAGCTTATTATACCGACGGAGACGTTATTGGCGGCCGGGTATCCCAGGCGTTGTCTATTATAGGATAGCCACCCGGGTGTAATGACAGGACCGGGCTTTTAATATCCCACATCATCGTAAATGAAGTCCCGGTAGCCGCGTGGTTTTGACCGTGTCTGGTTGGAGTGTGTTTATATATAGTACACGGTTTATTGTTTGTTGTTTATATATAGCACACAGTTTATGGTTTGTTTATGTGTAGCACACGCGTTATGGTTTGTTTATATAGCATACGCATTATAGTTTGTTTATACATAGCACACACATTATGGTTTGTTTATGTAGCACAGGGGTTATGGTTTGTTAATGTATAGTACACGGATTATGGTTTGTTTATATTATAGCACACGTATTATGGTTTGTGTATATAGCATATGCATTATGGTTTGTTTCTATAGCACACTGATTATGGTTTGTTTATATGGCACATGGATTAAGGTCTGTTTATATATAGCACACGGATTATGTTTTTTTTTTTTTTATAAAGCACACTGATTACTTCATAAGTGTCCCGGTATCTTTCGACTTCGTAAGTGCCCCAGTGTCTTTCTGTAATTCACACGAGAATGTTCTCAACACGAGAAGATTCTAAACATGGTGTAGGAGCTCGGTAGCGCCAGTCATCATCATCATCATCATCATCATCATCATCATCATCATCATCATCATCATCATCATCATAATCATAATCATCATTATCATCATGTATGAAATTGATTTTAGAACGTCGCTTTCATCAGAACCCACCTAAAAGTATCTCGACCCTTGTCAGTCCCCACTCACCCCATGAGTGTTGATTGAACGCTCAGTGTGTCTTCTATATTCTTCGAAGAAGAGACAGGTCGCCCTATCCTCTTGCTCCAGGAAGCATGATTTCTGCGAGTGTTCTTTCAAAAATGACATTGCTTTTTGGGTGTGGTTTACGTTCCCTCATGTTTTAACTTAACCGTAATATTTCTCAAGTATTTCAGTTTCTGAGACACGATACTGTTTATGAGTTTGGGTTTGTCCATGTTAAAATCGTGTAGTATTTCCTTAGTTGTTTCTTCTTGGTTCGCGGTATTCTGAAACTGTTTCTGTATTATTTAAGTGCTGTAGTCGGAGTTTTCTTCTGTTGTGGTTGCGAAATGGTCTGTGAATCGCTTCCGTGTGTTGCCATAGAAATGGTGTGTGATTGAATTAAATTGAATGAATTGGCACCTTGCCGTCTTGACAGACGATAGTTTGTGCTTTAAAAAGGCATAATAACTTTTACCTATAGCGGTAGCGAATGTGACTGATAAGGCCAATTCGCGCTGTAAATGTTCGTTCACAGTGGGTGCATGCGAACACGTGGTCATTTCCACCATCATGCACCATCTTACGTCTCACACGCTCGGTGTGTGACTTATCTGCAATAATTTTCTCTTTTGTCTTTATTCCATTTCCGATGTTTGCCCTCCATGCAACACGTTCAGCGGCGACTTGCTCCCAATGTGCATTATCAATGCCTGTATCAATCATGTCCCGCTTACACACATCTTTGTATCGTAGTAGAGGCCGACCCTAAGATCTCTTACTCATCTTTAATTCACCAAAAAAGATGTCCTTTGGTATTCTACCATCATCTATCCTCCTAAGATGTCCTATCCATCTTCTTCTTCTTCTGCGTTCATCCGGTTTTTTTTTTCCGGATGTGATTGCGTTGTGCCTGTTTACAGCAGAGCTGCGTTCTTGCGCCGTTAGGCCGACACATCCGACTTCTGCGGGCATTTGTTGACCGGGTTAACCTTCCCGGGGGTCCTATCCATCTATGTCAACGAAGACTGAACATGGAATAAACTGTCACACAACCTGATCTTTCCAATACTTCATTATTTGTGATTTTGTCTTGCCACTTAATACCAAGAATTCTTCGCAGACACCGCATATGAAAGCTGTTTAAACGTTTGGTGTGTGATTCACATCGGTGTGTTACCATAGAAATGATCTGTGATTCACATCCGTGCGTTGCCATAGAAATGATGCACGTTTTCAGATATGTTGTTGTCATTTAGTTGCCGGTGTTGTTAATACTGGTTAACCTTGGCATTGTTGTGGCAGTTGAAAGAGAGAGAGAGAGAGAGAGAGAGAGAGAGAGAGAGATAGAGAGGGAGAGGGGGCGGAGAGAGAGGGGGAGAGAGGGGGGGGGAGAGAGAGCATTTAACATATTGGTATCAACAAAAATAGAGTCAAGTGGAATGAAGATGGGCCAGAATGATAAGGACAGAGAAGTAGCGTTCACTTTATAAGGAAGATTTTGAACCCTGGACTCGATGTGTCGGCGAATTATGAAACTGCGCGTCTCACTATCCTCTAAGCCACAATGCTGGTTGTATGAAAGCCTCTATGTAATGTCTCTCCCATGTGTGTTTTCTCCCACGTATGTTTTCTCCTACATGTGCTTTCTCCCAAATGTGTTTTCTGTGAATGAAATCTTTGTTTCTAACATATTTTTTCATGTGGTGAATTTAAATAACGAAGCCCGGGAAGGTTAACCCGGTCAACAAATGCCCGCAGAAGTCGGATGTGTGGGCCTAACGGCACAAGAACGCATCTCTGCTGTAAACGGGCACAACGCAATCACATTCGAAAAAAAAAACCTCCGGATGAACGCAGAAGAAGAAGAAGAAGAAGAAGAAGAAGAAGAAGAAGAAGAAGAAGAAGAAGAAGAAGAAGAAGAAGAAGAAATAACGAAGACACAGCCAATAAATTGCACTATTTATTGTCTGGCATATATCGTTGCATCTCATCAGGTACATAATGCAGAAAATCACACAACATAGACTAAAGCTATGAGATAAATCCTTCAAACTGAAGTATACACCGCACACATTTCACACTGAAATTTGAATTGTCTAAATTCATTAGGGAAAATCGTTGTTTTGAGTATATTTTAATCACACTAAAGTGTGTCTGCATTCCTTTATGATAACATATTGAGGATCAATTCAGTTTTCTTTGATAATGCTGTACTAACTCCATGGTTTTTAAAAAATCATAATTATCTGATAAATGTTTCCAGTGGTTGTGTTTTGAATATAACTAATTGTGCTACACTTGTTTCCTCCCTCCAGGACCACACTCTGGTAGGCCGCCCCGATGCACCCACCCAGCAAGATATCCAGCTTAGTGGGTTGGGTATCCACCCAGAGCATGCCATTGTGGATATGGATAACAACGAGGTGTACATCACTCCGCTGGATGGGGCCAGGTATGTGGGTTGAGTGTGTGACAGCGGGTTGTCTGTCTGGCTTTCTGTTGTTGTGGAATGGGTGTGAACGGAGAAGTATAGTCTCCGACCAACACACGAGGGTCGTTCTCTCATTGAAGCAAACTCTGCAACAAAAGTGGGTTAGTTAATTAGTCAGCCAGTCACTTAGTCAGTCAGCCAGTTAGTTAGTTAGTTACGTTGTTAGTTAGTTAGTTAGTTAGTTAGTTTGTTTGTTTGTTAGCTAGTTAGTTAGTTAGTTAAGTGTAGTTAGTTAGTTAGTTAGTTAGTTAGTTAGTTAAGTCTAGTCTAGTCTAGTCCAGTCAGTCAGTTAGTTAGTTATGACATTAGACGGTACTACGTACTTTCTGTTAGCGCCGAATGTTGGGCGGTGCTTACCAAACCCAATATCCCCACATTAGCTTCGGGCGGAGGGATGCGATTTGAAGGGTTAGAGCAACCTAAAGACTAAATGTTGAGAACTGGTTTAGGATCGAAGCTCCGACAGGCGGACAGTTAGAACATTGCTTTGCTGATCCGTCAAGACGCGATGTGTCAGTAAATTAATTAGTTGGTTGGTTAGTCAGTCAGTCGACAGATCAGCCTCACTTCTCATAGATCGTTCAGTCCAAAGGGTTTGAGGGGTTAGAGCAACCTAAAGACTAAATGTTGAGAACTGGTTTAGGATCGAAGCTCCGACAGGCGGACAGTTAGAACATTGCTTTGCTGATCCGTCAAGACGCGATGTGTCAGTAAATTAATTAGTTGGTTGGTTAGTCAGTCAGTCGACAGATCAGCCTCACTTCTCATAGATCGTTCAGTCCAAAAGTGCTCTGTTCCCCTCCTCGGTATTTATCTCCCTCAGCGTGTGGAAACTGACGACACCGGTCAAATGTTGGTTGACAACCCATCTCTGTCCCCCTGCATCTCTCTTCTCAATGTTTGGCTTCACCCAGTTTGACCTTATTTGTTTGCAGTCTGGTCATCGTTTCTGAGTCAGAACTGTCATTTCCTTGCTCTGCCCCCCCCCCCCCCCCCCCCCCCGAGGACATTCAGGATGCAAGCCTGATCTGTTGCTCGAATGCTCCCCGCAGTAGCGAAATGGCGAGCCTGTCTACATTTGTGTTACCTATTACACCAGCGTGTCCTGGAATAAACAATGAAGCAGATATTAGATACGAGATGCAGCGAGATATGCCAGACAATAAATTGCGCAGACTATTGTTTGTGTCCTCGTTATTCAAATCCACTACTGGAAAACATTGTTTTGAGGTTCTGAAACATATATTAGTTTGTTTTGACCTCAAAAATTCCGGCCAATGCCTTCGAATCCAGTCACAGGGTATTTTTTTTTTGCTCGCTTGCTTTGAACGCATTGAGCGTAGACCATACACACTATTTATAGTAATGATGGATTGCATTTTGCGTATGGATTAGCTTTCCCTAATAACAGTATCCCTCGCCATCAGACGAACCCTCTCCGACTTCAGAGGTACTAGTAACTTACGTCCCAAAGTCAAGGACGACAGGTCAACATTTTAGTCCAGCTGTCCGGTGTAGGGGTTGAAATCTTTATTGTTGCTCCTATTATAAATGTCACTGTCTTTTGTTAGGTTCATAAATGTTCCTAGTTCACTAAATGTTCAACTTCCACTGTTGTTTCTCTTGGCGATTTACCTACATGTATTCAGGGAAGTCCTGGAGTATGTGATCTTCTGTCTTCGGCGCCAATCCACCTGTGCACAGGGCTGATTTGTCAATCCTGAATTTTGTGTACACATGGCTGCGTAATATATTGTATCCAGTTCCGAGGTGCAGAAAGTGATTTGTTTGTTCTGGCCTGCCAGGGGTTAATCGTCTTGTTCTGACGTTGGTAACTTTCTCCTTGACTATTATTTTCTTTTGGCGTGATGTGAGAGGCACACCTTGTTGCTCTTCTGTCGCGCCTTCCTTGGCTAGTTGGTCTGCTCTCTCATATCCGGGTACTCCACGGTGAGATGGTATTCATTGTATGATGACCTTACGCTGTCCGACTAGTGCAGCCGTAGTAGTGGTACGTTTTAGTGCAGGAGTACCCTAACGAGTTGGTCTGCTCTCTCATGTCCGGGTACTCCACGGTGAGATGGTATTCATTGTATGATGACCTTACGCTGTCCCACTAGTTCAGCCGTAGTACTAGTAGTGGTACTTTTTAGTGCAGGAGTACCCTATCGAGTTTTCCGTCTGTCTGTAATACCGGCTCTGTGTTGAAGAGGTTACGAGTACAGTTTATAATCCCGCATACCGCGTTCGAAAAACAGCTGCGGGCAATTTGGAAACAGACTGCCTTGCGTGGGTGTCTAGACAAAGGCATGAGTGTCGATCTTTCAGAAACAATGGCAAATTACTTAACGTAAACATGCCCAACAAATCACAGTCTCAGAATGCCGGAGTTGACTGCGACGTCCTATAAAGTATATGCAACTAACTTATAGAATTTGAACCATTCTTTGTATTCAGTAATTTCTCTGCTGGTATCACGTCAGCCACCTGACCCCCAAGAACCTGTACTAGTTTCCATTTGTTGATGCTGGGTGGAATCCAAAGTCTTGTTGTCATGGAAGGATCCATCTGTGTTGGCTAACACGCTTGCCTGCCGTACGGGCGGTCATGTGTTGTAATCCTCATCGGATGCTTTAAAACTTATCCTGGCTACCAGGCCGACTCAGCGAACATGGATATCAGAGAACATGTCCGGTGAAGGGAAGTAGACGCGGCCGGTCCGATGTTGACCGTATCGTCCATCTAGTGCGACCTAGTATATAAGAGTATGTGGCTAGTACCATATACCTCGCTGGGGTTTCTGTGACGAAGTGGTTTAGCTGCCTGGCTTGCGCTCCGAAGGTCGTGGATTTGTTTCCCCGGGATTCGTCGTTCAGACCACGGGTGCAGATTTCCCGGAGACTCCTGGGGTGTCATGGACTTCGTGCTTTGTGCCATGCTTTCGGCCAGGAGATTCTTGAGGAGTCATGGCTGGAGCCACGGAGTTCGTGCTTTGTATGATAGCTCTCCGCAAGTGGTATGCCGCTCTGCGAAGAGAGACCAGGCCAAATGGGGTAAAACCCGATGTTGAACTCCGCTCCCTTGGACTTTAGTGCTTTAGATCATATACGCAATACGCCTGAAAGCGTGGAATAATGACCTTTACTTCACGTTTTTATGCGCCCCATGCTGTGCCAGTATCTTTGAGGTCCGATGGACCATACGGCTGGGATCTTGACATCCACCAGACAGTCATATCCGGGTGTCAGCTTTAGACACGCTCCGGCAATTGATCCCTCAAGGGACTGGCTTAGCGTGCGGACCAAGCCGACCATCAATAATCTTATTGGTCAGAAATATATGTACTTTCCCGCAGACTTCAGGGCTTGTTTATTAAAGGGGAAAACCCGTCGCCTCCGCTTGTATAGATTTTTGTCTGTTGCCTGTTAGCCGGGAATTGTATTATCGTGTGCTTGGCGTTGCTGTATCTACTAGCACCCATCGATTCCCTGGTCGTGCTTGTAAAGTAGGCGTAGTCCGTGGTGTGAACCAGTGCTTGGCTTCTTACTTACTCATCATCGTCATTTAGTGCTATGCCAGGCTGGCATAGGCGTTCATGTCTCTACACTAGGAGCTCGGTCTTTGGTGTTCTCGATCAACTCTGTTGATGATATTCCTCCATGCCACCGTCTCAATTCATCCAGCATCATTTCTCTTGGTTGGCCTCTACCCCTCATCCCCTCGGTCTTTCCATTCGTCACGATGTTCTCCAATGCCTCTCTTCTTATCACATGATCAAAGCAAGTTGTTTGTCTCTTTCTTATTGTTGTATATAATGTTCTAATTTCATTAGCCTCTTTCCGGCAATCGTCGTTAGTTACTCTGGCAGTCCAATGAAATTCGCAACACTCGTCTTGGGAACCACATCTCTGTTGCTTCCAGGTTCTTCTTAATTTGCTCATGTACATTCCAAGATTCACTGTTATAATTACATGGCATTTGTAAATGTTTGCCATCATGCTTGTTGCTATCCGGCATATTATAGTGAAAATACCTCTGCTCGTACCTTCGTCTGATTCCGCCTGTGAGTCTGTCTGTATGCCCGTTTGTCTGTCTGTTCATAGAGCAGTGTGTCTGTCCATGAGTCTGTTACGCTGTGTCCTGTATCCATCCGACTGTCTGGGGATGATGAAGTAGAAGAAACAGAAGTAGAATAAGGAAGGGCCCCCCCCCCCCCCCGATGTGTCTCCACCTTGTCGCGGTGGGGGGGGGGGGGCCTTGCGTGTCCCAGAGCATTGTCAACGGATGCACAACTACATGTCGGACAGGCCTTGGGTTAGGGACCAGACCAAGAGAGACACAACCTGCTACTCTGCAGGTAGGCTGAGGATAGCAGTCAAAGTCTAAATCCGGTGCACGACGCCGCTAAATTTTGGTCCGGACACAAACTCTAAGGCTTTCCGCTGAGGGATATGGCTGAACGCCTCTAAGCCATAAACACTCGGATGTGAGAGCCGGGCCGATACCCACCTACCGATAAATGGAGGTGAGATGCTGAGCACGCTACATGCTTAGTTCAGATACTTGTTCGAAGGCTCTCAGCTGGGGGATATGAGGGATCCCCGGATGAGAGGGCCTGGCCGTTTCTCGCTCACTGAACGCGCACGGAGGTAAGGTGCTGAGCCGGCAGCACATGTAGCCTACCTCGTGAGCGAGTACTAAAGGTAGAAAAGTGCCCCAGTCGCATGAAATGGTTACGAAAAATGTCTGTATCTATACTCATAGAGAGTGTAGTCAAAGGTGGAAAAACGTCTCAATAACACGAAATGGAACGCCTGGCTAGCGAATCCATTGCGTGGTACCGAAGTCCGAAGCGAAAGCTTACCTAGTGGATGTCGTCTGCAGACTGACCGTTCCTGGTTTGTGCTTGAGCGACCGGTGGCAAGCGAAATGCCGAATAGATGGAAGTGAGGAATTAAAGCAGCCATGAGCAGGACGTGGCAATTCCTCGGGTGAGCCCAGTCTCAGAGCAATATGTGCCGGCTCTGCAACTATGGAAGCCTCCTTGGATAGCGGGGAACTGCCCATGGTCTGCCCCTGCCTTCCCTTGAGGGTTACCGTGATGTCTTATGACCGTTCTATCTTGACCAGCTGAGATGTGGGCGACATCACAACAATAAGTCTAACGTGCCTCGAAACCCGAGGAAGGCTAACCTCATTAAAAATGCCCGCCGAAGTCGGAAGTGCCGTCCTACGGGTAGCAAAATAAACATTGGCACTACGCATTTACGTCTTAGTGAAATGTCTTGTCCGAATGTCTCTCGTGCTAGGAACGCCGCTCATGTCCGGAACAGCTCTGACTAGCAAGTTTTCCGAATGTCCGTCGTGCCCGGAACAGCTCTGTCCGGGCACAACGACAAGCACATGTCCGAATCGAAAACTCGCTGAGTGGATACCGTCTGCAGACCGGTCTGGTTTGTGCGGGAACGGCCCGTGGCGAACGAAATGCCCAATATATCGAAGTGAGGAATTAAAGCAGCCATGAGCAGGACGTGACGATTCCCTCGGTGAGTCCAGTACCAGGGCGCTATGTATCGGCTCTGCAACTATGGAAGCCACCCTGGATGGCGGAAAATGCTATGGACTGTCCCTGCCTTCCCTTGAGGGATGACCGTAAAGTCTACGACCGTTCCAACTTGACCAGCTGGGATGCAGACGATACCACAAAAGTGAGAGTCTCCCAGGAGTGCTAACCTGGTCAAAAATGCACGCAGAAGTCGGATGAGTTGGCCCAAGGGTTTCGGCCCAAGGGTGCATAACAACTCAACGCAATCACATCTGGAAAAAAAAACACTCCGGATGAACGCAAAGAAGAAGACGAAGAAGGAAAGTCTATTGGCCAGCTTCTACTTCCTTCTTACCCACGAATCTAACGATCTACATGTCTGCATGTTTTTTCTGCTCGTCTGGCTGCCATTCCATTGTCGTAGATGACATTGAAGGCGAAATGAACGACCCAAGTGTATTATAACACATATAACCCATGCTGTTTCTTGCTTATTTCCAACTGCCGTCTCATCGATCGCTGCAGGCGTCTATATTTCAAATAATATTCTTATTCTTCTATGCTGTTTTGTTTCGTGGACTCTGATGAGGTTTATTATCTAGGCAATTTAACAATCAATAGTTTGTCTTTGCTTTCCCAACGAGAAGTCATCGTTTATGTCCAGCTGACCGGTGTGTAAAATAAACCGACATCCTCGCCGGCAGCGCACGCGAAGCTTAAGCTCGAGCGCATTAAATCTCTGGAACAAGTTGACCTTTGGCGATGATGATTGGACGATTCAGTGCGATGGGGTGAGAGGTCGGGACCCGGGTTCACAGCTAGACGGAGTGGCAAGGTCATTGTCAAACAGAGCGGAACATATTCAGCCAAACACAAGAATGGTGTGATGATGATAAGTAAAAGAAGTAGAAAAGAAGATGATGATCTTGATGAAGTAGAAGAATAAGAAGTAGAATAAGAAAAGAAAAAACAAAGTAAACAAAGAGAAGAAGAAGAAGAAGAAGCCTGTCATCGTCTTGCTCATGTCTAGGTATCTGAGCTCGGGTTCACACAGGCAACAATAACTCCGTTCAATATGATATCGAACATTTATTGTATTTCAATATACAGTGCGTTGGCGCAGTGGGTTAACAATCCCGCGCTGTGTTACATATCACAGATAGTTGACATCATCACACATAGTTATCATACAACATTCTAGCAAACTATCTAGCCTATGTCTATATATCTATTGATATCTATTGAGTCCCTCTAAGGCAGGCCCTGTTGTCTCTCTGAAGTCCGTCTGTCCTCTGCCGGTCCACACGTGTCCCAATCCGACACGGGTGGTAACTCTGTCCGAGTTCCTCGTGGACCCCGCAATAGGCGGGCCACATCAGTGTCCACGGGACCCTGGACTCAATGACCAGTCCTTCGAGAAGGCTCTAGATTACTCTGGCCTCGAGTGACTCACTTCTATCCCTTGGGCGGGAGTTGCAGCCCTTTAATTAATATCTATAAAGGTGAGGCGGTGACAGCAGTCAGCACCCAACGTCAGGGCAGGTTCAGCCAACATCTTTCTGGCATGACTAGTTGACTCACTCCTGCCGTACTTATCGTAAGAGGCGAGGACGGTTGGCATAGGACTGGCTGGACAGCTCTTTCCCGAAGAAAGGTGTAGCTGCAAAACAAGCAGCCAGCCATAAACAAGCCGAAAGAAGGAACTGGCGAAAGAAGTTTATTTTCAAAGGCTTTAGAATTGGGCACGCTGGCTTGTCTGACATTCGGCGCTTCTCATCTCTCATGCTTGTATACATTATTTTATTTATCCATCACTTATGAAGCTAACGTAGACAGCAACAGAAACCGTATGCACTAAAACGCACGGAAAATGTACAATAATAAATAATTCATGATATGGACAGAAGAATGCCCGGAGTCAGTACGACATTATTTACATAGTTGTCAGAGGGTTACTGATATTACTGGCTCCACGTTGTCGTAATTATTACTGGCATCTTGCTGTCTTGACTGATGATAGTTATTGTGCTTCAAAAAGCATAATAACCTCTCCATAGCACAACGCCTGGGCTGAATTGACGAGACCATGTGTTGCCCATGCAGCATAATCCCTCTCTTGGCCTGCCTAGTCTACTCCGGAGGAAAGGTAACATCAATACTTCTGGAACAAGACAAGCTGCAAAAAATACCGGATCTGCAAAGCGATGCTCTAATTGTTCGCCTGTCCGGAGCTGCGATCCTAGTCCAGTTGCCGACCAAGGTTTAGGGCCTGGTCTGCCCCGCCATGAAATTTACTTTTTGGTTGCATTTCCTCGCATTAGGATAAGGCTTATACCCTCCCAATTGCGCCCCTCCGCGTGCAGCTGTTGACACAATGTGGGGTGTCGAGTTTGGTGAGCGCCACCCAACATTCGGCGCTAACAGAAAGCAGGTGGTTCCGTCTACTATCATACGGTAGCTCAGTCATATCTAAGGCCTCGCTAACTCTTGTGTTTGATGTATGTATGATATATACAGGTATATGTTCTGATTTTTGTTTACCCACTGTAATCTCACACCGATAGTCTAGGGCCGGTTACGATATTTCTTTGCTATGGTCTTCTTCTTCGTTCATCCGGAGTTTTTTTTTCGGACGTGATTGCGTTGTGCCTGTCCACAGCAGAGCTGCGTTCTTGCGCCGTTAGGCCGACACATCCGACTTCTGCGGGCATTTGTTGACCGGGTTAACCTTCCCGGGGGTTTCTTAGGACGTTTGGCTCTCACTGTTGTGGTGTTATCCCCCATCCCAGCTGGCCCATATAGAACAGCCAAAGACATCCTGGTCAGCCCTCAAGGGAAGGCAGGGGCAGACCATGGGCATTCCCCGCCATCCAAGGAGGCTTCCATACTTGCAGAGCCAACACACAGCGCTCTGGTACTGGGCTCACCCAAGGAATCGTCACGTCCTGCACATGGCTGCTTAGCCTCACTTCCGTATATTGGGCCTTCCATTCACCATAGGCTGTTCTTCCGGAAACCAGAAGTATGCAGTGTGCAGATGACATCCACACAGTGAGCTTTTAATTCGGACTTTCCACATAATGGATTTGCTATCCAAGCAATATTCCATTTCGTGCCACTGGGACACTTTTTCCACCTTTTATGAAGCCCACACAGTGAGCTTTTGGTTCGGACTTTCCACGTAATGGATTTGCTATCTAAGCAATATTCCATTTCATGCCTCTGGGGCGCTTTTGTAACCGACATACCTGTGGTATGAAGTGCGGCAGTCTAAATACTTCTTCATGCACCTTTAAATGTCAACCTGAATGTAGTTAAAGTAAGCTGCAGTCAACTTGAGCTTGTTGATATCTCCATAGAGCTTGTCCTCAAATGAAGCAGGTGTGGGCCAAAATATCTTTCTCTGTTCTGCATATATTTGGCACTCCTGCACCAAATGTTTAGCTGTCATTTTACCAGTTCCACAATTGCATTCATCGATATCTCCTATCTTTAGTTTATTGAACAAGTGGTATTTCAGCCTGTTATGTCCTGTGCGGAGTCTGAAGATTGCTACTTGTTCTCTTCGGTCGAGTTTGTAATATGCATCATCCTTCTGGTGACCTGGATGCTCTGATTCCCATTTGGTTCTATAAGTGCTTTTTATCAACCTCTTTGCCTCGTTATAGGTTATGTCTATGTCAGGCTGTGGTAGTCGTCCGCCCTCTTTTGCCAGTCTGTCAGCCTCTTCATTTCCAGGTATACTGCAATGTGATGGTATCCACTGAATTACAACTTTTTTGGATTTCTGGCATAGACCATGGAGTGCTGCTCTTTGGTCAGCTATTTCTGTGCTGTAATTGCTCTTCAGTATTGAGACAGCTGACTTTGCATCTGTAAAGATAGCTATTTGCGTCTCTTTATTTTCCTCCATCAAGAGCATTTCTGCTGCTGTTTTCAGAGCCTCTACCTCTGCTTTGAAGTTACTTGAAAACTTTCCAGTTGCCACTGAATGTGTTTTTTTCACTCCATTTTTTAAATTTAGGAGAATTCCTCCTCCTCCATTCTCTACTGAATTTTTGGCTGATCCATCTGTATATGCATGGGTCCAATTGCTGCTTGGGTAATGTTCTTTTATGTAGTTTAGGGTTATTTCTCTTCTTTCGGTTTCATGCTGAGTGTTCTTTTTCTCAATACCAGGAATGTTTTCTATCATCTCAGGCAGTAGCTGCTGTCTCCAAGCTGGGAACTTGTCTGCATTGTAAATGGGTTTGACTGTTGATATGTTAAGTATGGGATCTGCCCTAATCTTTCGTTTTGCAGTTTCTACAAAGTTGCTACGCTTCAGTCTTCCCTTTCCAAAACCACTAAACCTTTTATACATAGGGTGGTCTGTCAATCTTCTAAATTTTTCAGCTTGTTGCTGGGCTCTGCTATCTCTTCTATCCTGCATTGGTTGTAAACAAGAGATCTTTTCTAGTTCATTAATAGGCGTTGTCTTCAGGCTTCCAGTTATGATTCGCATTCCTTGATTTTGGACTCTACTTATTTGGTTAAAGTTTGACTTAGCTGCTGTTGCCCAAGCTGCAATGCCATATTCCAGTACTGGCCTCACCCGTCCAGTATATAACTTCTTGAGAACTTTCTCATCTGCTCCCCACGTTGTACCAGCAAGCTTTTTCATGATTGCCATTCTTTGCCTTGCTCTTGTTCGATTTTTCTCAACCTGTGTCTTCCATGTCAGGCGACGATCAAAGGTGACTCCTAGATAGTTTGGATTTTCTTCATGGCGCAATATTTTTCCATTCAATACCAGCTTAGGTTGCTGAGTTTTTAGTTGAGAGGGAGAATACTGTGCATGTTGTTTTCTCCTCACTTATCTTCACTAGCCATGATTTTGACCAGTCCTCTAGCGCTAATAGGGCTTGCTGTATTCTGCTGTTAGCTGTACTAATATATTCTTCAGATGTCCATATGGCTAGGTCATCTGCAAAGGATGATGTGTGTACTCTGGCTGGAAAATTTTCCGTGATGTCGTTTATATATGCTAGGAATAATGTTGGTGAAAGAACTCCTCCTTGGGGGACACCTTGCTCCAACAGCATCATTTTGCTGGTTTGTCCTTGTACTTTTGTCCTGGCAGTTCTGTTCTCAAGGTAGTGGCTGATCCATTTGTACATTTTCCCACAAACATGCATTTCTTGCAGTTTTACTTTCAGTCCTTCCTTCCATACTTTATCAAATGCTTTTTCTAAATCTATCCAGACCGCTAGTGTGTGCTTTTTCTCTTGGAAGGCATCCTCTATTTCCTGAGCTATATAGGTTATTTGATCTTCAGTGGATCTGTACTTTCTGAATCCTGCTTGGTGAGGTGTTAAGAGTTGGTTTTCTTCCAGATGCCATGTTAGCCTGCCATTGATAATGCGTTCCATTAATTTTCCTACACAGCTAAGAAGACTGATAGGTCGATAGCCATTTGGTTCTTCCAGGTCTTTTCCTTTCTTTGGGACTGGTATTAGTATAGCTTCCTTCCATGCCTGTGGGACTATTCCCCTCTTCCAGCTGTAATTTAGGACTGCTAGTAGTTTCTTTTTTGCCTTAGTGCCTAGTCCTATTAGCATTTCGTTTGTGATTCCATCCTTTCCTGGTGATGTCTTATTTTTTAGGGTATTCATTGCCTGTTCCATTTCTTCCATTGTTAGATTTGCCATCATATATTCTGCTGCTGTCTCTGTATATCTATGATGTATCTGTTTATCTTTGATTGCTTTCTTCTGTTCGGCTGTAATATCAATGTGGTTTGCACTGGCATAGTGTTCCATTAGTGCATTTGCAGCCTTTTTTCCTGTAAGCAAGGCATTTCCTTGTTTAATTGTTATTTGTTTGTTTCTAGGTCCTTCATTGTTCATGGCTTTCACTAGTTTCCATAGTTTGTTTCCATCCCTGTCAAAATTCAGGTTTTCTGTTTTTTTCCTCCAACAATCTCTTGTTGTTTGATTTGTTGTTCTTTTATATTTTGCTGAGATGGCTTTGAGAGAGATGTTCGCTTCAGTTGTTTGTTCTCTCTCTGCGGTCTTCCTAGCATCTTCAACTTTGTCCTCCAAAATTTGTAGTTCCTCAGTCCAGTATGGTTTGTAATTTTTCCTCGCTCCTCTTGGAATAGACTCAGTGGCCGCCTGTATTATTGCTCTGTTTAGACTTTCCACCATTTGCTTCATGTTGCCATATCGTGTATTTATGTTTTCACAATATTTGTCTGTTAGTATGGAAAATCTGTCCCAATCTGCTCGTTTGTAATTCCAGCGAGGGCAAAGGCTTTTGCTCCTGTGGAACATACTCCATATTTATTACAAGCTTGATTGGTCTGTGGTCACTACCTGATAATTGGTCAAGCACATGGCGATCGATTTTGTGGAGGATGTCTCCTGTGCAGAAAGCTAAGTCTGGAGTAGAAGTGGTAATCCATCTTCTGGAGTAGAAGCTCGGTGTGTCATCCGCTTTGTTGAGTAGATGGAGATTTGAGTCTATTTCCCAGTCCTCCACTTCATCTCCTCTTTTGTCAGTATCTGGGTATCCCCATCTTTCTGAGCGGCTATTAAAGTCTCCGACAACAATGCAATTTGTGTCAGTTATTTCCATGTTTGAGAGTGTAAGATCCTTATCTGCCGGGCTATACAGATTGTAAATTCTTATTTTCATGTCCTTTATCATTATATCAACACCTATAATTTCCGTTTGGTTGTCAGAGATCACAGATACTTCGCTGCAAGGTATTGTATTTCGTGTAAGTATTACAACTCCTCCTTTGTGTCCTTCGCGGTCGAAACGTGTGGCCTGATATCCCTCGACTGAAAATGTGCGATTGGCGTTGAGGTGTGTCTCTTGAATGCATGCCACATCTATTCTATCTTTATGAAGACGCTGTGTTAGGGAGGCTTTCTTGTTATAAACTCCTTCGGCATTCCATTGTAGTATGTTGAGAGTCCGGGGTGTTTGGTCAATAGCTCTTAACCTACTCCTCTGTGCCTTGACTCCACAGCACAGGGGAAGGTGACCACCAGTAGTCATGGGTGGACCCCCTCGAGGCAGGGGGCCCGGCACTATCACCGCCTGATGGGACTTCACGGGATTAGCACCATAACGATTTATTTTCATCTGTGGCATCATGAAATGATAAAGTTACGTTGCACTTCTTTGTCAAGCCTGTGGCTCAGTACATCCGATTTCGACAAGCATTTTTCGGGATGCTTTCCCTAGCCTTTGACTGTCCCCAGTCTACCTACAAGGCAGCAGGTTTGTGCGTCACTTCGTCTGGTCCCTCTCCCTTGACCTGTCCGACATGGGTGACCCTACCAGTAGCTGTGCTACCGTCGGCATAGCTCTTGGGGTCATTGGAACGCTCAAGCCCCTCTACCTCGTCAAGGTGGACGCACGGCAGAGGGGTGCTATGGTCTAATATTGTATCATAATACCATAATGAATGCCTGATTTGTGAGTACTCCGGTTCATCACATATCTATAATTTAGGCGTCACAGCTGTGTTATCTTCACCCCACTAAATTTCCAGCATTACTTAACTCATATTTACCCAACATGTAAGTTATACTCGTACTATGTGGATAATGTTCGTAATCCCGAAAGCGCGTTTGAAACACAGCTGCCGGCTATTTGGAAGCAGATCGCCTTGCGTTGGTATTTCCATCCAATGGTATGAGTGCCGGTCGTTCAGAAAGCAATGGCATAATACTGAACGTAAACTTGCCGAGAAATCAAAAACAGCCAAAAAATGTTAGGGTTGACTTCGACGTCCTGTAACGGATTTGCAACTAACTTTTAAGTTATAAAACTAACTCTTAAGAACTCCAAACAGGATAACGGTTCTTTCAAACACAGTATATCTCTTCTTATAATTCACATTGCTTGTTTACAAAGTCGCTTCAGTGTTTCTTTCAGTTGTTCTTAAATCTGGAGTATTCGCTTGCTTGTACATATTGTCTGTCTGTCTGTCTGTCTGTCTGTCTGTCTGTCTGTCTGTCTGTCTGTCTGTCTGTCTGTCTGTCTGTCTGTCTGTCTGTCTGTCCTGTCTGTCTCTCTCTCTCTCTCTCTCTCTCTCTCTCTCTCTCTCTCTCTCTCTCTCTCTCTCTCTCTCTCTCTCTCTCTCTCTCTCTTTTTTTTTTTGTTCTTGTGTTTCGAGTGCCAATTACTGCCCATGAATGCACGTTTCATATTATTTGAATGACCTCGGGAGTTCCCCCCGACCACCACCATTTTTATTTACCCAGTGCTCACACTACAGTGTCAACCACGTGACTTCCGCTACCTCTCCTACTGTAATTTGTAAATGCCCTGTCTTCTTGTATTGCAGGACATGCATCAACGGTTCGGTGATTCGTGAAAAGCATCGAGTCCGCCACGGCGACCGCATTCTGTGGGGCAACAATCACTTCTTCAGGCTCAACTGTCCACGCTTGGCTAACAGTGAGTTGTTTAATGTCCGTCTGTCTGTCTGTCTGTCCGTCTGTCTGTCTGTCTGTCTGTCTGTCTGTCTGTCTGTCTGTCTCTCTCTCTCTCTCTCTCTCTCTCTCTCTCTCCTCTCTCTCTCTCTCTCTCTCTCTCTCTCTCTCTCTCTCTCTCTCTGAGTCTCTTCTTTTCTTTGCACTCACTCTATCTCTGTGTCTATCACTTTCACCTTGTCTCTCTCACTGTCTGTCTGTCCATTTCTTTCCTCCTCTCTATTCCTTCTTGTTTCCCGCTGTCTCTCTCCTTGTCTTTGTCCCTCCTCCCCCTTCTTTCTTTCGCTAACTCTCTCTCTCTCTCTCTCTCTCTCTCTCTCTCTCTCTCTCTCTCTCTCTCTCTCTCTCTCGCTCTGTGTGTGTGTGTGTGTGTGTGTTTCTCGGTATTTGAGTCCCCCTTTCTTTTCTTCGATGCCCTTTCCCTCTTTCTCTCTATGTAGGTCTGGCTCTCTGTCTGTGGCTTTTTTTTTTTTTTTTTTTAGCATATCCTTTACAGGACTTAGCTGTGGATGCAGAGGTGTTTCCAAGGCACCAGGGCCGGGGTATATACTGGCCAAGACCTACTGACGCGTCCTCGTCGAGCATCCTGGGCAACAGGTCCCTTCAGGGTTCCTGGCTAAAGTCAGTAGGATCGCCGATTCCTCCGAAGTCGGAGAGTGTCTGCCTGTACGGCGAGGAACCACCAATCTGCACACCAATAAGCCAGACATGGGACAACGGATACTCACGCAAACCTCAGGTCCTGTATGGCATCACACTGATGTTGGACAACAGAATGCCTTCATCCGACATACAGGACTTCGTGTTGGAGCTCAAGCCAACGAACACAAACAACAACAAACAGGACTTAGCTGTCAACACCAGCATCTTTCAGCTGTATGTTGATCTCTTGGCAAGATTACGCTCAGTAGTTTGCCATTGCTTTTTGAGCGGCCGGCTCAGTATCCCGCATGTCACGAGCGGGGGTCGAACCGCCTCAGCTCTCGCTCCGCTACGAGACTCTGCGTGATAAACGGGATTACAGAGAGAAAGTTTTGTAACCCCACAGCCAGAGAGACCGGCGTCTGTGGCTTACTTACATGTTAATGTGCTAGGTACAGTATTTTAACCAGAATACAAGAAGCTGAATATCTTTAGAGAGGGCATAACATTGGCACCCAGACTGATCATTCCACAGTTGGAAAGAACAATTCAAAGCTAATGGATGGCAAAAGCGATAATTACAACTAATGGATGAAATAAGGCAATGCTAACAGACACAGGTATATAACAAAAGTCACGGAGACATATAATCGCTGTAACAACGCAAAACAAGTATTCTTGTCTATGCCTCATGTTGGCTAGTCCTTGAACCAATTCTTTCCATGTTGCTTTATCCTTAGGTATACCATGCAGCCCTATCCATGCCTCCCTTTCCCATATTAATTTTTGCCTCCACGTCTCCTCTGCGTGCGTTTTAGGCTTTCGTCTATTTCTTTTGCCTTGTGGATTCCAGATCAAGACCTGTCTAGTTATTATACCGTTCTCATGTGTTCTCAATGTATGTCCTATCCACCTCCAGCGTCTTCTGTTCACTTTTTGATTCATTGGTGTTTGTTTAGTTCTCTCCATGAGTTCCACATTATTGATTCCGACACACCATTTTCTTATTTTATTGCACAATCGCCGATAACTGAACCTTTGTAGATTATTAGTCATCGTTTTCGTCAGTATGTGTCCGGTCTATGCATTAGTACTCATGTAACATTTGAACTGACTGTTCAGAGTTTGGCGCTGAGTTTAATTACTTTTAACTTCCACACAATTGCTAGCGCTACAATGATGGTTAAATGAAAAACATTGCAAAAGTTGATTAAAACGTAAAGGTTATGCCATAACAAATGTTCAAAGAATTAAATGAATTAATGGAGCGAAGCATGGTTTACACTACTGTATCTCTGAAATCAAAATAAAACACATTAGCGAGAATGGGTAGGGTAAACATCACTATTGACAGCACACATCTATGAACTTTGTAAAGATGATGAAGCAGAAATAAACTTCAGGAACTATGATGAGCATCTATTACAAATCAATCAATCAGGTGCCGTCTCCACAGTGAAGGCTGGCTGCAATGGATCTCCAATACGGCCTGTCTCTCGCCTTGACTGTAAATTCAGTCAGATTGTTGTTCGTCTATCTCTTGATGTTATCTTCCCACTTGTATCGTTGTCTACCTCTTGCTCGCTTGCCTTCAGCCTTATACTCCAGTTTCTATGTCTTTTAACGTAGCCGAAATATTTCACTTGCCTCTTTTTTATTTCTTTCATCAACTGTCTTTTCATTCCCAGGTATTTTAGAACCTTTGTATTTGATTGTTTTTGTCTCCATGAAATACGACATATTCTTCTGTATATCCACAATTCCAGAGCCGCTATTCGACTTTCTAATTGCTTGTTTAATGTCCAGGTTTCCACGCCATATAGTAGTGTTGAAAATCTATTACAAATAAAAGAACATGAATATGAAATCAAGAACAACATCATTGGACTAGGACTATTCCCATATGTGTTCTGTCCACCCAGTCATTAGCCAACGAAGAGTTTCCATGCTGCTGGTATCAGTGGCAGCCGGATTGAACGTTCGTCTGTGTTTGACCCTACACGTTGAGCATCCAGACCCCTTGCTCATTGCCGATGTATCACCTTCTCCAATTGTGGACCTCTGTTTGCTGTGTTGCACTTCCCATTCGATTCCCTAAAAACCTTCACCAGATAAGCCTTATCATGAGATAGCTCGCCGCCCATATAGAAGCTGCAGTAGCCAATCAGCATGTTCATTTTCTCCCATTTTCGCTTTAATTGGGCCGCAAATCCGTCATATGTTCCTGAACTTCCGTTTTTGTTTTTGTTTTTTCAAGCGGTGCAATCCACTGTTAAATTCCCAGCTAAATGTTCATGCCGGAAGCCATAATATCATATGCCAGACTCTCCTTTTCTACACATTGTCCTTTTCTTTTTAAATATTGAGCACAAGCCACTACTGGCAACGCTGATCGTATTCTGGTATGAACCTAAGGCCTATCCACGTCATTATGGAAGCACTATACTCGAGTTTCGCTCTCGCTTGAGCTCGTCAGTAGTGCATATCCTTGACCGGATCCGGAAACAAGCCCCGGATCACTGGCGTGTGAAGCGGGTGTGTAACCACGCGGCACACGCTGGACACAGCCAAATTATCATAACAGAACATTACATCGTCACCCATCGTAAATTATAGATCAAGATAACGAGTATAGTGCTTCCATATTGACGTGGATAGGCCTTAGGTTCATACCAGAATACGATCAGCGTTGCCAGTAGTGCGTTGTGGTCAATATTTAATTTTCAAATCCCGAAACAACCAAATTATCACTTTGCATTTTGCAATGAAACCCTCCCCCACTCCGTGTACAGGAAAAATAGAAGCAGCGCATCAAATGAAGAAAACTTAAGTTCCAGCACATGATGACACAAGCATGGAAGAAATTGTCTTTACCACTGTTTAACACGCTTTTACTTGATAATACACCCACATATGTGGATATTTATAAACATAACATCATTATAAACATTTATAAGATGTTTGTTTATTAAATAAACACTAATACATTTGATTATATAAATGATTGCTCATATCTATGTAATAAAACAAGTATACATCTTAAATAGAGAAATTATGAAATATTAATCTTTCTGTTTCGTGCTTTGTCGAAGTTTGGAATTAACCCATCTGTATCGATTGTAGATGCAATTGCATGCTCTGTAGAGATCCCTACACCGGTGTTAAGTTGGACATTAAAATTGATTCCTCTTTCAGAAAGAAGTGGTAAATTAATGAGCGTAAAATTACTTGGAAAATCAACATGGGATTGATATCAACGCCATGCAAAGGCCATATTGTATCAGTGATTGTTGGTGATCGAGGCAAGATGTGGACAAATTGTTGGTGATCGAGGCAAGAGTTGGACAAATTGTTGGTGATCGAGGCA